>CM056168.1:52722300-53084907 GCA_029691765.1 Entomobrya proxima
TCAAGTAATTTAGTGCGTTTTGAAGTAAACTTATACAATTTTCCGTAATTTCATACGTTTTTTTTACCGAAATTCAAGTAGTTTTTAATTAAAATTTCTCATAATTGCGTATTATTGCATAGCGTTCTACACAACAAGCCCATTCATCATTGCAACACAGAAACAAGCCATAAGAAAGTCCCACTACGCACACCGCCTGTCTCACCATGCCCACCCTTCCCCGCGCCGCATTCAACAGCCCCTTTTCCCAAAACCAACTCCACTTTCAACTTACCTAACTTTTAACAGTTTTTTCATTTCAACTGCGCTACTACTAAATATTTTAAAATTATTAATGCACCAAAACAAGCAAAACATATTGTTTTATATACCCGTAATACTCATTTTCACGTAATTTTACCCATTTTTACGTAATTTCCTGGAATTTTCGATTGCCACTATATTTTTAGCACTTTATTTAGGTTGGGTGTAAAATAAAAAGTGCTGGAAATTATCGCTTCTCGCCCTTTTGGCTAAGATCAAAGTCAGTTGAGTCAGTACTCGTTAGAGTTTTCACTTGATTGACACAATTGGTTGTCTTTCTGTCTTTTTTATTAAACCTGAAATTGAAAATATTTTTTTAATTCGAGAACTTTCTAACCTTCACCCCCTGGGTACTGCAAAATTGTAGGCCGGTTGCTGACAAGCCACTTGATCTTAGCCTTTCCCCCTTTTCCCCCTCGTAGTCGTAGCAAAGTAGCGGAACGATAGTCTTTAGTTAAAAATTAGATTATATTTCCACCACCATGCGGCAACCCACCAGGGAAGCCGATACTCTCAACGTTTATCATCCTCCACCGGAGACTATTGAATGCACCGAGGTGTCCTGTTCCAGAAAATTTAAGTGTAGTGAGTGGACCTCCACCAAATCCTCACTAAAACGTCACCTTGAGAAGGAACATGGACATCGAATTACTACTTTTGTTAATTTGTGCGATTTCTGTGGAAATGACATTGGGATACGCCCTGCGTATCATAATTGTGAAGTGGCCGATAACTCTGTGGTGAATGAACTTGTTGATAATGTTGGGGAGCCGGAGCATCATCATAAGTGTGATCAGTGCCAAAACTCCTACCCAACGGCAAGAGGACTACTTAATCACAAGCTGAAACATAAGAGGGACTCAATTAATGAAGCCACTAACCCCGCTCCCTCCACCACCACCACACCTGCAGCATCAACCTCTTCTTCCTCAACTAGACCCCGGAGAGCTCGAAATGGGTCGGATTCCAACGTGGAAAACATTCCACCACCGCGGGAACCAATACCCGAGCCCACCCCGTCCACCTCCACCCGGGCTAGAAGAAGATTAGCAACCATTAACCAAATTTCATCATCGCCTCCCTCAACCACAACTCCTCCGCCACCTCCACCAAGGAGGACCACAAGACAATCATCTCGTCCGCAGCAGCGCCAGCCGCCAGCAGCGGACCATGCTGTCAATGATCAATCTAGTCCCGGCATTGTCATCTCACGCTGCCCCACAACACCAGCTCCAGCAGCACAAGGCGGAGGAAACAGTGATTCTGAAAATCAGGTTGACCATAACCTACGCACACCAAGCTCCCCCAGGATTACTACCCCATGGGGACCACTAAGAGCTTCCGCATCGCCAAGTCTATTAAATTTGGCAGTTACCCCCGAGCCTGAACCTCCTCCCCCGCGATCTGAGACTCCACCTGAACCCGACTCAACAAATATACCCATTCAGCAGTCGAGTGAAAGTGAAGTCCCTAATCAACCCCCACCATCATCCCCTCCGACCACTCCTGGAGTTAATGCTGATGGAAATGGAGGAGAAGAGGAAGTAATAAACATCACTGAGCCATCCCCAATGGCGTCACCTACTTCTCAGAACGGGGAATCACAACTTCAAGATGATGGAGGTGATGAAACACCTGCTGCTACTCCTGCCACCCACGTAAGCGACACCACTCCAGTTCATATTAATCAAGAAGACAAGAGTGTGTTGCATGTCTACCAAGATGAATTAAAAAACATTTTTCTGAATGACATTTGCGAGCAAAACTGGGAAAGATTTACTGTGATCCTGGATCTTATGACTGTGGACGCAAAAACTGAATTAAAAATCCCCCCTCCACGTGCTCGAAATGGCCCTCCACCACCGACCGAAGTGGAAAACTGTAAATTCATTCAGAAACTTTACCACAGAAATCGCCGACGTGCCATCCGACTAATCACTCAGGGTGACTCTGAACCCTGCCCCATTAACCTCCAAACAGTGGAAGAGTTTTTCACAAACCGTAGGGCTCCTAAGACAATGGACCCCCTCTTCTACTCTACTCCTGAGGAAAATAGTGCTCGCGATGAAGTGGACCTCCACCCATTCTCAATGGATGAGGTTGCGGGTTGTCTTAAAAAGTTTGAAAACACAGCCCCCGGTGATGATCAGCTCACTTACAACCACTGGAGGAGCCTCGACCCACTTTGCACTGTGATGGTACACGTCTTCAATATTTGCTTAAAATACAAACGCATTCCCTCGTCCTGGAAATCCTCCCGAACAATCCTCATCTATAAAAACAAGGGGGACCGAACCGACCTGGCCAACTGGAGACCTATTTCAATCCTCCGTACAATTTACAAGTGGTACGCTGGTCTTCTTACTATGAGACTAAACAAATGGCTAGTACACAACAACATCCTTTCGAACTCGCAAAAGGGTTTCATGCCCTTCGACGGCGTCTTTGAGCATAACTACATGCTCCAATACTACATGAACATGGCCAAAACTACTAAAAGTGATATCTACATCGCCTGGCTGGATTTTGCTGACGCTTTCGGTTCAGTTCCCCACGACGCCCCCGTCGCCGCTCTCAATCACTATGGTGCTGGTGACTACTTCTGTGATATTGTGCGCGACCTCTACACTGACGTTACTACTGAAGTCTGCACCCCCCTGGGTTCAACCAACCCCATCCCCCTCAAATCTGGGGTCCATCAGGGTGACCCCCTTTCCGGAATCTTGTTCAACGTTGTCATTAACCCGATCCTCGAACGGGCTGAAGAGGGAAGAGCCCCTGATCGACATGGGGTACTAGCATTCGCAGACGATGTAACACCAATTGGCTGGACAGCTCCAGAACTCCAGCAAAGGATAGACATCATAGTACGTGAGGGCAAACGCCTCTCTATTCACCCCAACGCCCAAAAATGTGTATCACTCCATCTCTCTGGTCAAACTCCTGTGGGCACCCGCTCCACTGTCTTCACCGTTGATGGGAATCCTATCCGTAATTTAAAAGATGGGGAATCCACCGAATTCCTTGGGAAACCTGTGGGCTACATGGTCGTTCCCCCGAGATCAGCGGTGCAAAAATATATTGACACTGGAGTGCGAATATTACAATCCCGTCTATCCCCGTGGCAAAAAATTGACGCGATGAAGACCTTCTTCTATTCTTCCCTAATCTTCCCCATGCGCACATATCAATTTAAAAAGAAGGACTGGAAACAAATAGATGATGCCCTCAAGCCTCACTTCAAAACTATTCTCTACCTTGTCCCCCGCGCCACCAACAAGTATCTGTATGGCTCAACCCGTGCGGGATGTTGTGGCATACCTGATGCCGCTGAGGATAGTGACATGTTCCTTGTTGACAACGCCTACAAGTTGCTCACCTCAAAAGACCCTGTGGTGCAAACAACTGCTGCACTGGACCTCAACAACACAGTCAAGCAACGCCTCAACCGAGCTGTCACAAGGGATGATGAAACCAAATTTCTCTCTGGCTACAATGAAGGGGCATTCCGTTTGGGCACTAATCAACACCAAAATACTTGGACATTAGCCAGATCTGCAAGCACCCGCCTCCAACTAACTTGGAAACAGGAAGAAGAGCAGCTCATCATTGAACTGGGGGAAGGAAACCCCTCCATAACACCAAAGTTCCGCTGCCAAGTAGCTTCCACTATCCGAAATGTTCTCCGGTGCAAAATGGACAAGGAGCTGTGTGAAATGCCAGACCAGGGAAAAGCCATGGAATGTGTGGCGTTATCAACAGCAAGTCACTCCTTTATCCGGTCTGGTGCCTTCGTTCGCTTTGCAGACTGGCGATTCATTCACCGAGCGCGTCTAAATCTTTGTCCTGTAAATGGTAACAGGAAATGGGAAGCAAATGGGAGTAAAGCCTGCCGTCGTTGTGGACACCCCAATGAAACTCTACCTCACGTCCTCAACCACTGTATGCGGTATTCTCAAGCCTACACCAAAAGACATGACGCCATCGTTGAAAGAATTAAACTCGCTGCTGGTACCAGATTCACCGTCGTGGGAGAAAACACAAATGTGGACAACTCTCACCTCCGACCTGACCTCGTCCTCCGCCGTGACAGAAATGCTTACATAATTGATGTCACCATCCCATTTGAGAACAGGCAACAAGCCTTCGAGGAAGCAGCAGCCCTGAAAATCCAAAAATACCACGAACTTGCTGAAAGACTGAAGCAACAATATTACTACAACTCAGTGAAAGTTATCCCATTCATGATTGGATCCCTTGGTTCGTGGTGGCCCGGCAACGACACCTTCATGTCAAAACTTTGTTCCAAGTCCTACGCGTCCCTGATGAGGAAACTATGTGTATCCGACGTCATCCGGTGGAGTCGTGATGTGTACATCCAACACATCACCAACAAACAACAATATTAACTTCGTCATTCATCTTTAATCTTCAAAATTCAATAAAAAATACAAAATTTACTAAATCTTCGTTAAAAAACTCAAAATTGTTTTCTTAAAATCCTAAAAAATTCAAAATTGTCAAAATCTAAAAACATTTTACTTTGTATCAATCATAATCCATTTACCTAACTCTGCGTTCCGACTACTTGCGTTTTAATGTAAAATTTATCTTGATGTAATATGAGTCTAAACATTAATTCAATAAATTCTGTTCTTATCAGCTTAATCTCTGATACGACTCTCATTGAGGGTCTCAGTAGATTAAACCGATTTTTGGGAACAGGATGGGGTCGTGAAGCTTGCTTCCGCCCGTCCACGGGTTGGCCCGGTATTGCAGTACCGCCGGGATCGGCCCATAAACAAATCAAAAGAAACTCTCTCCACCAGCTCAACAAGCTGGTTGAGCTCCACTTTTTACAAAGTGGGAAGTAGCACCAGCTCAATGTGAGAATTGGGGCTGGTGCATTTTCACGCGAAAAATATGTACAGTTAAGCACGCTTTTGGGTAAATATGATGATGTAGTAAAGTGCTGTATGAAATGAAATTACAGGGAAAATACATGAATTTTTGTTCTATTGCGTAACTAATTGCTTAAAAACATGCTAAATTACTGCAAAATGCTAAAAATCTCTTTAAAATGTACATAATTACTTGAGTATGCACTTAATTACTCAGGAATTGCTTCCTATTGCTTAAAGACATGCCAAATTACTGCAAAGTGCTAAAATTCTCTTTGAAATCTATATAATTACTAGAATATGTACTTAATTACTCAGGAATTGCTTCCTATTGCTTAAAGACATGCTAAATTACTGCAAAATGCCCAAAATCTCTTTAAAATGTACTTAATTGCTCAAATAATTGCTCCAAGACTTTGCAATTACTAATTACTCCAAAAATTCCCACCAATACAAGATTTTATTGCTTTCTATTTCTATTAAACTAAGGGATTCAATCGATTGATCTTGGTTGATTTGAATATTGTGATGCTTGCCCAATGCAATTGTGCTTCAGCCCACAGTATTTTTTATTTGGGCAGGTGACCGTCCTAGTCACTATAGTGACTATAGTCAAAGAAATCGCATCATAAAGACAGTTTTCGTTCGGTTTTCTTTTTCTTTTAACAATTTTATAAAAGTGCCAATTGCTTTTTGTTAACTGGCTACCATCAAGCTAATGTTTGAAAGATCGTCAACTTGTACTTCAGAAGACTACGAATATGAATTAAATATTGGGACTTGGGATTTATGCTATTTAAGCTGTATATGTTATATTATGTAAATTATAACAGGTTTTCTATCTTACTAATCATAATCATAATCATCTTTCTAACAAACAGAATACTTTACAGCATAATTTACCAATTTATTAAAGAAATCTGCTTAAAACATCATGGCATTTAAATTCAGTGTAAATTATTTCCGTTTCTTTCTGTGCAAATAGTAATTTTAACTGTCTGTCAAAGCAATTAGTTTCTAGACTTTACTTTGATGAAACTACTGATGAGCTGGTGTACGTTGCCACAAAATTTGGATTGATGCATCTTGTAGAATTTCTGGAAAATTGTAGACAGTTTTCAGCGGAAGAATTTTGACGGATGGAAGTCCCCCGGAATTACTTTATCAAAAAGCATGCAAAATAATTTAATTGATTGTAGGTTTAATAAACTTTTGAGTCGTAATTATAATATACTATCTATAACGAGTTTCCTTTCATTTGATAGCATGTCTCTGTCAAATGACAAAGCTATACATAGCTTTCTAGCATTCGTTATGTTTTTCTCTGATGATTCTGCCATTGCACTGGTTTTGGAATCTGATGAACTATTACAAATTGCACTAAATATACACCAAAAGGGGACAGGAACAGTTTCTGAGATTTACTGAAGTCCAGAACAGATTCGCCAAATTCATTTTAGATGAACACAAGTAGGAAATCCATTGGCTATAATATGTAGTGCATAATAATATTTGCATAATACATTAGCATGATTTTTTTTTGAAATAGGAAGTTCCATAATTGTGGTCAGTCGGAGAAAGCAATATCTTTAGATTGCTTTTTCGCTGGAAAAATGAACTATGCTGGACAGCATTATAAACATTCTATTTGGAACTGGTTTTACGCAACTTTTAAAGTTATTAAAAGACCATAATATGGAGTGTCACTAATTTCTAAAAATCTCATCAACACTTTGTCTGAAGATTCTTGAAAACACCAAAACCCGACAACTGACTATGAAACGCTCCTTTCACCTTCAATCTGGTTCCCTATCTCCTCTAAGCTAAATAGCCTACGTGGATCCTAAAAGACTTGTCATAAAAAGCTTGTGAAAATTGTCCATGCAACCATTTATTTTCAAAACGTATCATCATGTTAATCTCAACCTGCGTTCCATCTATTCATCTTTAGCATTATTCCATAAGTGTCAAAATAAATAGCAACTTTATTTTAAATGTTGCTTTAGTTCAAGTTAAAAGTTAACTCTTCATGGGGCACTTGGAGACAAAATCTTTATTCGCTTGACTGTTGTACTCACGTCCCAATGTCATGTCATCTTTTCCACCCGATTTCTTCCTAATCTTGTACGTATTTTTGAAGTAACATTTTTTACAGAATACATTTCAAATTTCCAAGGTCACAATAACAGAACCCGTGCAATGCAGACAGACGTAATAAAATTTATTATCTTAACCGACAAAAGCCAAAGCCAACAACGTAACTCTACAAAAACAATTCAGTCATTAAATGTGGCTCTAATAGGTGATCAAATTACGTCAGTAATACATACGTATTGTGTGATTAACTCAAGTTTTCTTATAGACAGCTTGCTCACCATAGGCTTCATTCGGGTTCGAGCAACGCTAACTTCCCAACTTGAATAACTATAATCATCATCCTCGCATTGTCATGGACTTTGGAGCAATTAAAAAATTCTTTGTTGTAGCCATCATGCTGGCTATGGCTGTAGCCACTGCTGTAAGTTTTCAAACATGCGAAACAATTTAATTTTGTTTTGAAATGTTTCTAAAAATTAAAATATCTAAGTTTACTATTTATTGCATTTTTCAGAACGGAGCAGCAGCACCTGCCGGTGCTCCGGCCAAGCAACACATTGGAACTGGCTAAAATCTCAGGATTGGATGACACTTCATATATTTGATCTGTTATCCAGTTTCAATTTCAAAACTTCTAAACTCTGTGTGTAGATCTGGGAATAAAATCTTTTAAAAATAACACTTCTTTTGTTTGTTCAAATTCATTTTGCACTAAATAGTACATAATATCGCACAATTTTGGTTTATTTACATACACGACTCAAATTTTTCATGCGAAAGACATTTTTAAAATACGAGCATGCTAAATGAAATTGATGAAAATATCACTAAATAAATCACTTAAACATGCATAATATTTAAATTATGATACTCATTTAAGTTTTAAATTTATTATTTTTATAAAGAAAGTTGCCCAAAAAACGGAGAATTTTGTTTGACCCAAGCACATACTTGGTTTTTATTAGTGATTGTTTCGCTGGCAAAATAGATAATTGTGTTACGTACTAGTCTGTGCATGCAACTATTTACGAGATGCCTTAACCACGTCATCTCAATAAAAATGTACACATGCATAATATAGACAAACGTACACATAATTCTTTGTCATATTTTAGATAACCTGAAGTACAAATGTCGGCAAACTTTGGCTTCGGTCACGGTCACTAACCAACTTTTTCAGAGTTGATCCGTCCCGTAGAAAATGCTTGAAAAATAAAAATGTCCTAGAATATTTATATAATTTTTCGCCTATTTCTTTTGACTTTTCTTGTCATTTTTACTGGCTATACCTAACAAAATGCCTTTATCCTTCCCAGCTTTGTGTAATAAACGTATATATCTATAGAATGCATTATCTGAATGGATATATCTATTCAGTTGAATATTTTATTTTGCTAAATAAGTATAAATTACAGTTACGAATAAAATTACAAATTTGACAAAATTACAGCAGACCATGATAACATTCTCAGAACCAACTGACCATTTTTTTCCTGCGCACCAACTGATCGGACAGCTTCATACTGAAGCGTCTTTGGCTATTTCGTCACAGATGAGCAGATCGCCGAGCCGGCCGAGCGTAGTTGTTATGGCATATTATTGTATACCTAAGTGCAAAATATCCAAGAGCAGAGCTTCATCGTTTTTTAAAGCACGTGCATCCAGCAAACAAAATCTTAATATCATGTGTGTTTGTAGGGGTATATATGTCCTGATTGGTAACGGTTGCATGAACACTAACCGGTATATAACAAGCTGTTTTGTTATAACTGCGTGATGGTCTTGACAAGAAAAAATGCGTGGTGCGTAAAAATGTTTGATAATGCAGTACCGTAACCCAACCGCTTGCTTCCCAACTAATTCATTTTGCTTTTAGCAAAAATACCAGATTTGGACAAAAAAACCGTATTTCAAGATCAAAAAGCGGGTTTGAAAACACAGCAATGTTTCCTGGCATAAATGTTTTGTGCTCAGAGCGAAATGTTTTCAGAAATGACAGAATGATGATTTTTTTGAATGTGGATGATAATATATGTTTTTTGAGACGTGCTACATATATATTAAGCTGTTGTATGAGTAAATTGTCTGCTTGCCGTGTAGGTCCCTGTGTACACATTAAGAAATGACTTTGACTCTAGTTTCCTACTTTGTATAACCAAAAACATTAGAATATATAAAAATGGCAGATTATTACTACCTAGATTATTAGTATTTGTATAACTGCTTATTTGTCACGGTTCATTGTTTTAAAAGCAAAATTTACGATGGGAGGAGAGCGTGGTGTTGAGCTTCAAGCGAACTTGACATTGACAACACAAGAATCTGTGTCGCAGATAATAAAAGTTATGGGTCTCACAACGCAATCGAACGGTGCTTGAGTGTGAGTTGGTTTTGTTTGGTCTAGAATGACTGAAGGGAACAATTTGGTCCGGTAAGGGAACACCGAAATGTTTACAATTACAGCTACCACTAAAAAATAAAGGAAATGTTGGACGTTGGGACATTTTGGATTTTTATACGTTTTTTTGAAAATAGTTGATTATGATGTATAGAGTAGCAGGTAAATGAAATGTATAGGAAGACCTGGGATAAGGTAAAAATGTAAATAAAAATGTATTTTTTTCTTGGGTTATGTCACTCTTGTTATGACTTAGTTTCTGTATCTATCTTACATTCTGGAAGTTTTTTTTGTAGTATTTTAAACATCAATTGAACAGAATGAGCTATAAACACAAAGTAATCAGCTCAGAAAATACTTGCAAGGTAAAAACAAGCACCAGCGTAATGCATTTTCCATTACGGATTATAACAAAGCAACACATAGGCGTTGTTGTCCTTACTCACGCCAATGAACCGTAACAAATTTATTAGGGAAGAAAACGAGTGTATATGTTTTTAAAAAAAGATGTTCACGTCCGACAATGTTTGCAGCTCAAATTTTACACACGCTTATAAAATTAAAATAAAAGGTCAGAACAAAACAAGTCATTTTCCGGGTGTTTATTGCTTCTGCTTGTGCTATTTGTAAAGAGACATCAAAAAGTTATCTGTATTTTTCAACAACGCAATTATTGTCTTGGTATTGTGATTATTACAAGCATGAAAAACACCCAAGTCAATTTTTAATTATCAACAATTTTTCTCCAGTTTTAATTAATAGTTTTTACTATATGATATATTTATTAGTAAACCATGTTTATATCTATTATTAATATATCTGCTTTTTTATTGCTGGGGTTGCATTTCAACATTGCACATTCACAAGAAGTGATGCAAAAATGGGTGGGTTTTGCTGTTGGAGCATTTTTGCATGGACAAAGACAAAGTTGATAAGTTATTAGTCAAATGCCATCAGTTTATCTTTGGCCACTCTCAAAGAATCAACAAAATTTGTAATCCATGCCATTTCAAAGATTTCAACTTCAGTCTCCCTTAGTGTCCGTTTAGCTTGCGTAACAAAAGCAGATTGGACAATTTGATGTTGATTTTTACGAGAATGAGTTAGGTGAGTGTTTTTGTAAAAAAAAGAAACGTTCTTTGAACAAAGTGATTTCAGTTCTAAGTCTAAGTTCCTCGCATTAGAATTTATTTTTAAAAAAGGAAGTCATTCATATTGGTAAGTAGACTAGATTTTTCCATTAATTTAAACAGGCACAATGGCATATCTTGTTTATAAGACCAAATACAATAAGGTTTAGAGTTTTTTCTGAGTGAAAATTTGAAACCATGAAATGCATGAAGCATGAACCATTTCAACAAAGATAATCATTCTGTTAAACATTCCTAACTGAATGTAATAGTAGATCAGAATGTGAAAGGTTTCAAATATAATAGTTTTGTGTATAATTTATGCTTTTTTTCAGGTCAGTATGAGTGAAAACAGAGAACGCAACGTTCAAATCGAAATTTTGGAACCAGCAGTAGTAAATGCCTCAGCGGAGGAACGACAACAGCTAGTAAATGGAATAAAACAGTTTCTAAATTTTGGATTTTGGCTTTGTGTGTTTCCGTTTGGGGTAGTTTACAATGGAAATTTCTTGAAAAGAACTCTTCTTATTCAGCGGGTAAGACCATCTTTTAAAAAGCATTTGTACAAAGCATATAAGCTTCTAATGAGTTGTTTAATTTTTTATATTTAAGATTCTGTGTGGTCTACTTCATCTCCTGATTGCAATTCAAGCTTTGGCATATCTTCGCCAAAATGTGCCAGTGTAGAAAGACGTGATTCAGCACCCCTCGTTATATATAGATTTTGGATCCTATATTGCCAATTTCATGTTTGTATCTGTACCGGTTAAGAGATTTTGGTGCAACGGGTTGGAGTACATACAAATTTTACAATTTATTATGGACGAACCCCACCTGCCCATGCTAAGCGTTTGGGTAGGTTCTATTTTAAACCCTAAACCAAAGAAATAATACACTATTCTGACCAAAAATTGTCTTATTTTGTTTCAGTTTACAATGCCTACTCATACATCATACAAGTGTCGCATTTGCCAAAACACCTATACATCTCATAATGGATTGAGAATGCACAAAAAACGAATGCATTCAGTTTCAAATAATAAATCGTATAAATGTAAGAATTGTAAGAAAAGTTTTTATTCGGTATCTGAATTAAATATACATGAACAACTACACCTACCCGAGAAAAATCATCAGTACAAGGAATGCGGGAGATTATTCCAAACGCGTGGTTACCTACTGAAACACAAAATTGTGCACACAAAACAGAAATCACACAGTTGTAATTTATGCGGAAAAAAGTTCACCAGACTTGATGACCTTTCTACACACATTCGTCGACACGTTAATGAATTGCCTTTTAAATTTAGTCATTGTCCAAAACGATTTATCTGTCATTCTGCTCGATTAGATCACTCTCGAAGACACCTTGACTTAAAACAATTTGAATGTAGTAAGTGCGATAAAAGTTTTAAAACTCCAGCAGGTCTATCCGCTCACCGTGCTAGACATCACAGACCAAACCGGAATTTCTTCTGTGCATTTTGTGGGGAAGGTCATTACTTCAAAACAAAGCCTGACTTGGATACACATTTGAGATACCTAATCAAGGAAAGACCAAATGAGTGCAAGAATTGTGGAGCAGAATTTTATACGAAATCAGATTTGAAACACCACAAGCTAACACAACACTTAAAGCAGAAACCGTATGTTTGCAAAAGTTGTGCAAAACAATTTGTGTCTAGAATGGGTCACCGAATACATCAGCAGAAATGCTCTGGTATTCACTTTTATCGTAAACATATATGCCATTTTTTGTATGTGTTAGGCTGAAATTAAAATCGGGTTTTATTTTGAATATTTAGTTATGACGCATGACGAACGGAACTGCATTGCAAACGTTTTATCCGATTCACCGCCTTTGCAACTATCTAGAAAGGATTCTGAGAACACTGCCATGGATCAGACTACTCATCAAAATATTAAAAAACAAAGTGTGTTATTTTCTTTTGAAAAGTTTTTGAAACTTAGGGAAACGTTATACCGTATATAATAAAATTTGATTCCAATTTGTCCAAAATGTTGCAAGATAGTTTACATGAGACATTTTGCTTGACTTGCTTGTCAAATTTTTCATTATGGTTGAAAAATCATCGGATTACAAAAATTGTACAACAGTAATTAGTAAGTACTATGCTAATCAAAACTTTGAGAATAATAAAGTGAAATTCTCTAATGACTAGGAATTTTCAGCGTTAAACCGCGCCAAATTGTTGACTTCACACTCAGAAGTCTCGTCAGAACACTCGTTTTCACACATTGAGTCCGTCAATGCATTGATGTTATCCAATGCTTTTAGCTTGAAGCATGACTATTTCACAAGAAAACACAAATCCAATAATAGGCACAAAAAAGTTTCGTGATATTAGAAACGTGTTAAAAATTATTATTCCACATGGATTTGTAATCATCTTCCGTTCCAGGCGCTCCACCTAACAACAATTCAATCACTTTAGCTTTGTATATTGTTGCTTAACTAGATATAAAACTATATATAATCATATCATATCTATTACATCCAATGTGCAAAGGGAGTTTGGTAACGCCTGTAGCGTATTTAAAATAGGTAGCTAATCCATTTTGATGAACATCCGCCACAAAATAAGTTACTGAGCAGACCCGGACAACAAACGTGGTGAAAGCAAACACACGGTAATAAATCTGCTCGTTGAATGACTGGCCAGGGCTTAGCCACTTATAAAGCTAGAATATTTATAAAACAGTTAGCATATTTTGCTGCTAATAATGAATAAATTTTTTTTTTTTGATAAAATCTTACATTTTCCACGATTAAATATATGGTAGTACCATAGCAAATCACCATCAACGGACCCAAAAATCTGCCAACGTCACTTGCTAGCTTAACAATTTTCAAATACTTTTCTCGTAAAATTTAACGAACCCGCTGACTGAGCTGCGTATAAACTTTCATCGTCGATACCAATCACATTTTGAAACTCCAACCTCTTCTCTTGAATATACTTGTTAAAGTACTTTAGCACTTCAGACTCCACTAACTGCAATCACTAGAACATCTACATACATCCAACCAAGAACACCATGCATGATATTAATAAACATAATTACAACTGCAGTTACAGGATGATAACATAGTTTGAATATTCCATAATCTGCAAATCGGATCTCATAAATATATGCAATAACGGTTTGATTGTTGTGTAGTCTTTGCATTTCCTTCATATGCCATAAAATATTTTGCAGGTTATACGTAATGTTCTCTGTTACACCCAAAGCAGTGGATTGGTTCAAGAAAAATATATAGCGACCCTCAGAAATCAGGCCAGAATTCCACCATTGGCCTGGTGGTGCCAGAATTTTGACTCTCCCAGTGTATCTGCCAAAGGGATGAATGCGTTTAGTGCCAAGACGAGCTGTATAAATCGCAAATTTTCAATCTATAATTTAAATGCAGACAACTTGTATTGGCTGAAAATTCAAAATTACAGTAAACTGCAGGAAAGCAATTTGGGAACTACCCAAACACAATGAGAATTGCCAAAGTAGGAACTTCGCAGTCGATGATTTCTATTTGAAATGAGAAAATTCCAAATGTTGAGCAGATCCTGTTGATTACACCAAAAGGTTTTAAGAAGCAGTCCCTGGAGAAAGATGGTGAACGTATAAGAAATGAATGCAAAATATGTGACGGGATTCTTTGAATTTGTTTCTGTTGGAAAGAGCCTTCTTATTTGGGTGATTTTCAAGAGAAATGTCAACCAGTGGAAAGTTGCGCAAAGAATCTATTAATTTTAAATAATGCCAGAACCCGTAAATCATATTTAATGGTCATGTTAAAGCACATATATTAAAAATTACACTAGTAAAAGTTTTAGACCTTTTGCGCCTCAGTCCACCACAAACCATTTGATTGAAATATCACCTTGTACGGTACAAAGCCAAGTAAGTGCCAAAAGTTCACGAAAAGCGAAAGAAAACAGCAGATTTGAGGTTGAAATTCAATTTCCTTTGGAGAAAATAATAAATTTTCCATCAGTTGCAACTTGTCACTCATCATAAATTCTGAATTAGGTTGCTGCTGAAGAAATTTCATAGCTAAACTCAAGGAAAACATTATGTTGAAATGTATTTGTATCCATAATGCAAAAGGGAGTTTGACAAAAATGCGAGCCAATCTCTTGCGAGTTCGTTTTGGTGGTTGGTTTCCGTCAAACTAAATACATTGAACCAACGACAATATCTATAATCCTTGCATTGAACTGCAAATTACTGGCAACAAATGATCAAATCATCAGTTTAATAATCTACATCGATTTATTTAGGTTACAAAGAACAAATTAAATGTAAACTAATGTATGCATTATTCTACCTTGCTGAAAAATATACTAAATAGAAACGTCCAATTTCACACGATAACTGTGTAAAGAAAACTTATTGTAAAACTGACTCAAGATGATTGTGAAAAGGCACGTGTTACAGCTT
The DNA here is from genome assembly GCA_029691765.1 of Entomobrya proxima. Classification (NCBI taxonomy): domain Eukaryota; kingdom Metazoa; phylum Arthropoda; class Collembola; order Entomobryomorpha; family Entomobryidae; genus Entomobrya; species Entomobrya proxima. The sequence goes on from CM056168.1 coordinate 52,737,591, forward strand.
GATGAACAACAATGTGAGTGCAATGTTTTACAACCTGTTCCTACAGGAAAAAGGCATTGTTCTGCAATTAGGTACTTTTTATTATAAACTTTTGCACTTAACCTTTTATCAAGAAAATTATTCCAGAAATCTTGCACCCGCAGAAACGAATCCCCATAAATGTAATAACGAATCGTTGAAAGGCTTCACTTTCAGTTCAATAACCACATTCCAAAGAACTCACACTTATTAGCTGGCAAGTGTCGGGAATTAGTTAATTCCTCTATTTCTTAAATTCTCAGAATTTGGAGATTAATGCTCGTGTGTCATCATATTATATACATTACATTATGCATTAAATCTGCAAACCTATAGAATGGTATCCAAAAATAAATATGTAGTAACCCCTTTCCCTTGTAGTAACCCCAACATCGATGAATCCCTAGTCCCTAGGGTTCTAATTTGCATTAATTTAATTACTCGCTTAATTACTTTTTTCTGTTACTTGTTTACTTCTAGGACGATGACTTTATACGAAAGTGCTAAGTCATAGTACTAGAATCTAGTAACTAGATTGCATGATAACAAAATACCAATAGCTAGATTACAGTGTCTAAGCCTAAATTGCCATTACATTTTGGAAAGCGGATAGCAAACTTTGATTAATGTGATTGTAACACGAGGAGTAGCGCTTTCACTTGTACAGCGCAGTGTAGTCTGTGATCTTGCTTCCTTTGTGCTAATTAGCTGGATTTTGATCTGAATATTTGACAAAGAGTAAGGCTGAAATTCCCTTGGCCATAAATAACTGAAGCTATTATTGATTATCCCCAAAACCTACTTTTCAGCCATTTATGGTTCACACTTTCAATTCCAAACCTCTCCCACAAAATTTATCACGAATCATGATCCGTTTTAATCCTCCCAAAATAAGCCTAAAGAGCTTCGGCTTTCATCCAAAAAGTAATCCATTTATCAGTGTTTTGCAGAAGTACAGAGCTTATCCTTTCGATTCTTTCCATCTTCATTGCAAACTTTTGTGTCATGTTCAGACTTCCTTCCACTCAAGCAAGCAGCAGGTAAACACCAAGCCATTTTGATGACGATAAGGCTAAAAATATCGGATAAAAGACTCTTCTCCTTTTCAACACCTACACTTTATAATCGAAAATCCACACGAATCCAATGGAAACTTTTCATGTGCAGTGTGATAACACCGGCATCTACTGCAAAACGCTGTCTGAAAATTTTCTCGCGCTGCTGATATGATAATCGCATTGTATAAGCAGGCCCACATAGCCTTTTGTGTAATGCAAAAGCTAAAACTTGAGCCCGTTATCATCATCATCACCACCACCAGAATCAGAACAGTTTCCTTCCAGCAAGTCAAAAGCCAAAATCCTGTACCCATCATCGTCATCATCAACGCTATCGCTCTTGCATGGATCCGCATGTTGTTCTACCAAGTTCTAGTGCGAAAATCCACTCTTACCACCGCACCGCAACACATTCAACCGAGCGTGTTATATGCCACATGCAAATTGCAAATTGCACGCCACACTGCATTCATTTCGGAGCTCACTACGTGGAACATGCTTTCAAATTTTTATTTGCAAAAAAGGCCTTTATGCTCCAGCCTGCCTGTCTGTAGGCACTTACCAGAATTGTAACAGACAATGTTACCCAAAGCAGCGTGAAAACCCTCAAGAGCTAGGCATTCATAGTTCGTTATCCTAATTTTATTTTTTTCCACTTTTCGATTGACACTTTGCTTTACATAATGAATCGGGATGGATGACATGGAAAACGGAAATAAATTCAATTGGGGGGCGAGTAGCTCTCGTGTCACTTGTCATTGCAAATTATCCGGCTTTTACCCTTTTTTCTGTAAAATTGCCATGAAATCACTTACGTTTGGGGTGTACAGCCCCATATACCCTAGATATAATTGTTTTATCGTTTTATATCTCGTTTTATGCAAAAATAAGAGCAGCCATTTGATATGCTCGTCAACATCGACATTTTCATAATCAGCCGTACAATAATATATCTAGTAGTGGGCCATTAGCTGTTGTGTTGAGATGGTGTGGAACTCTGAACGCCAACCCCACTTCCCATTTAGCCTTTTAAGCATTTTTCTCTTCTTCTGCTTTTGCTGTTTTAATGGAAGCGATAAAAGCCCAGGGAAAAGGACTACTACTCAAATGACTGTAGAGAAAGAACCTCATCCATTACCCTAATAGCTCTCCACTTCACTTTTCCACACTAAAAAAGTCTTGCTTGCTGAGAGAAAGCGCAGTAAAACGTTATATGTGTATTGTCTTTAGAAAACGGTTGTAGTGTTTTATTCCCTGCATAGTCATTTCCACTTTCCTTTCTCGATTCCTACAAGGCACGCAGAACAGTCATTATAATTATCTGGAGATTTTGTAGTAGCACCGAAGAGCATGGCCATCGCCACTGCGACCAAACCATTCATTTTTTAAACAAAATAAAAAGCCTGTCTAAATCCCTAATTGTCTGCGTGGAAAAATTGTGGGGTTGGAGTTGGCTAATTTTATTTGAAGAGAATATACTCTAGACTCTAACAACTGCCAACTACAAACTTGGCCATAAAATGACCGTGAACCCTAAAATAGGAGAAACAAGACTAGAACCAAAACCAAATGATTACCTGATTACTAACATGTACAAAATTGAAAAAAGTGGAATTGGGCGAAGAATTAAGTGGTAAGGATTTTTCATGCTCTTTTGCGCAGTTAGTTGAACACATTTCATTTGAAACACAATTTTGCCATACTGGACAAGGTCAGTGCAATTTTTGTGGTCAACAGAAAATTGGAAAGCAAAAGCCACTGACGTGGTTAGTGACGCAACCACTGTCCATCAATTGACTAAACATCAGAGTAAAAGTAGGTAAACTATTTCTTCTGGTTTTTATTTGTAAACAGTTCATTAGGTTTATTTTGGAAGAACAGAAATAAAGCGGAGCACGGGGAGAATGCCTTCAAATTACACACACATACCTGTTAATTAAGTTGCCTTCATTTTAAAGCAATATTACCCTCAATACAATTTTGAATTGATTGTATCGTCTACAATTTTCTGCAAATGATGCTCCACTTTTTGTATTTTCAGATCTAGGATCTCTGGTACTAAACATGAATACTCTAGAGATTTATTGCAAAATGTGCACAGAAAAGTCCCTGGTGTGCCTTTCTAATAAAGAAGCTACTGTTCCGTTCTTCCTGGTCTTTCTTTACAATTATTCTGCTGGGAATTCCCGCAGCGTAGTTTCATTGCATGACATTTTACATAAGAAGGAAAACCAAGACAATTTTCAGTAGGCAGCACTGTTACCACACTACTATCTCGTTGTACGCCCAATGGTATTAAATGCTATGGTTTTTATTATGATGATAACTGGCAGCAGAATGACATCGGATCTTTGCGCAAAAGGGAATTCTACTACATGAAATGAACATGAACATTCATGACAATGGCTCCAGAGAGAAGAAGCTGGAAGAATGAAATGGAAACGAAGGGGTCGACGAGTCTAGCAAGCGAAGCGAGAGAGTGAAATGCAATGCAGCAGTTGTAGTAGTAGTGATCACTGAGCTGTGATCCGCTGCAATTCAATCAGTTGGATGTAAGTTGAAATGATGAAGATGACGAGAATGAGAAGGCATATTACATATACTTATGCAGTAGGTATAGTGATCATCATCATATCGTCGTAAGAGATGAGATGAGACCAAGGAGAAATATCGCATTTCATCAGCAAGCAAACAAAAAAGATGAAGACGATTTTGTTTTGTAAGCTTTGAAAACGAAACCATGTGGCATGAAGTTTTGGAAGTTGAGAGATGCTCTGATGATAGCTGATGCTTCCAGTGGTAATTTTCTGGTGATGATGATGATAATGAGATGAAACGGTAAAATGGAAAGATGTGGATATGGATTTGGACAGGCAGGATAATCGGATAACGAGGTGTTGCTGCTGAGAAAGGGCTCCGTGATGATATTTGCACGTTGGGAAAAAAATAACAAGTTGATAGGGGAACAACAAGGTTGAATTCTGGGACGGACAGACAGGCAGGCTATTTTCACAATGTGGATTATTTTTAGTATGGTATGGTTTTATGAGAGCACTTGTCATTTTTTCAGGAATAACTGACAAGTTACATACTAGAAGATCATTGTACACGGGTTGTGCTTTATACTTTTGGAATGGTTTAGTTTTTTGCTAGTACAGATATGGATTTGAGTAGGAGAGTTCATGAAAAGCATAATGTGGCTTTGTAAATGCGTAACGATTATTCAACCGATGATGCTGCTGTGCACCAAAATGCCCTACTGAATAAAGGGAAACTGCATCAAGTTGATTTTTAAATGGATGTTGCAACTGACTACAAAAGTTTGAGTTGTTTGAGAATAGTTTCTGCCGCTGGCATAGAGATGTTCGATTAATAAATTGGTTAAAAGTAATCAGGTCTGGAACAACAAAAGAAAGCATAAAAAGTTTTTTTTTGTTATTTTTGGATTGACGTATTAACGTCAGTTATTAAGTTGCCTGAGCATTTTATGCAATGAGTATTGGTATTTAATGCTATATAAAGCTATGAAAATATAGGATGAAACATGAGAAAATAAAAATTCAAACCCAGATTATGATATTTTGCATTACCTACACGAGCGCACATGTTTGCTACTGCTGATGATGGCGAGGTAGATAGTTTACTAAAAATAATATCCTACTTTCTGTAAGTTTGTATAATTTTTAGTTGAATGCTCCAGTAATCAATTTCTCATCATTAATTTATTCGCCCAGGGCTACCTGATGGACTAAATGTGTAAATGATAGAGAACCAAAATGAAAATATTAATTATTGTCAAATTGATTTTGAAGCTTAAATAGCTCTGCGAAATGTTTAGTAGGTATCGAAAGTAGAATTAGTAGATTAGGCACGAAAAGCCTTAGAGTCAAATTCCTGACAACACGTGTGGGTTCTTCTATCATTTTGGAAACTTATAACGCGTAACTGTAATTTACAACGTGACTGCGTCATCATGACTGACAGCAGTTGGCATAGCTGCTGTTGGCGGAAGGAAACGACAGAAAAAAATGGTACAGCAAAACAACTCTGGAGTGTCCTAAAAAGTAAAAGCTCTCTATTAGAGATATTTTTTATCCTGGCCCATCTTAATTGACCAATAAAGTCGATAATGGTTGATCCAATAAAGATATATACATATATAAATAGACGGTTTTCTGCAGTCGTAATACTTTCCATGAAACAAGATATACATTAGAATACTTCAAAAATGTAAGGATAGTCTTTTTAAAATTTTCACCCGAATCATCGGATCTGTCCGCATAATTCATAGTAGTGAGTGGCTATCCCGTGGCTATCTGCTAACTTTCATGACATTGTTCTACTTGCATTTGGTGATAAATCGCTTAGAGCGTGTCATTTTTAATTGTATACTTGTCAAACTTGTCCATTTTCATATGAGATTACTAGATTACATTTTTAAAATGCACCCAATATCCTTCTGAGCACAATCTGAGAGACCTCATGTGACGATTGGCACAAAATGCAGTAAGAGTGGCAACATGGTAAGCTATTAAATTATGCATTAGCTTTTTTGGCTCGTGTAAAAATAATGCAAAAATAGCTACCTTTTTAAAGAGACTGTACACTGTAGCGCGTGCAAACAAGTATTATGTTTTTACAGTCTGATTGTTATCGAATAATGTCCAACTTTTTAAATGTTGTTTCAGTTCAAAATTGCATTAGCAACAAGATGACAAACAAACAGTTCAGGTGAACACCCTGTTTAAGCCATTCTTGGTCTCAGTCAAGAAGACAACACTTGTGCCTTTGGAGTCCTCCAACATTTTACATTTTAAAAATAATAATTCAGATTGTCAGTACATTTCAAAATGAAAAGTTTACCACTCAAATTTTTTCTCATTTTTCAAACAATATCTTATTCTTCACAGCGACACGAAAAGTCTAATTTTAAACTAGACACTACAGAATTTCTCAATTTTTTCGACTTATGGATCAGACAAAAAATATTTACGTGACCAGTACTTTCTCATTTACCACCGACTCATTTAGTACTGTCAACATCTCTTTCTCTAAATAATAGAAACCATGTGGATTCGGATTATGCATCCCAGTTTCTCCTTCCACTGTTTCAACAAAATGGTCAGTATCCTGTTTTAAATGGAAAATTTTCAAAAGAAACACTCCGTCAAAAGCACCATCTTTTTCAGACTCTCTCTGTGATTGCCCCAGTGCCTTCCATTACCAATATGACTCATGTTCAAAATCTATTGCAAGCCATTACAAACTCAGTCAATAAAAAACGGGACCAGATTCTTTTTCTTGTCAACTGTGAACCCAATTCCAGCATCATTTCAACATTTTACGAAAATCCTATCATTTCCGGTCTCCGTAACAAAATGACCTTTTGCGTAGACGCCTTTGCTATGTTACTTACGATCGTGGTCAACCCATTTCCCTGGCATATTCTAGCATTTCCCTACTTCAAAACTCATTGCCTCGCCCAGCCATGGGCTTTAATCTTCGTGGTCGCCATTTTCGCATGGCGGGTTGCGTGGACACTCCCCCATACCACTTAATCCGTGAACCTGCTACCGCAAACCAACCTGCTGTAGAGGACGGCACAGAATACCGAATTTACGTTGTCTCCTCACTTATCTTCAACTATAGCTTTGACAGCCTTTTCACACCCGGAACTGGTTACGCTACTTATCTTCCCAATGGCACCTGGATTGGCATGAACTCGAATTTAACCGAGCCTACACCGAGCGCAACTTTGACTTTACTGTGACTTTTGCACAATTAGATTTTTTCTATCCCATGTTTGACTATGTGTCCACTCCCACGTGCTACTTGGAACTGAGCTTTGTTCAAGCGTTGCAACGATCTCAGTTAGTGTCTTGGGACACGGTCATTTCACCTTTTACGCCAGATCTTTGGCTATGTGTCATTTTATCCTACATTACAGTTAGCGTTACTGTTTTTATTGTAATTTTCTACCAACCTGCCGATCACCGACGACTCAACACCACGAGACTGGGTTCTCTTAACAAAGCTGTTTATTTACCCCTTCAAATTGCTATGGAACAGGGTTTTTCTGCTAGTAGTAGGATAGAGAGGATTCTTCTGCCCTGGATAATTGTCACCATCATCACCGGCTCAGCCTACAGAACAGTTTTGCTCTCCATTTTGACCTTCCCCTCATTTCCACCCGTGCCGGAAACCATGGCCCAATTAGCCAAAAGACCAGACTAAACAGTAATGCTCCACGAGATGGGCTCGGTGGAAACCCAGTTTTTCCAAGAAAGTAATAGTTCTATCATTCAAGCGATAAATGCCAATCTAAAAATTATCCCCGCTGACCAAGGACCAAACCTGCTTTTTTGGAGCGGCTTACCAAGAAAAACACGCTTGCTTCGCATGGTTCCCCGATGCCAAGATGAAAATGGAGGCAATGGGAATTATCAACGAGCACGATATGAGTGTGCCATTTCAAATGAGCAAAGATGCAGGTATGTACAGTGTACACCACGCTGAGTACGCCCTTTCCAAAGGACTCGATTTTTGTGCAAAGTTTTGAGCCAATTATTGGTGCGCTGTTGGATACGCACTGAAAATAGGTTTACTGACCATCATGAGTGGAGTGTGGGGGTAAATATTTTGGCAACTTTTTTATTTCAATTTGAATAATAAAATGAAATAAAACAGTTTCAAAGTTCTCAGTCAGTGGAGGCACAACGGATGCAGCTCTTTCATTCAACTTGGCGCATTTCTCTTTTAGCACATTTTCCGTCATTCATAAATCTATGCAACCTATCCAATTTCAGCTTTCATTCAAGCTTTGCAAAAGGCACGTACACAAATAGCTTCAGTGCCAAAATTTCATATCATAAGTTTATGGTAGTACCTTTCTGCTCCTGCCATGGTTCATTTTTGGTTGGCTCTAAAAAAATGGGAATTTAATCAACTGAAAGGGGCAAGCACTAAGCACACACAAGCTCGAGTTTTAAGTGTGTTGACTTTTGACAGATGTGGATTTTGTCTTTTATAAAGCTAGACTGCTTATAGGTTTTAAAAAAAGGAAAAGACAATAGACGCTTCTTTGTTTTCATTTCTTGCCAACTCTTGTCGATTCCCTAACTATTTTTGTATCTTAAAACAAAAAAAAAACTTCATATATTAAAGTAATAATATTTCATCAAAACACACATGTGCATGCATTCATACGTGCAGTGTGTGTGTAGCAGCTTTAATCTTTAAACTGTGTGCCAAGGCAAAAAACTGATCGAAGGATAATATCTAGAAGAAAGTTGACATTAAGCCGAGGTAAGGCATACGCATGGCATAATACTCCCTAGGAGGTTTACTTCAGGAGGAGGCTAATCGCTGCACTGCCTGAATCCACCAAAATAATATTCTTCTTATTCTAATATTTAAAAAAAAGTCTAATTATAAATTTTCATATAAATTCAGCGAGAAAAATATCGGAATGCTCTTTTATTCCATGATTTCATATTAATATTTTTTCACATAAGAAAATCCCGTTGTTCTTTTTAAAAAAGTGCTATTATAACCGCCGCTTATCATCTTTGAAGCAGATGGTGTTCCTAAGAAATATTAGTTGGTTTTTAAAACTGTAAGCACCATTACCACAATACGAAATATATGAGTTGTGTAAATTAAGTTGTAAACTTAATGATTCTATCTCGCATCTCAGCCAAGTGTTGAATATTATGAAGATGGAAATATTGAAATGAAATTCATGCTTTTTTCTGCGTAGCAAAAAACTCCGTGCGCTGCACTGGCATAAGAGAAATGATCCGTTGCCGAGTCGGGCATATCCGATTTCAAAAACATGATCATGATCACACCACACACTACAATCAAGAAGTTGCATGTTACGCATTTTACTAGTGAAGCACAATCGTATGAGTATGAGTTTGGGGCGTTATGAGAATCTTTCAGAAGACAACTTTAGGAGAAACTCATTAGCTTAAAAATTAAGCTATAGTAAAAGAAGTTGAATTGGAGTGCAAAGTGTAATGAACACAAGGTCAATAGGCCAGGTCTCATGAGAAAGAGTTTTGGTGATTTTCACAAATTTTGGGCACTTTCTCCGATTTTCGTCAAAATTGGCACATATGTACACTTTTATATTGTGAATTTAAAAATTGTATTATTTTGGTTCCAGCGTGACGTTATCAGTAAAAACTGGATGATCGAATGTAGCCGTTTTCATGATTTTCTAAGAATACTAGAATTTTGTAGTTTCTTGAAGATAACTTTTGTATGCATCACAATCTGGAAAATCGCCGGGATGCCCATTCTAGAATATTTATTGCTTGTTTTAACAAAACAAACCACAAGACAAAATTCCATTTCCTTGTGGAGATATTTGGAAAAATGTATGGACAAGTTTACCAAACTTGACAGAATCCATCGTGCCAAAAGTGAGCGAATGCTGTTTCGGTCTGCGTCATCCAAACTGTCTAATTAATATACCAGATTAAAGCCAATGCAAAACGACAGGATCGTGTTTCCCAGTTTTTTGAAATACACTCTAACAAGAAAGTTATGACCATATTTACAAAGTGATAGATTTTTGGACAAAATGGGATGTTTCACAAATATGGTCATAACTTTCTTGTTAGAGTGTATTTCAAAAAACTGAGAAACACGATCCTGTCGTTTTGTATTGGCTTTAATCTGGTATATTAATTAGACAGTTTGGATGGCGCAGACCGAAACAGCATTCGCTCACTTTTGGCACGATGGATTCTGTCAAGTTTGGTAAACTTGTCCATACATTTTTCCAAATATCTCCACAATGAAATGGAATTTTGTCTTGTGGTTTGTTTTGTTACAACAAGCAATAAATATTCTAGGATGGGCATCCCGGCGATTTTCCAGATTGTGATGCATACAAAAGTAAGCTTCAAAAAACTACAAAAATCCTAGTATTTTTCGAATAATGAGAAAATGGTCACATTCGGTCATCAATTTTTTACTGTCATCGTCACCATAAATCCAAAACAATACTATTTTTGAATTCACAATTCCAAAGGGTACATATGTGCCAATTTTGACGAAATGCTAAAAAAATGTGAAAAACACCAAAACTCCTTCTCCATATATACACAATACAGTAATCATCCTTTTCCCTGATTCTCTTTCAATAAGTTAAAAAGTATCTATTTTTTATTCTGCAGAGGTTGTCATGTCATTTTGTTTTTATTTTCTCGGAGATGACAAGTGAAGCCGTTACTTTTCTCAGCTACTCTTTCTCTTTGCTGATGGGTTAACACGGAGACGTAGCAAAAGGCAAACGTGACTATGTAAAGTCAACATTGAAAGCTCATCATTGTCATCATCAACATTTTTATGTTGTTAAGTAAAGCGAAACGAACACAAAACTACACGACAGCATTTTACAAGACCCCAAACAATTTTTTTGCCTAAGCAAGGCAAGTAAAGTTTCTAGCGTAGAGAATACACGGATAATTACTCGGGTCAGAGAAGATCCAATTACATTTCTCCTCTTCTTCCCTCTTTTACTTCATGTTTTTCACTTGTCTTTTCATTGCTTGCCATCATTACCACATGTGTGCTGTAAGTCAATGGACTTGACTCTATCTCCTTTTTCCATGCGTATCATCAACATCTTGTTACATACAACCTAACAAGATGTTGATGATATGCCTGGAAAAATTAAGGCGATTGATATGACACGTAACTGTAAATGAATTCTTTACAATTTCAATTTCAAAAACGCATATTCCTTCTCACCAATATTTTTGTCGCCAATTAAATAATCTTATATTTTAGCGTCCCATTATGCTAAAAATTTACTTTCAAGTTAACTTTAAATTTCAATGATGATAGTTGACCACGAAAGAAATATTCATTCTGCCCAGTTGCATGGAAGATACTCATCTTTAAATACTAGTGGGAACCCTTTATGCTTTGCATTTGAGAATTTAACGAATATAAAATGTGTGAAATATGAATCCGGTACAAGACACTTATATTTTAAAAACTGGAGACGGATACATTCAATTAACATTGTTTGTCAATATTAGAGAGCCCTTCCCTTTGATACACGTATAGCGCGTGCAGGATTTGAACTGCTGACAGCCAATCCTGGCAAGTCATGTGATTCACAACCAAAACACGGCTGTCCGAAATCCCATCAGCCGAAGTCGTATGGCCGGAAATCCGACACACGTAAGTCGGCCCGACAGCCGGTTTTCCGTACACTAAACATCAGATTGAGCTATTAAAGTCACCAACCTACAAATAAAGGTAACCAAGCGTACCCACATGCAATTAAGGTTACCCACGTGCAATTAAGGTTACCCACGTGCAATTAAGGTTACCCACGTGCAATTAAGGTTACCCACGTGCAATTAAGGTTACCCACGTGCAATTAAGGTTACCCACGTGCAATTAAGGTTACCCACGTGCAATTAAGGTTACCTGCATGCAATTAAGGTTACCCGCATGCAATTAAGGTTACCCACGTGTAATTAAGGTTACTTATTGCACGTGGGTAACCCTAATTACACGTGGGTAACCTTATTGCACGTGGGTAGCCTTAAGTACACGTGGGTAACCTTATTGCACGTGGGTAACGTTATTGCATGCGGGTAACCTTAATTGCACGTGGGTAACCTTATTGCATGCGGGTAACCTTAATTGCATGCGGGTAACCTTAATTGCATGCGGGTAACCTTAATTACACGTGGGTAACCTTAATAACACGTGGGTAACCTTATTGCAGGTAGGTAACCTTAATTGCACGTGGGTAACCTTAATTGCACGTGGGTAACCTTAATTGCACGTGGGTAACCTTAATTGCACGTGGGTAACCTTAATTGCTCATGAATAACCTTAATTGCTCATGAATAACCTTAATTGCTCATGAATAACCTTAATTGCTCATGAATAACCTTAATTGCTCATGAGTAACCTTAATTGCTCATGAGTAACCTTAACTGGTCATGAGTAACCTTAATTGCTCATGAGTAACCTTAATTGCTCATGAGTAACCTTAATTGTCATGAGTAACCTTAATTGCTCATGAGTAACCTTAATTGATCATGAGTGACCTTAATTGATCAAGAGTAACCTTAATTGATCAAGAGTAACCTTAATTGATCAACAGTAACCTTAATTGATTAAGAATAACTTTAATTTTTCATGAGTAACCTGGAGTAACATTAAATGATCATCGGTAACTTCAATAGGGTGAGAGTGGAGTTATTTGTCCATGTTTAAGCTTGTTTTTAAATTGTGCTCTGAAGGGGTGAGAAAAATGTGCGCCCGGGGGGGGAGGGTTTTTTCGGCAAAGACGTTCTGGTTTTATATGGACAGTTGGATAGATACCCTACCATGTTAAAGTAGAATTTTGTTGAAATCGTACGTTTAGCATAACATTTGTTTTATCGTTAAATTAACGGTTAATGATTTATTGGTCATATTCGCTTGGCATATTATCTGGGATTGGAGTGGCACTGTCTTGTGCGGGTAGCCTTTTCGGTGCCGTTTCAGTTAAGGACAGTTCATATTCATATAGCATGAAGACCCAATTCATTTGCATATTATCCTTTTATTATTATTCTGATGATACTGTATTATTTGTCATTTTTTCTGGATAAATATGTTCGTCATATTTTTATGGTGCATGCTTGAGCGCATAATAAAAAGTAGAGTCTCGCATGGTGCATCAGCAACGGCAGCATGGCATGATGATGCAGATCATTTTTTGATGATCATGGTGGTGTCGGTCGTTGTTACTGTGGCTGTGTTGTTGGAACACATGTTCGAAAAACGAAACGACACAACTACATTGATACAAGTGTTTGGCATAAATTATAATTTTTTATATAAGATGGAGAAGGTTGAATATATGTACCTAAATAGAGGCATGCCAGAGAAGAAAGAGAATATATGACAAAATCGTAAGAATTTTTAATGCTGAGATGATGCTCATGAAAAGGAGGGCTGGTAGAATGGAAGACTTCAACTGGCTATAATTAGACAGCTCTCCGACTTCGGAGATTTCATTATCTATCTGACTTTTGATCGGAGCAGTACTCAAACGAACCCGAAAGTTGAGCGAAAATTTTTAGTGTGCGTATTAAAGAAAATGTCGTGTGAGTCCGAGTCTGACTGGAGTAAACCCATTATTGACCCTATTGTGGTTGATCCCCTTCCTCCTTTTCAAAGTTTGGCAAGCCCGATGTCATCTACGGGAAGTGGGTCGCCATACTCTTTGTCAATGTCCCCAGACACCACGTCTTCGAGTTTTTTAAGTGACAATGGGGCTTGGGGTGGCAGCGATGATGGATTTTCCATGAGTCCGGGGAGCCCTTGGTCTGTGTTATCCCCTGCATCCCCAGAGTGGTTTTTCAACGGTGTCCCAGTGAGAGGTGGCACCTTACCGGCATTTCATGAGTGGAGAAAAATTGAGTGGATGTGCTTACAGCAACAGCCACAAATGTGCCAGTTTCTTCAAAATCAAAGTCCGCAAGTATTTGTTTTTCCTGAGGTTGCTCCAGAGAAGGCAGTGAAGTTCTCTGAAATTGAAGAATCTTTCTCCAGTTGTGATGATTCTGTTGTTACATCATCCACTCCATCCTCACCAGTACCGGCAAACCGGAAAAGTTTTAAAGATGCTTCCCGCAAATCATCACCGGTGCCACAGTCAATGACGGTTGGGCAAGGGGCAGTCCGATTTTTGAAGAGCTTCCAAGCTTCCTCATCCCGTGCTCAAGCAAAACCTTTGGCTTCTGGGGCAATCTCATCAACCTCCGTGACAGATGAGGACAAACCGTTTGACTGCATGTGGATTGACTGTCGGGGCTCATTTTTGGAAAAGGTAAGTTGCCAAAATAGAGTAAAATAGAGTTTTTCAAATGTTTTAATGGGGGAAAATAGTTTGAGCCTTTTTTTCCAAAATCTGAAAACTTTTTCCTGACCCCACAGAATCGTCCAAAATTTGGTAGACAAGTTTGACACTAGTAGTATATCACAAATTTAAAGTAGTAGCCCGCTATGAATTGTCACTGACGAAAAATCGCAAAAAATTACAAATTTTAAGGGCTTTTGGCAGACCGGCTGTAACTTTTTTGTTTTTAATTTGTAATCAACGAAACTTTTACGGTGAACGGGTAGGTAGGCAAAAAAAATATGGCAAACGACTTGGTAGGCAAAAGAGAAGTAGGCAACAACTTAAATGGCAAAATAAAATGTACATGGTAGGCAAATATTTTATTTTCATTTTAAATAGTTTCGAAAACATACAGCAATGTAAACTTCAACACATAGTAGACATTTTCGTCACTGGTTCTTAGCTGGTAGTAGCAAAGTACCCTAGCCGAAGTATTTATCTCATGTCTCAAAAACAGTTTCTGGATTTGGAAAATGGTTAATAAATATAAGATTTGCCTTGCTGGTTACAAATTTTGACTGAGTAATCGATTGCGTTGAATTTGCAAGCAATAACCCAACCTACGTTTTGTGAGTACGTTTAAAGTACCATTTCTTGTGAGTTTTTTATAGAAAATGTGTACCCTTCTAGCTTATTTTTTGTGTTTGTAACTTTATATAAAGCACATTTTTTGCTGTTGACGGAGACGCCATTGTGACAATACCTAACTTAATACAGCTTTCCAAGCTGAAAACGAAATATTTTTATATGCAAAGAACGGTGAACAAAATGGTATGGACTAGAGAAATAAGAATAGGAAGCTTAGATTGAGAAATAGTAATTTGCTTGTCTAAATACTCCAAACTAAGATAAAAATACTGAAAATGCTTGTGGAAGATCGATATCGTTAAAACCTACACTTAAAGTTTCATAAAAAAGCTACATTTCAATTTTTGCCTACCAAGTACATTTGGCTGAAAACGGTGTTGCAATTTGCACCGTTTGCCATAAAGTACGTTGCCTACCTTCTATGTTGTATACCTCCGTTTTGCCTACCTACCCCAAGACCAACTTTTACAGCCTATACATAACTAAAAGAACTATCTTTTTGCAAAAAATCACATTTCTGTCTACACGCTAGAGAAAATAGCATGACATTTTTCACAAAATTTACGGATTTTTAAAAAATAAATTCTACTTTTGAGCATATAAAAATTATATTTTCCGGATATAAATTGTTGCCCATAAACACGCCTATAGCAGCTACGGAGGAGGTATACAACATAGAAGGTAGGCAACGTACTTTATGGCAAACGGTGCAAATTGCAACACCGTTTTCAGCCAAATGTACTTGGTAGGCAAAAATTGAAATGTAGCTTTTTTATGATACTTTAAGTGTAGGTTTTAACGATATCGATCTTCCACAAGCATTTTCAGTATTTTTATCTTAGTTTGGAGTATTTAGACAAGCAAATTACTATTTCTCAATCTAAGCTTCCTATTCTTATTTCTCTAGTCCATACCATTTTGTTCACCGTTCTTTGCATATAAAAATATTTCGTTTTCAGCTTGGAAAGCTGTATTAAGTTAGGTATTGTCACAATGGCGTCTCCGTCAACAGCAAAAAATGTGCTTTATATAAAGTTACAAACACAAAAAATAAGCTAGAAGGGTCATGCTATTTTCTCTAGAGTGTAGACAGAAATGTGATTTTTTGCGAAAAGATAGTTCTTTTAGTTATGTATAGGCTGTAAAAGTTTCGTTGATTACAAATTAAAAACAAAAAAGTTACAGCCGGTCTGCCAAAAGCCCTTAAAATTTGTAATTTTTTGCGATTTTTCGTCAGTGACAATTCATAGCGGGCTAATACTTTAAATTTGTGATATACTTTTAGTGTCAAACTTGTCTACCAAATTTTGGACGATTCTGAGGGGGTCAGGAAAAATTTTTCAGATTTTGGAAAAAAAGGCTCCTTTTAATGTGATTAATGTTTATTGTATTGTTCTCTGTTCAGAAAACACTGATTGACCACATTGACCGGTCCCATATACAAACCCGGAAGGACGATTTCAGTTGCTTTTGGCATGGATGCGTTCGCAGAAACCGACCATTCAACGCACGCTACAAGCTACTTATTCACATGCGGGTGCACACTGGTCATAAGCCAAACAAATGCACAGTAAGTTTTTTACTAAAAATAAAATAACTAACTACCTATGCAAAAAGTAAAATATACAAACAACAATGCAAAAAATAAAATATACAAACAACAATGTAAAGTACATATATACAAACACAAGTACATTTATAACTTTTTAATTTTCACTTGTGCTTGCTTATTTTTAGGTGGCTGGCTGCGACAAAGCCTTTTCCAGGCTGGAAAATCTAAAGATCCATCTTCGTTCGCATACCGGAGAACGTCCTTACGTATGTCCACATTGCCCCAAAGCCTTCTCAAACTCCTCTGATAGAGCCAAGCACCAGCGGACCCACTTTGACAGCAAGCCATACGCATGCACATTTACAAACTGTGAGAAACGATACACTGATCCAAGCTCTCTGAGGAAACACGCCAAAATGCATTTCCTGCAACCTGGGAAGGGGGTTAAGGCAACTGGGTCAAATTCCGGAAAGAAGGAGGGGAAGCGCAACCGGAGAAAGTATCTTGGAGGTGGAGATATCTCGATTGAAGCTGAAGTAAAGCAGGTGTCTGTCGCAACTCTAGCTTTTCAACCTCTTCCTTCCGTCAAGGAGGAACCAGTTATTCACGGGGCCAACGGTCAACAGCAAATTTTGAATGGAGATCTTGCATTGGATTCTGTACTCCCGGAGTTGCCTTCAGAGAATTATACCTACCAGTCACCACCGTTGGAGTCAATTCAGTCAATGTTGGATAACGAGTTGAAAGCAGCAGAAAATCCCGCTTCAGACTTGTACGGAATATCCATGAAGGAGCTGGACTGGGTCTCAGAGGTAAACTTTGACCATTCTCTGGATTTGGACTATGAAGAAGTTATTGATACTTTTTACTGAAATGTACAAAGGTATATACATTTCATAAGGAAAAGTTAGATTTAGTATACTTTGTATGATTCAGCTATATGCGAAGTATGCACAACGGCAACGTGTCTTTCATGATTTTGCACATAAAACTCATACGTGATTAATTTTGCTTTTTGTTTTTACTGAAGTTTATTGATTATAATAGTATTTAATTAAAACCATTAATGGCATAACTTTGTTAAGCCATTGATATGCAAGCAAAGGGACCAAAGTGAGAATCTAGTGTAATTAATCCAGTTTTTATACTGGATTAGTAGTGCTCTTTTGCACACCTAAATATAAATATTTTGTAATACAATATTATTTATGCGCTATTTTAGGCTAGGTAATCAAAAACGATTTTTGTGATGGATGATGAATTTCATTCAAACAACTGCCAAACTGTTGTCTTTCTTTTATGTTTATATTGTACACATAGAGCGATGGAAAAGCATGGTGATAACGGAAAACCTTACTATATGTAATTTTGTTTTAAATATTGTAAAATATTTTAGTTATAGAGTATATGTAGTATGCAACACGACAGAATTCGAATGTCTCTAGTGTTTGCATAAGTGAAACTTTAAGCAAAAATGTGATCTCAATCTGTATCATAAACACACTCAATATAATTGTGCTTTCAATGACAATTATTTTTTAGCTTTCTTACGTTTCTAATTATTTAATTGTAAATTGTAAAATATTTTAAATGCTTTATTATTAGACATTAGACATACTTTTGCCAGCTTTCAAAGATCATCAACCAGATAGAATCAGGAATGTGTTCTTAATATATTATACTATGATTTAAATGTTAATAAATGTCTTAAATGTAATTTAACATATTAATTTCTGTCAAAATGTCCCCGTTTAAATCTTCTATTTATTTAGCACCTACCGGGGAAACAGCAAAATCACACTAACCAGGGCCAATGATGCACTTACAGTATCAGAAATATTTTCAATTGCATACTCTTTGATTTCACTATCGGTTATTGTGCCCTCGATTTTTGGAAGAAATTTATGAAATGTGTAGTTTTCCTGGGCGAGCTTGCTACAAACTTTTACAAAATAGTTCTCTCTCCCATTTCCGTCACTTGATTCAGCATTTGCCCAAGTGCCTTGAAACGGTACAGTGTTTTATTTCTCCTTCAAATGATTTAGAAACTCTTCTTGTCTTTTACTCTGTTGACAACGTTGATCTGCATTATCCGCCGTGATGGTAGGCGTTTTAAAAATGAGCTTGCCTACATACAACATATTAATTTCTGTCAAAATGTCCCCGTTTTATCCCCTTATTGTAAGCGTTTATGGGAATTTTTCTTTAAATTTTTAACTATTTGTAAGCATGTAGTCATAATGGATTTTTTCTGTTTGACATTCACAATTCATTGGCAGTACGGACATACTAAGATTTTGTGGCCACAACTTACTCTCAGGCTTTCTGTGCTCTTCTGGAACAAAAACTTGTATTTATTTTTAAGTGATGGAGTCATGTTTACGTCATTACTATTATCAAAGAATAGGGTAAAGTAGAATAGGTCTAATGAAAAATGGAAGAGCACTCCAAACTTTACAGAGTATAGTCCGCACATACGATACCATCTCAATAACAAGCTGGCATATTTTTATGGGCAATAAAATTAAGCACGACAACAACGTAAGCTATTTTATTACACTGTCCAAGAATAATTAGTTAGAAAAATAGATGCTATGCTTTTGAAAGCTATCGATCGGGTCAAGTTTTTTAAAAAGCAAAAACAAACAAATTAATTGTTTTCTTGAAATATTCTTTTTATTCTTCTATCAAACTGAAATAAAAGAAAATTTTGTTATATACATAACGCAATATAAATAAGTATTTGTATGCATTAGTTGCCCAATTTTACTTGACGTCAACATCTGATGCATACTAAGATGCCTGTTTGGTGTTTCTTAAAATTCCTTTATATTAGCGTGCTGAAAATGTCAAGTTTGAAAATTTGAAATATCAAACATATATTGCATCTGCTATTTTTTCAATTCAAACTGTCTATCGTTTTTGCATCTTTGTTGTAAGCGTCTTAAAGAACCCTAAATCCAATATTGTTTTCTTGATTTTATGTTATGATTTATTTTACAAGTATGTTGTTCCATGCCATCCGTCGCTAATGTACTAATTTTGTTTCCTCACATGCATTCAGATTGTTGACGTTTGCTTTCTCCCGTTGAAGGGACTTTTTGTTGTCAGGAGCTCAAACCTGTTTTTATATGTTTGATGGAGAAATGCGTTCACCATTTTGAATTATTCAGGACTAACCAATGCATGCCGTAAAACCATTTCACGAATTTTAAATAAAAGACATAAAGTAGTATGTATATAGTAATTATTACCGTTAACGCTTTTAGTTTTTATTTAATATATTACCTGGTTGCGAATCTCTTTTTGAAAAATCATTTTTTTAGTTTATCTTGTTACATTTATACCAAAACAATTGATTGTGTATTACATCCGCTTATAGTGACTAAATACTAAATAGTATACAATGGTTTTTATATTAATTTCGGATTCAAGTTTTGAAACAACGATCAGTAAACAAATGAGAATTTCTGTAGTGCTAATAACTTGTTAGCGGTTGTAAAATTGGTTAGTATAAAATTTTCTAAAGTACAAATTTTCACTTTGAAGAGGTTTTCTATCTATTATAGTAATTTTATAATACAGTGGTCACTTTTACAATTTATACAATAGTAAAGTTTTTACACGCACAAAATGTCTCATTGTTTCTTTCAACAAGTTGATACATAAACAACTTTGCATCCGCTAAAATTATTCATAAGTTACTATATATACAATTTAGTTACAGATAAATATACAGATATAGATTTCCATTCAAGTAATTCCGTGTAGTTTTTTTAAACTTATGTGTTTTATGTGCAAACCTAAATTAAATATAATTTTTGCTATATTAATAATAAAACTGAGTTTGAGTATGTTTACAAAATCACCACCAGATTAATTTCAAATCATTCCGTATAAATTTACCAGACCATTTTTCTAATTAAATGTATCCAATTATAAAATCTGTTTCAGTGTTTTGCGCAGTTTTACAAAATTTGAGTTGAAATTGAATCACAACATTTTTTCAACAAAAAGTCTTAATTTTATTTCTAAAAAATCTGTACATGAGACTTTTTCATTATTTGTAGGAGTACTATGGATTATTTCACGTCTAGCACTACAATTACTAAACTATTTACATTTATTTATGTAAGTATTCCTGTATATTTATAAAAGATTTGTAAATTGACATTTGACATTTTCGCAAATGATAAACCAAACTCCATATTGTACATATTTTATCCAAAAGTCAAACCATTCTCTTTGGAAACAAAACTCAGCAAAGGATTCTTTTCTTGAGGCACACAACCGATTTATTCTTTTAACAATATAAATATATAAAAGCAAGTTGTCTACGCACACACACACACACACACACACATAGCTATTGTGTTGCCTAGAACCGACAACATCTAGAGCATTCTGTATTAAATATTTTACATGTCTTTTTTCCTTTTCACTGAATTTTCGTTTAAAAAACGAAAGTCACTATAGTCTCACTGGATTGCCAATAGTAAAGAAGAAAACAGTCTCAAAGATGCAAAAACTAGTATACAACGTTTGTAGCTTTAGGATGAAAAACAGAACAAGAATACATTGTTTTATATATATAGAGAGAAAAACGTTTTCAATGGAGATGGAGCAAAACATGAAACAAAGTCATTGTTCAAAAATTTATCTTCCGGGGCTACCTAGACTGCTGGGGTGAAGGAGAAATGGTTGCAAATGTCAGGAGAAAGTTTGGGCTGTGGTGGAATACTACATAACTGGTTGTGTTTGCGCTACATAATCTGTCTTCTTTACAACAAAATGTTATGGAAGTATTTAAATGCGTAGTAATTTTTACAAAAGCGAAAATGAATCAAAGCGGTACTGCGTAGTAGCACGTTAGTAATAAAAATCAGCTACAGTTAAATTTGCACATTTGTTCTATATGAAATAGCAAAAACAAATTTCCAAAAGTTCATTCTGATACATTTACAATTTCAGCATTTATTTACAAATTTACTTTAAAGTCTTTCCTTTTCTGTCTTGCTAAACCCTTCAAACTTACAATCAAATAAATCCTTGCACGCTTTACTGAATAATTTTGTTACGCAACACTGGAGACACATATCAAACGTCTGATTATACAACTTGAACAGTTTCCTATATGCTCAACTCTCTTTTAATCTATTTATCTTTATGTTGCTTTTGAACATCTGATGAATCCTTCTCAAACTGGTTTATACTGCTTTTCCCTCTCACTCTCTCTAGAAATCTTCTACTGATCTTAGATTTCTTCGCCCACGTTCTTGCTACAAAATAGTCACCTAGGTAGCATTTTGGTGCAAAATAGACAACACCTAATTAAAATTGACGGCTAGGTGTCTTCCCAATTGCTACGCTACTACAAAATTATGACCAGTGATTCCAGCAAGCTCTTCTTTTTTGTTTCCTGGCTTGTGGCTTCAATGCATTGAAGTATTTACCTCTTTTTCATACATTCATTCATACTATCACAAACACACACACAAAAGCTAGTTCTGAAAGAGCAACAAGACGGATTAACATACCATGCTATTGGTCAGCTTCTCAAGTCAGACTGAAAAGGTTAGAAAATTTATCAACATGTCAAGATGAATACCACGAATCTGAATGCATGTAAACACTTTCCAACAAAAAGTGGTAAACAACAGATGTTGCTGCTGCTACAATTTGTAAAGTTGGGTAAAAGCTTGTTAAAATACAATTTATTGACCAAATACATTGTACAAAAAGCTGTTACATATTCTTCCAATCTTTAATTAACTGTTTCTATAATTTTTGTTGTTATTGTTTTTTCAGTTATCTCTTCCTGGATTTAATCACAGGGCTAATTCTAGTGTGTGTCATTGCACTTTTGTGTACCTGCATGGAATTTCGATACAACATTAGATATATAGAAAATATCGCTAAGAGAAGATATTATGCTTTTTTAATCCTGAACAATTTTGTTATCATAAGACTTTGGTAATTCTTTAGGGGAGGGTTGGCAAGCAATTTACCGCCAGCTTCAGGCCTTAAAAAGATTTTCAAGGATTATAAATCGGGCAATAGGTTGCCAGATTTTGTTCTATATTGTGGGAGCTGCCGGAGCCTTATCAATTTTTCTGAATACAATCTTTGTTTCGGAGAATTTGATAGGCAAGGTGTATACACTTTACAGCTTTGTAACCTGCTTCACCATCCTTTATGCTTGCGCACGGATCAAGAGCTGTGTAAGTTTTAAGGATGTAAATTTGTCGGATTCTTGCAAACATAAAACTTGAATGTATCTTTTTTTGTTTTTAAGGTGGATTGTATTGAAGCTTTGGTTACATCAGAATTGGGCGCGGCTCATATTCCTCCTCAAGAGGTCAATGTACTATTACACAATACATTACGAGGAGAAGTGGGGGTGAACCCTGCAAATATTTTTATGATCACCTTTCCATTTATAGGATCGGTAAGCCTTAAAACATAAAAAATAAAAATGCATACTTCATTATTAATTACTTAATAATAACTGATTTTTACAGTATATTCTGATGATAATAACCTATTTTCTTCTCTGTGTAGAAGATACGGAGTCCCGAAACTTGTAAAATCTTCTTTTTTCAAAGATTTCCCAACTATCGGTTTTCCATATTATAAATCATGTATTGTAACGGAATTAAAAATTCGGTAACCGAAAGGGTTTCAAAAAGTTTCTAAACTATCGGTGCGGTGATGGTGTGATCTGGTAAATTGTATGCAAGAAATAAAAACGCCATACAAGTTTACTCATCAAAAGTCGAGAGAAGAGTGATACATTTAATTCAGTCATTTAGAAATGAAACATTCATACATAGTCATGTCATTATCATCATTCATACATAGGTAGGTATATTGTATAATATGTGGTATATTATGTGGTATGCGCAGCGGAAGGCCACACTAGAAAAGGTAAACTATATATAGGTTTGTTATGACTAACCTAGGGATCGGGCTCATTCAGAAGGAATGTGCCGACAAAGGGGAAATGGAAAGGTGACAAATTAGAGAGGCACGTATCAGTGTCACTAAACTAGGATATTGACGGATTAGAAGAATCCGACCTTAAAAGTCAATACAAATAAGGACTCTACAGTCTAAATATAAATGTGTGAAATATTTTCCTTCCCACACCCTCCTTTACTAGACTAATCCATGATTATTCTAGTACACTAGGAAAATTTTCATGATGTAGTCTCCTGGATGAGGACACTTCCTTCTCCGGTGTTAGTTCCGGTGGTTGGACCATTGGGTACTGCACGAATTACTATGGGGCTGTACTTGGTTCTCTTTTGGATCACCATTCGAATTATGACGATGATCATCATGATGGTCCCAAACACCACGACGGCAATAAACGTCCACAAACTGTAATGAGTAGGCGCTGTCAAAGGCTCCATCCTCTCCATCTTGGGTTCGTTCTTTATGGCCTTTAGGTCATCCTCTGGCAGCAACAGTTTGGTTAGGTCCTCATTCTCAAATAGGTACCAATTGGTCTTCATAGTGTTGAATGGTGCCCATGTGTCTTGTAGTTTCACTTTCACTTGAGACACATTATAGCGAATATTGTTGATCTTGAACTTGGAGTTCAAGGGGAGGCTGAATACATACTCAG
Source organism: Entomobrya proxima (assembly GCA_029691765.1). Classification (NCBI taxonomy): domain Eukaryota; kingdom Metazoa; phylum Arthropoda; class Collembola; order Entomobryomorpha; family Entomobryidae; genus Entomobrya; species Entomobrya proxima. The sequence goes on from CM056168.1 coordinate 52,761,368, forward strand.
GGCACTGTTCCACTTTGTTGTTGATAGTGATGTTAGACAAAGGGCAGTAAATGTAAAGTTGATTTCCTTCCCTTTTTAGTTGAATGAATGAAAGGTGGTCATTCCTCCTAGTCGCATCGCATCTTTTCACTGCATAAGCCTTCATGCGTTTTTGGTTGTTGTCATCTTGTTCACATGATGCAACTGGATAGACCAAAATTTCCGTGTTGATTGGGCGAGAATTGATCAACGGGTGAATGCAGTCGGTGCTGTTCCCCACTATAGCTTGTGGTGGTCCTTGATACTCTACCACACAAGTTTCATTCTTTGTTTTCTTCATCAATGTAAATGGCTCCGCGTTCAGCAAAACAAACTCCTCATTTAGGACTGGAACATCAAACTTTAGATGGAGTTCCCTCCTTATCTCATCGTAATCGCAAGTCTCTGAACGGGCAAACTGGAACGAGCATAGACTGCCACATGGTAAGGAAATATTCAGGTAGTCGAGGAACGGGATGTGCACACGCCCTTGCTTCCACTCTCTTGCAGTTTCCGCCAAAATCATATTTCCAATCCCGATTCTGGAAACGACTCCTGCGATGGCATAACTTTGACTGATTGACATGTACTGCATGTCAGTCAAGTTTCTTGTTAGGTCATTGAGGTACAGCACTGTTGAATTAAACTTCTTTCCAATATCTTCCAGGGCTGTCTCATAGTCACTAAATTTCGCATCCATCAGCCTTAGGTTGTCAGTGATTGACTGGTAGCGGGATTCTAGTGCCTCCACTCGGTTGGTGTTGCTCTTTGCTTCCACTAAGGCAGCAATCCCAATTCCACTTCCAACTATTGCCACACCAATTAAGGCAACAACTCCAATCACAATCGGTGCAAATCTTCTAGTAACATGATGGACAGTTGGAATGGTAAGTCCAGTAGTTGAACCAATTTTTCCATGAGGGCACATACTGGACAAGGAGTGGAGAAAATCCCGGTCATAAGTCTGAGTACACTGGTCAGTTGCATGTTTCAGCAAGTCATCAGGGAGGATGGCACTTGGTAACAAACTGCACGGGTTCACCAAGGTAATCTTCATATCATACTGCAGATAGCCGCTAACAACCGGCGTGTCTGCTTTCCTCCAAAAGACTGGCATTTTTGTGTGTGAGTTGATGCACACACCTGGCTGAAACATCATTATTATCATCAGCAACAGTTGATAGAAAGAAAAACCATTGCGTGGCTTTTTCCCTCCTTTAGCACGATCTTCGTCTGTTTTTCTTTTACGCTCACTCTGCTGTTGTTGTTGTTGTGGTTCATCCACTTCCATATCCATGTCGTCAATCCATTCACATTCTTCTTCTTCTCCTCCTCTTCGTTGATGTTGCGAGAAGAGCGAGGACGTTGGAGCAAGCAACTTGGCTATCTTTTCATGCTTCTCCAGAGTCATGATCTTATTCAATCCACGCTGGTGCTCATGCACACCACGTAACATGAACTTGGTGAGCATGTCCGCTCTTTGCTCCGTAGTAGAAATATGTTTTACAGAGATGATTCTGTCTGCTATTAACTCTCGAGCGAACAGAAAACGAATTTGTATGTGCTTGGATTGACCATGTAATGTGCTATTGTGTGCGATTCTAATAGCACTTGTGTTATCTACCCAAATGCGTGTGGGTTCTTTTTGAGGAAAACCCAATTCTCCAAGTATACAGCGAAGAAAGACAGCTTCTTTGCTAGCTTCTGACAAAGCGATTGTTTCAGCTTCTGTTGAACTCTGAGCCACCACTGGCTGTTTCTTGCTCTTCCAGACTACTGGCGTACCATCCATGCTGAACTGGTATCCTGTCACAGATTTTCTTGTGTGTTTGTCTGTACCAAAATCTGCGTCAGCAAATCCTTGAAGTGTAATGCTTCTGTCATCTGCTTCAATAACAAGTCCACATGTTTTTGTTCCTTTTAGGTATCGTAGTACTGACTTGACAATTCCCCAATGCCTAGAATCATAGGCATTACAATGCTGAGCAAGCTTACACACGGCAAACGCAATGTCTGGGCGACAAGTGCGTGCTATATACAGCATAGATCCAATGGCTTGACGAAAAGGAATGGAATGATCTGTCTCAGCAGAATCAATCACAGGAAATTCCGTTCCTGGCTGTATAGGTACGCTGTTTGGCTTTGAGTCTTGCATGTTGTATGCAGTAAGCATATTTTCAATCATTTTAGTGTTGTGTATAAAGAGACTTCCGTCTTCCAATCTTTCTATCTGCATGCCAACGAATTTTTCTAGCGATGTCTCCTTCAGTGTGAATTCTTTCGCCAATGCGGAAATGACATTCTGCAACGTGTTTTCATTTGTGGAGGTCAATAAAAGATCGTCCACATAACAAACAAGATACGTCACGTCCTTGTCAATACGGATGAAAGTCGATGGATCATAAACACTAACAACAAATCCCAATGTTTTCACAAATTCCTTCAGCCGTTTCTCCCAACACGCAGGACCCTGACGAATACCATACAAAGGACGACGAAGGCGACAAACTTTGGCCTTGTCTTGCTCAAGTCCCTCCGGAATTTCGATGTACAGTTCCTCCTCCAGATTTCCTTGAAGGAAAGCTGTCTTGATATCCAGGGTGCGAATAGTCATTCTCTTTTTCACAGCAATGGCAAGAATAATACGAATTGTCTCCATTCTAACGACATGAGCGAAGATGTCATTAAAGTCCACTCCCGCTATTTGGGTGTATCCCCTTGCAACTAATCTGGTTTTAAAACGAGGCATGTTGCTTCCAGGAACGTCCTTCAGGCAAAACACGTACATAGTACTCATAGTACGACAGTTCAGTGGGCGAGGAACAATCTCCCAAGTCCCGTTTTCCTCATGAGCTTGGAGCTCCTCTGCGATGGATTCCAGCCACAAATCTTTGTCTGGTCCAGTGGTTGCCTCTCGATAGTTGCGTGGGATCACATAAGAATGATGTGCTCTGGGTTGGCCATAAAACTTTGGGAGTTTTACAGCTCCTGATGGACGAAGGCCAGCACGTCTTGTTGCCCTTGATTCTGGTATTTCCACCGTAACAGCATTGCCTACAGGAACGTCGACTTGATAATTTCTGCCCGGAGTTTCTATGTTTAATCTCGCAGTGGGGGTGGCGGTGGAGCTGGAACTGGCTGCAGCATCCTCCACCACTTCAGTATTATCATGATTGTCCAAGTCTTCTACTGCAGGTTGAAAGAAGGCGTCATCCTCCTCTTCATCATCATCGTCCTGACCCTCTTGTTGGTTCTGCTCCTCTTCATCACCAAATAAATCAAAATCCTCAGCATCATCATCCTCATCCGCTTCGTCCTCCTCTGCTTCTGTCTTAGTTTCTGCTGGTGTGGGTAGCGGAGCTGGAGTCTCATGATTCATAGTAACATAAGTCACAAAATTCTCATTGAAGGTGACATCATGAGCACTGATAATCTTTTTGTTTTCAGGACAATATATTTTATAATTATTTCCGCTAGAAAATCCAACCAAAACTCCTTTCTTTGCATGTGGCTCCCATGCTTTCCTTTGGGATTTTGGAATGTGGTAGAAAGCAATACTACCAAACATTCTAACATGTTTCAAACTTGGCTTGCTCTTTTTAATAATCTCATACGGTGTCGTGGTGGGATTAGCTTTATTCACCGTCCTATTCAGGATGTGCACCACGAAGGAGCAGGCTTCCTCCCATAAAGACAAAGGTAACCCACTTTGGTTCAGCACTGTGTTGGCTAACTCCTTAATGCGTCGATTTTGCCTTTCTACTTTTCCATTAAGCTGGGGGCAATATGGTACACTCAAAGCATGTTGTATCCCATTCGTTTTGAAAAACGCAGTGACATCAGCCGAGATGAATTCCTTTGCATTATCTGTCTTCACTTGTTTGATGCGATTCCCAGTCTGAGTTTCAAAGAAGGCGACGACATCTTTAATGCAATCAAATGCAGAGCTCTTGTACCTCATAAAGGTCAGGTGAACGAAGTTGGAACCTTGATCCACTGTCACCATCATGTAGTGGTGCCCTGTGACAGAAATAGTCAGTTTTCCTGTCAAGTCAATGTGAAGGTACTCTCCTGGGGCACAATCTGTCTCTTGTTGTCTCTTATATGGCTTTCTACAGCACTTTCCCACGCGGCAATAATCACAAACAAAATTTGACTTCAGGTCAGCCAAATCAATTCCCAACGCAGCTTGGTTCTTTGCAGTCAAGCGCAGGTACTCCATATTTATATGCGCAAATCTGTTGTGCAACAACCGACTCTTATCTGCAACAGCCATCATGGCATAAGCTTGCGTCTTGCGGAATCGTAACGCATAAAGTTGATTGTATTTGTCTGCATAAGGTCCGTAGACTCCATCCTTGTGGAAGTAGGCGTGCTGTTGGTTCATGACCATTTCATATCCTTTCTCGATAAGCGACGCCACAGCAAACAAACTGACCGATCCAGGAATGTACAAGACGTTGTTTATTGTACACGGGTGCCACTGGCCGTCTTTCAACTCCTCCAGAGCCATTGTTCCAATTCCAGTTGCAAGGACTACGTTGTTGTCTCCAGTAGCCCTCACCTCGATCGGTTTACGGAGTTCAGTAAACTCCTTAAAAGAAGCCCGGTCTCCACTACTGTGATGAGTGGAACCGCTATCCAAAATGAATGGAATTTCAATGTCTGGATTTTTAAGTTTTGCTGCATGATATGCCAGCATAGCAGTCGCTCTTTTTACCCCAATGGTGGGTTGTTTTATTCCATAAAGGCCAATTTTTCTTGGACGCGTAAGCTCCATAATAGTAAACGCCAAGGGTGGCAACTCGTAAACGTCATTCTTCACAAATTCTTCTTGAATGGACTGGGCAAACTCAATTGTTTCACGAGGAGTCAAGTCTGCTCCTGGTGGACTGACTGCAGCGGCAGCCTCCTCATCAAGAGCCCTTAGCCTAGCTGAGCCGGGTGCCGCAGCCAGTGGATTCACTTGCAAGAGCTGCTTGAGCTCCACTTCACTTTCAAATTTCCATGTAGCAAGTGCGGCTGCCTGTTCCTCATTACCCCAGCCCAGGGCATTGTAGAATACTTCCTCCTCGTCTTCCCAGTCCTCTGCATCATAGAACACCTCGTCTTCACTTTCATCTTCAGACTCAGAGTTAGACTGGCTGTCTTCATTGGTTTCAAACACTTCAGGAAAGATCAATCCACGTCTTCCTTTCACATCACAATTACGGCTGAACAGATCATCAGTAAGGAGGGAGTAAGCTGAAGCTGATTGCTCTCCTTGATCTCCAGTTCTACCCTCCTCTTGGCTGTTAGATTGCTGGTTTGCGTGATAAGCGCGACGACCATTTCGTCTTCCTCGGCCACGTCCACGGTAATTTCCACGACCGTTGTTGTTCCCTTGCCTATTTTCATTTTCAGGTTTGGGAGGCTTGTCACAATTTTTCGCAATGTGGTCGGGGCTGTCACAGTTCCAGCAGAGCTTCTGCCTCTGACCACCATCCCCATCACCATTATTTGCACCACCACCTCTTCCACCTCCTCTGCGGTTGTTTCCACGACCTCTACGGCGGCCTTGCTGATTGTTTCTTCCACGCCCAGCATAAAATGCGCTTGCTTGGCTTTCTTCTTCCTCCTCTTCCTCCTGCATCATCTCCTCAAAATTCTGGAGAAAAGCAAAGAGCGTCTTTTTGTCCTTGCGAACGTTATCCATCGCATCCCAGGACGTACGTAAGGCGAAGAATTTGGGTCCCTTCAAGCAAGTCAGCATTTTTGCCAGGAATTGTTTTTCATCGATAGCAATCTTGGCCCGTTTCAACGTACAAACCAGGGCTTCAAGGCGATTGTATGTCTGAACCGCTGATTCATCTTTCTTCATGGAAAACTTGTAAAACTTTTGCAGAGTGTTGTACTTGTTGTAGTCAGAAGAAGCAGCGTACAATTTAGACAAATGATCGTACATGTCTTTAGATGTGTCAAATGCGGCGCATTGCATTGCGTCGTCCGGGTTCAATGTTCGAAAAATATCCGAACGAGCCTTTGCATCACCAGCCACCCACGCCGCATGCGTTGCTTCAGTCCGAGGTGGCCTGGCAAATGAGCCGTCCACGTAACCCCAGTTGCCTGTACCTTGCAAATGCATCTTTAAGTGCAAGTCCCACAGGTCGAAATTCTCCATCCCCTCCAGGGACGGTACTGGAAAGTTCACGTTCATGATTTTTAAAATTTTCACAATTTTCACACACCAAGTGATAAGAAATTTCCCTAATTTCCCACGTTGCTTGGTCTATTTTTCAGTCCGCAGGTGCGTTAACAGCGGCCTCGACTTTGAAAAATATCCACCAAGTTCTCGTACCTAGTATCACTTGTGTTTTTAATAATAAACTCGCGAGTAGTTCTCAAAAGAACTGTTGGTTGCTCAACATGAGCAAGTAATCGAAACAGAAAAAAAATAGAAGTAAATCACGGACTCTACTCCACGTCCACACACTGGTCTCACTTTACCCCAGTGTTGGAAATTCGGAAACTTTTACGTGATTCTACTTAAACAATTTTCTACTTATCGTCTCTGCTACCATGTGATCTGGTAAATTGTATGCAAGAAATAAAAACGCCATACAAGTTTACTCATCAAAAGTCGAGAGAAGAGTGATACATTTAATTCAGTCATTTAGAAATGAAACATTCATACATAGTCATGTCATTATCATCATTCATACATAGGTAGGTATATTGTATAATATGTGGTATATTATGTGGTATGCGCAGCGGAAGGCCACACTAGAAAAGGTAAACTATATATAGGTTTGTTATGACTAACCTAGGGATCGGGCTCATTCAGAAGGAATGTGCCGACAAAGGGGAAATGGAAAGGTGACAAATTAGAGAGGCACGTATCAGTGTCACTAAACTAGGATATTGACGGATTAGAAGAATCCGACCTTAAAAGTCAATACAAATAAGGACTCTACAGTCTAAATATAAATGTGTGAAATATTTTCCTTCCCACAGATGGTAAACAAGCAATTTAAACTGTTAATATATTACATTTTCTGCTTTAGATTAGAATTAACTTTTTTAACACAACATTTATATTTACATTTACGGGAATATAAGGTATAACAATTACTTATCTCAACTAATTAGAACATTGGTTGGATTTTTAGACATGGATTTCTGCTTGGTTTTGCGAGTGAAGATAGGGACATTGTGGCATGTATTCACAACAGCTTTGATCATATTTTACAAGAAAATTTATTCCAAATAGTATCAAATAATATGTTTACTAATACACTCATCGGTTTTCAACAATAAATTTTGACCTGGTTGGTTTTGGGTGCAGAGATTTTCAGATTATATAATGTATGTGTTTAATAACTTTTTCGTGCATTATATATGTAATAAAACACGAACTTGTGTTAAAAACGAAACGCATTTTTTTCTGAAACACATTACAAATTTTGAAACATCTCATTCCACACATAAAATTCGTGATGCTGCTGCCCCTCCAACAGAGTTGAAATGAAGAAAACATTCTATCATCAAAACAGGGTGGCAGCATTCATACAAGTTTCATGTCTGGTTGGCAGCATTTCTACCAAAAACTTGTAGTATTTGACATTTTTCACATGGTTTGGCCAGCGGTTTGTAAAAAACCGAGTTGGTTTTGTGAAACCTGCTTAACAATAGTCAAGCATGAATTTCAAGGTCAGACTGGGCTAAACTTCTAAAAATTTTCTTTCACCGTTACCTTCTGCTAAGAAATATTTCAAAGCATTTCCAAAACTCGTCTGAGTCTACATGTTTATCCTTCTTGGCAGCGTTCATGCTGAGTGGAGTAACAAAGACAAATTTCAGGTAGCCCCAAATCTGCGGAAAATCTTGTGGCAAGTCAGCTGCTGGCTACAGCTCATCAAAAATAAGCCTTGCTTTTCTGAGAATTAATTAGAAACTGACTGTTATAAAATAATTGACATCTGCCTGACTTTCCGAATAGACTAGTAAGCTGTTAAAGGGCCTTAAATAGTTGGTAAAGTATTTCCTTTGCCAAACGCAGTTTCTTTTTGGTGGGGATGGCGCATGAAACTTGGATTCTAAAAAGTGCGTTGGTAACACGTTTCGAAAAATATGAGAAGTGATGAGTTCAGAGGAGGAATATTTCATGAGGAGGAAGAATTGGACAGGAATTCCTACTATCAAATGAGCTTAGCCAATACAATGTATACAATATCGTATAAAAACGATTTGAAAGTACGGATAAAGTTGATTTAAAATTTAAACTTAGCATTTATTTAACAAAAGCAAAGGGCGTTGCTTTTGAAAACCAAATTAAGATCTAAACTGAGGTCTTTCAGAGCTCCAAGGTCACAATAGGCTAACCCGAGCATGGTAGACAGACGTAATAAAATTTATTATCTTTACCCACCAAAGCCAAAGCCAACCACGTAACTCTAGGAACATGTCAATGAACAATTCAGTCATTACATTTGGCTGTAATAGGCAAATTACGTCAGTAATACATACGTAATGTGTGATTACCTAACTTAAGTTTTCCTTTACACAGCCTGCTCACTACAAGCTTCATTCGGGTTCGAGCAACGCCAACTTCCCAACTTGAATAACTATCATCATCCTCGCATCGTCATGGACTTTGGAGCAATTAAAAAATTCTTTGTTGTAGCCATCATGCTGGCTATGGCTGTAGCCACTGTAAGTTTTCAAATAAACAGAACATAATAGTTTTGTTTGGAAATATTTCTACAAATTGAAATATCTAAATTTACTGTTTTATTGTATTTCCAGAACGGAGCAGCAGCACCTGCCGGCGCTCCGGCCAAGCAACACATTGGAACTGGTTAAAATCTCAGGATTGGATGACACTTCACATTTTGATCTGTTATCCAGTTTCAATTTCAAAACTTCTAAACTCTGTGTTTAGATCTGGGAATAAAATCTTTAAAAAATAACACAACTCTTGTTTGTTCATAATCATTTTGCACTAGTACATAATATGGCACATTTTTCATGCAAAAAGGATAGCCTTGAAATAATTGCATTTAGCAGGCTAAATAATTTTCATGAAAGCATTCATATTAAACAAATCATTTTAGAATACATAATATGCAAAGTATAAATTCACATTAAAGTTAAAAGTCTTAAATTTGTCAATTCATAAAGAAAGTTTCCCAAAGTACGAATAATTTTGATTGACGCAAGCATACCCAGGTACATGAATTAGTTTTATTGGCGATTGTTTTGCTGGCAGAATAGCAGATTGTATTACTGATTACGTAGTCTGGGTATGCAATATCGGGATGGCTTTACCACGTCATCTAAAAATAAATGCTTAGAAGAGAATCGTAGATACAGAATAAAGAGAGTTTTCTAGACAACTTTGCGTCACACTTGCTCTTATTAATTTGAAGGACAAATGATAACAAACTTTAAGCAAACTATATTAAAGGTAATGTTGGATGATGTAATTCGCAGATACAGATTGGAGTAGATTATTTTAAACTAGAACCGAACAATTTACAATACTTTTAAAAATCATGTCAAATGTTTATTAGGTGAAGGTTTTATTGCTTCGAAGGTCGATTGGTTCGATTTGAAAAATAACAAAATTCTTATGTTTCAAATAAGGAGGGAATTTAAATTTTACTAAACACTGAGCTATTCAGCTATTTATCAACAATTAAGAATGTTTAAATAATTTGAGTTGGGTCTACGAGATTTTTAAGGTGAACCACTTCAATTTCATTGGGAATTACCAGATTTAGACTGGACTTCAGGACTTCAACCACTTTAGCAGAATTTTCTTAGTTCAATACTGGAGCTACGCAAACCTTTGGGAAAACTTCAGATTGGTTTACGAACATTTTCCAAATTTCATACGAGAAGCCTCAAACTCTGAAACCTTAGAGGCAATGGTTGGAACGTCGAAGATTAAAAAAAATGGGTAAGAATATAAGGCATGTTTGCAACGCAAAATTGCAATTTTCAGGAAAATTTCTACAATTTCTACTAGCTCGTCCATGAAAACTGAATGCAATGCCATGCAAATTTGCTTTGAAAACCTAAACCTTGACAGCAGAGACGTTTTCGTGGAAACTGGATATCTGATTGTTGGAAATGTTACAGTGTCAGTTAGAAATGGAATATAAGAGATTTGCATTGATGAGTCTCATTCAGCCAATAAATGCTTGTCGTTGCCTATTGAGAATCAAACATTGCCAGTACTCAACCAGAAAAGACAATACAATTTGCATTTGGTTCTGTTTGTCAATAGAAACTTGTGTGTTGTGCAGGTCAATTATATTTTATTGAACATTGTTATATATTAAATGTCATACATGTTTTTTATATCGTCAGCAAGTTATATTTTTTATTAATTTTCAGAAGAGATAGAAGAGATATGCACTCCCTGCTGTCTATAAACTGATCTTACATCTGAGGCTACCTTCAGAAAAAGCTTTGAAAAAAGCTTTGAGTATGAAAAAAGTTTGTAAAAATTAAGTATAGTATATTACATAACACGAAGCAACACTTAAAACATTATCGTGTAAAAAATGATGGCACCAGAAAATGACATTTATCCACCTAATTGTAATAATGCACCAATTTATTATAGAAATCTGCTTTGAAATAATGGCATTTAAATCCAGGGTAAATTATATCTATATTTCTGGGCAAATAGAAGGTTAAATTCTAACTCTTTGTTAAAATGAAGTATTTTAAAACTTTACATGAAAACTATTTTGTTAAATGAACCACTATACTCTCTGGAAGGGTAGGAATGTGCAACGCAAAGAAAGAGTAGTGAACAATTTGTAGAAAACACTTTTATTCTGTAAAAATTTAGGGAATTTACAATTTTATATGTCCATTTCTGATTTCATGATGCATATAAGATGCATGATTTATTACAAAAGACAAATTATAACAAGTTGGCAGAGATGAGTGGAGAAGGCATTATTGCACTTTTGAATCTAAATAAAAACTAAATAAAAAATTGCTAATGTTTTCAACTCATGTGTAATTGATTTGACTTATAAATGAAAATCAATCCATTTTGATGGCCATAACTATAAGCTGATTGCTAGTATGGACTTATGTAACCTTTGTGAAATAAAGTTTCTTATGCATTTATGAACCTGGAACTTAGTTTGGGGCAATGTGAAATTCCGTCTAATGACTAATATAAATCATGACTTGAAATAAAAATGCACATGCCGATATGGCTAATATTCTGTTTTTAGTTAGTATGAGTTTTTGGCTATAGGGGTTGACTTTTATCACAATATCAAGAGGCTTTGTTCGCTTTTAGTGAACTTTCTAGACGAAATATATTGTGTGATATCAAGCACAAAAAACGTATTTTGTACGAAACGAAAAGTTATTTTGACCTCTATGTGAAATGTTGAGCGCATGCATTCCAATTTGAACACTATAAATTAGTATATACATTACATCCGACTGTAAATGAATCATTGTTTTCTAGATTGCTACTCATTTGGTGTCTAATAGTATTTTGAATAATATTCAATAATAGTAATATACAAAAATATTCTTAAAATGACTTCTAAGCTAATTTATTTGAAACAAGGCAGATGGAGTTGATAAAAGATCAGAGACAACACCTGAAAGCATATTTATTCAAGCACAGGAAGACAAAGACGAAGAGAATATGAAAATGTCTTATATCAATTTGTTGTCCGACTGTAAATATTACAGATGATAAAATGATTTGAAAATCAAACGGACTTGCCAACCTCTATTCAGGCTAGCTAACCATGAAGAATGCCCATTTAAAAATATTAAAAGACCACGTTGCATACAGAGGCTAAAAATAAAAACAAAATCTGTCAAAAACAAAATTTTATTTGTCACAAACTGTCAAGACGCATAATCGTCATAGTTCTCATTAATTCCAGGATTCTTGAACATACGCGTGCGTTTATTATACATCTAAAATATTTCAGCTTCACAACACGTGAACTATGAACGACTACGTGAACTGAATGCATCATTAGAAATAGGTATATCAGTTCATATCTATGGAAAATGAAAAATCAAATTTGTCTACCTGTGTCTACCTGACAGGTAGTACCTGTGTAGCGTGTGTGGTTATTTGAGCATGCAGTGTGTCAGTGACGACTTTTCTGTCTATAAAACCACAACACAAAACATACTGTTTTCATACATACGCATACCTGGGGATGAAGCAGTGTCGATATATAAGAGTGTGTAACCTTATTGGCTGTTATTATAAATATTGTTTAGAGATCAACAGAGCGTCGCTTGTCGCTTTGATGCATTTAGCTTTGCTAAAGTTTCTTTGAAATTAGTATATAAGGTAAAGGTTATTTGAAATGATTGTGTTTTGTCGCGCTTTGGTTAAATGTTATGTTGTTAATTTATTTACTTAATAGGCTTTAGATAAAATAAGAATCACTCAATAATTAAAAGTGACCTTGAAAATTTAGTTTGATATATCGATTTCCGTTCAACATGCAAACCTGCAAACTTATATCTGAAAACAGACATGGGCAAAATTTGTCATATATTAAAGAAAGTTTGTACAAACAACTTCAGTTGGATGGAGAGTAGATGTTAATGTTTGAAGAAACAATGGAGCAGCTTGAGAAAAACTTAGAATCTGCATGGGAATGTGGTTACACAAGTAAATAAAATTCCGAAATATGCCGACTTTGAAAAAGATTAAAAGCTTCTATCAAAATTTTCATTACTTTATGAACATAAACCTAGCTATATCTTAAAAATATTTTTGAATAATATAGTATGTACTTTTCAGGAAATCTCCGAAAACTTATACTAATTTGACTCAATGGTGGCATAATTTGCTTTGCTTTCAGAAAAATTATATTAAACTTGTTCACTAGTGGACATAGTCATAGGGTGGAACAAAACCCACAAATATGTTTTCACATACAGATTTTGTGATATTCTACCAGATTTTGCCTAGTAGTTTTTTCTGACATAAAATTCAAATGTTTAGTAGACTTATCATTTATGCAACCCTCCACACGATTTAACAATCCCAATACAAATTAAATTGTAATGCTTCAAAAGCAACTTTTAAAAATATGTTTCGGTTTCAAATAATAATTACTACAAAAAATAGAGGTTGAAGGTGTGTGTCAAAAATCATGACTTCAAATTCTGCGAAATTTTAGAATGCTCACATGACTTCAAATAAAAATGCACATATCGATGTAGATAATATTCTGTCTTAGTTATTATAAGTCTTTGCTCTTTGGCTATAGAGGCTGATTTTTATTTCAAGTTCACCTTGAAATAAAAAAGCGTTTTCAACGTGAACATTCTCAAGACTCATAATACTCCGTGATTTCAAGCACAAAATACGTATTTTGTACGAAACAAAAAGTTATTTTGACCTCTGTCTGGAATGTGGAACGCATACATTACATTTAATTAAGTACTGTCGATTTGTTAGAAGCATGATGGAATTGCACAAATGACATTGTAGATAAATGGCATATGTTCCTGGGCATATCAAAAAGAACAAACAATGATTGAGGATGGCTCTTCCTTATCGTTATGATTGTTGCCAGATAAATAAATTATTGTTTACTAGATTGCTACTCATTCGGGGTCTAATGTCTAATAATAGTTTAAATATTCTAAATATTCAGAATATTTATTTTAATCATTTCAAAGCTAAACTGAAATCTGAAGAAAGCACTAGTAAATCTGTGGCGCAATCCACTGTCCCATTATTGCAAATATTTTAATTTATGCGCATAATAAATTATATTATGTGCATATTAAATGAATTCACAGACGGGCATGTCCGTTACCCATTGAATTGCAAATGAACTGCAAATGTGCATTCCTACTTCTATTCATTCTAGGACACCCTGCTGAATGCCCATTAAAAACTATTGAATGACCATGAACTGTTGCATACAGAGACGTGCATACAGAGGCCAAAATTAAAAACAAATTCTTCCGTTTATCGTAAAGTATTAAGGCTCATTGAAACTATTATCTATTCTGAATCCTCATGAATTCCATAATTCCTTAAAAACTCAAATTTCATATAGATTTTGTATCTGTAAACCCATATAATTTTCAGTTTGTGTTAACGTGTAACCTGACTGGGTAAGATATGTTTTTGTATTTACGTCTTGAATAAATGAATGATAATAATAAAATCTTCGTAGTCGCGTGCGTCTATTATGTATCTAAAATATTTCAGCATCACATCACAATTATGAACGACTACGTGAACTGAATAAAACATTAGAAATGCACATTAGAAATCGGTATATCAATTCAAATCTAACTTTGTCTAGCTGTGTGGTTATGTTAGCGACTCAGAGGGTGAGGATTTTGCTTCCTATTAAAAACCCCACCATAAACGAATTTCATACATACGTATACCGGGACTGTACTACAAGTGATAAAATAGTGCTAAGCAAGTTTTCTGTTGAATTAGTTCATTGTTGATTGAAAAAAGTTAAAAATTGTTTATTCTGGGGATGAAGCAATGTCGATATGTAAAAGTGGGTAGCCTTATTTGTGTTACCTTAAATGGTGTTTAGAGATCAACGAAGCGTAATTTTTGTGCATTTATGCATGCAATTAGATTTTATTAAGTTTCACAAGATTTTATTTGGTAACACACGTAATGTTTTGATGTATTGGTTTGTGTATGTTATAACAAAGATTTAAATTCAATAAAGTTTCTTTGAAGGCCAAAGCTTGAGATTGTAAAAATTTGAAATGATTGTGATTTGTCGCGCTGTGGCTAAATGTTATGTTGGTATTTTCTTTACGTAATAAATTTTACGTCGTTGTACGTCAAATTTTACCCTTCTACATTCCCTTGGCCCCTCCTCTCCATTCAAGTTTAAATTAAGCTCAATCACTACTTTGTACCTACACTTCCCCCAAACCCAGAGCTCTATTTTTCTTCTCCAACTCAGCCTCCCAGAGGTCCACCACCTCCTCCAAAATCATTGAAAGCATACTCCACCCTCCAAAGCCAAACGTAACAACTAGTTGTTGAATCCTTTTCCAATACGCACTCCTAATTCTTTCGGGATCAATTTCCGGTGTCATTTTGAGAATTCTGCTGATCTCCTTAAAATTAGCCACTATGCAAAATTGGACCATTTCTAATGCCAAGCATTTATAATTATTCTACCCAAAGCATCACAACTTATCTACTTTTAAGTTTAAATGTGCGGCAAGCTATTATCAATTATGCAAAGTTTCACACAATATAATGGTACCTATATGAAAACATTTATAAAGCTTGAAATGCAACTTGATTAAATATTTTTTGAAATTAAAATACTAATTTTTATAAATAAATGGAGATGGAAAGCTGTGTGTAAAAAATCGCAAATCGGTAAAAATTCTACTGAACAAAAACACCATTCGCTATATATATTTTTTCTAAGGTAGGTAATAATTACCTGTAAATTATTAAATTAACTTATTTAGTCTGGTTGGTACTGTCAGAGGAAAACAAGAGTATGAAAAAAGTTTGTAATAAAAAGTTAGGTATAATATATCATGATGTAACAGTTAAAACATTATCGTGTAAGAAAATGATTACATCAGAAAATGACATTTAACTACCTAACTGTAATAATGTACCAATTTATTATAGAAATCTGCCTGTAAACATCTTGGCATATTAATCAAGTGTGTGTAAATTATTTATAATCGATTTCCTTTCTTTTCTGCAAATAGAAGGTTATTTTGTTGGTGTTAAAATGAAGAATTTTTAAGCTTTACATGAAAATCATTCTGTGGACCATACTCTCCGGTAGGAATGCGCAACGTAAAGAAAGTGTAATGAATAATTTGTAAAAATTTATTTAATCTGTAAAATTTTTGAGAATTTACAGTTTATTATGTCTATTTCTGACCTCAATCTAAAGAAGATGCATGGATTTAGTACAAAACGAAAAAATATATAAGGAGGTGGCAGATAATAGTGATGAAGGCATTGCACTTTTGAAACTAAATAAAAGCTAAAAATTGGTAATGTTTTAAACTCATGTATAATTGTTTTCATTTACAAACGAATGATTCTAGTCATTGGCCAGTAACGTATTATGGCTTGTGTATAGAAAGTTGAACGTGAACGTACATTGTTAGTGAAACATTATCGATTTAGTAAGCGTAGTTGGAATTGCATAACTGGGGTGCGTCTTTTGAGACTAGTTTTCATTTAGTATATGCATGTGTGGCGTGTATTATATTATAGACAGTGTTGCGTGAGCATCTCTTCTTTGATGAGTTAGTGAGTGAGTGATAATCCTTTGTATGGTAAAGTAAAGCTGAACAAAATACGAGAGTCGCTCGCACTGTCCTTGGTATTTACCTGGTATTATGTCAGATGCTTGGAAATAAGCTATATGGAATTAAATTGCGGCAACCACAGCAATTACCTCAAATATATTTACTAAAACAGGGGTAGACGATGCTCATAATGTATCAACAATAGGAACATGATAAAAACGTTTTATATGCTAGTTTTATATGTTCTGTGGACTATACTCTCCCGTAGAAATGCGCAGCGTAAAGAAAGTGCAATGAAAAATTTGTAAAAAATTATTTAATCTGTAACATTTTTCACAATGCGATCCAATCGCATTGTGATCAAATCGCAATCGTTTGTGAAATAAAGCGTTCTCAGTTTTTTATACATCTATGAACCTGGAATTTTTTGGTGCAATGTGAAATTCCGTCTAATGACTAATATAAATCATGACTTCAAATTCTGCGAAATTTTAGAATACTCACATGACTTCAAATAAAAATGCACATATCGATATAGATAATATTTTGTCTTAGTTATTATAAGTGTTTGCTCTTTGGCTATAGAGGCCGATTTTTATTTCAAGGTGAACTTGAAATAAAAAAGCGTTTTCAACGT
This sequence comes from Entomobrya proxima, assembly GCA_029691765.1. Lineage (NCBI taxonomy): Eukaryota > Metazoa > Arthropoda > Collembola > Entomobryomorpha > Entomobryidae > Entomobrya > Entomobrya proxima. The sequence continues at coordinate 52,778,307 of CM056168.1, forward strand.
GAACATTCTCAAGACTAATAATACTCCGTGATTTCAAGCACAAAGTACGTATTTATTTTGTACGAAACGAAAAGTTATTTTGACCTCTGTCTGGAATGTGGAACGCATACATTACAATTTAAGTAAGTACTGCCGATTTGTCAGAAGCGGAGATGGAATTGCTTAAATGACATTGTAGATAAATGGCATATGTTCCTGTGCATATCAAACAGAACAAATAATGATTGAAGATGGCTCTTCCTTATGATTGTTGCCAGATAAATGAATTATTGTTTACTAGATTGCTACTCATTCGGTATCTAATGTCTAATAATCTTTTGAATTAAAAAAATATTCCGAATACTTTATTTTAATCATTCTAAAGGTAAAAAGGAAACCTGAACAAAGCACGAGCAATACCGTGGCACAATAATCGTTACTGTCACATTATCGCAGGCATTTTAATTTATGCGCATACAAAATGAATTCACAGACGAGCATGTCCGTTACCAAATGAATTGCAAATGAACTGGTTACCATGCTGAATGCCCATTAAAAACTATTGAATGACCATGAACTGTTGCATACAGAGGCCAGAAATAGAAACAAATTCTTCTATTTGTCTCAAAGTATCAAGACTCATTCAAACTATATTACATATCTACCTATTCTGAATCCTCATAAATTCCATAATATTTCAGCATCACAACACACTGTGAACTGAATGCAACAAATCCATTTTGAAAACAGGTGTGTCAATTAAAATCTATGGAAAATTGAAGCGAGCATAGAAGATCTAACTTTGTCTACCTGTGGTTAACAAATTATGAATTTTCAATAACAGTAACGGTTATCAACGTTATCAACACGGGTACCGTTAGTGTTATTATTAAGGTACTACAGATTAGCTAAGTACGGAAAAAATGCGACAACATAATATTTCCAACGATTAATTCCAACGACAACGAGTAAAGCAGCGCATTTAATTTGTCATTCGGTCTGCAAAATAACAACATAACAAGACGCTTCCATGCTTTGCTAAAGGAATAAAATAGTATGCTCATGTACATAGTATCAGCAGCTGTTTGCTTCACTCAAGCAACTTTGCTCCCCTTGAGGATAGGGCTTTAAGAGAAAGGGAATCCTTTTGCAATTACAGAAAGAGCCAGAAATATCTTTGTTAGATTTTGCAGTGCTTTGTTTGAGTTTGCAAGTCGTATCGTAAGTGCAAGGCTAAGAGTTTTAGACTCTTTCAGAGTCTGAAACTGGATGGTTGCTGGTTGATGGTTGATGATGCAAATAATTAGTATGCATTCCACAGCCTAAAGTGCACTACCAATTATGGACATTTACTATCCGACAATAACAATATGATAATCCAAAAGAAATTTTCATACGCAGCAGAGAATTTCCTTTAACCTTGAAGAAATCTTTAAGAAAATGGTTAGCATAAGTGTTTACATATTTCAATATATTCACCAAAAGCAACAGATTGGTATTATAAGGTATTTAGTCTGATTTGTACTGTATTGTCACTGAGTATTTACAGGGTATTTACCTGGTAATACGTTTTAAATAAAATGCATGGAATTAAATTGTTGAAAATGACGAAGATGCCCATAACGAATAAGTACTGTGACAATGACGAAAAAGCTTTTTATGTTAGTTGATGCCTTCTAATGCATTTTTTTTGAGAATATACAACTATTCCACCCATGCTGATGAGGTCTATTTATAACTATTGATGACCAGAGACATCTCTTTGCAATAATAACTACATCTAGTCATTTGTGTTGACAGAGAGAAATGTGGAGAGGAATATGGGGTACAATATGTATTTGCGTTTGGAGTGTCTATCAGACACTTCACCAAACTTTTTTATTGCGTTTTTTTCTGAATATAAAAGCCCAGCTTAAAATAGTGGTCGAGCATACGCGTTCCTGAACTCTACTAAGAATCATAAAAATGTGCTAGTAGTTTTTTAATTAATAGTGCTACTTAAGTAATTTTTCAGTTTAATTAATTTCGGTTTGATTTCAAAAAGTTTTTTAAAAACAGAATTTCAGAAAGTATCATAAAGAAAAAATTTGCTCCTAGAAACCGAAATCTGTGATTAAAACCCGGTTTTATTACCCATCGTTTACTACTACATAGCAGCAGTTCATCACTAATTAATATAAAAAGGGGTAGCCTTATTAGTGTTGCCATAAATAGTGTTTTGAGATCAACTAAGTGTCAATTTGGTGCATTTAAATTTTATTAAGTTTTATAATATTTAGCTTGTTACACGTTTGTATAGATTCTGCATGTTAATATATGAAATTTTAAAATTCACTTAAGCTTCTTTGAAATTAGTATAAAAGTCAAAGGTTGTGACAATTTGTGATTTGTTGCGCATTGGTTAAATGTTAAATAGAATTCAGATAAAGGAAGAATCACACAACAGTTGAAAGTGACCTTGAAAATTTAGTTTGGTATATCAATTTCCGTTCAAAATGGAAACTTACAAACGCATATTTGAAAAAAGACATGAGCAAAATTTGTCCCACATTGAAGAAAGTTTGGACAAACGACTTAAATTGGATGGAGAGGAGATTTCAATGTTTGAAAAAACAATGGGGCGGCTGGAGAAAACCTTAGAATCTGGGAATGTGGTTACACAGGTAAGTACTAAAATTCCGAAATATTCTGACTCTGTAAAAGATTAAAAGCTTCTATAAAAATTTTCATTAGTTTACAAACACAAACCTATATCTAAAAATTGTCTTCATTAATACTGTAAGCACTTTTAATGATATCTGCAAAAAGCCTATACTAATTTGACTGAACTGTGACATAATATGTATTGCTATCAGAAAAATAATATTAATTTTGTTCACTACTAATAGTCAACAAAACTCACAACTATGTTTTCATATACAGATTGTGTGACATTTTACCAGATTTTGCCTGGTAGATTTTTCACACAATCAACATTCCGAATTCCATTTTTACAGAAAAGTTTTTAGTTGACATTTGTGAAAGTAATTTTTTGAATTCAAATTTATACAGTGAAATTTCACGAAAATTTAATATGCAACTTGAAAAGAGTTTCAAAAATAGTGTTACAATTTGTTTTTAAAGTTTTTCCTTAGTTAATTAAATTAATATGCCAATTGAAACGACAATCTTGTTAAGATTCCTACGGTTCCCTGTTTACCCGGTTTTCCCCTAATGCAAACTATGCAATATGGCGGCCGATGCTAAAGGAAGATGCACGAGGACACGTCCGGTGGGTTTCGCTTGTCAGCAGCAACTACGGTTTTATTCAGCACTAAGCTGTAGTTATAGTTTCCTTGTCAAGCCACGCTTGACTACAAAATGTACACTCCGCACCAAGGTGTGTGCTCACAACCGCATCACTACCTTGTGTGCTCACATTAATACGCGGCACTACACAATTTATAACTTCTCTCCGTGAACTTAGCTTGTCTTGCTGAACGACAGACCAAGAGAATGTATGTCTTTCACGCATTACTATACCTACAAGATTACTATACCTACTAATACCTATACCCATACCTATACCCATGTACCTATAAGATTTCTTAGGTAGTGTGTATTTCTATAGCTGAAATCTGTGACAACCACTGTAACGGTGACGTGTACCTTGGGAGGTTTCTGGTGTTTTTTGCAAAATCATGGTTTTTAGCAAACTGGCTTTAAAGAACTCCTAACAAATTAATGCAACTTTACAAGGGTTAAATTACAGTATAGCTTATAGTAAGTGTTAGCTTAAAAGATAGTAGCATGCATTTAATGGACAACGTATCTTTCAAACCCCCGTTTCCCATTAATTTATGGACAAAGCATGTATTGCTAACATATAAAATCTCTGTTAGTACATCATTCAATTCAATTCTGAACACTACAACAACTCAACACATCATGTTATTTGAACAAATTGACACGTATTTTTTTTAAATTAAAAAACATCTGACCATTATTAAAAATTAATTCATGGTTTCTTGAATGCCATATTCAATTGATATAATGTTATATGTGGATTACAACTCTTAATGTTTTATTGCTACTAAAGTCATTTATCTTTATCTAAACTTTTCAGGCAGACGAAATTCAACAATTTCAAAGCGATCTACTAACTTGGGTGAAAGTATACTTGCCTGATGAAAATCTTCAATGGCAAGACCAACAACATGTGGAACATGTGTCTTTACAACTTCGGCAAATTCACTTTCTTTTTCGACTTTACCAAAAACAAAAATTGTTTACAGAAATACAAAAACTTGATTCCAGTACCATAAACTCTTACATTAACAATATTGTCGACAATCTTTGCAGGCTTCAAAAATTGATTAAAATATTAATTTCGTTGCCTTTTAAAATGAAACACGACCAAAATCTTGTAGACCTGATCACTTGGAATCGCTTTAAAGAAATTGTTGAAAAAACGCTACAGACAATTGGTCAAAGATTCACTCTTTATTTAGAAGAACATCCTTTACCAATTCTTCAAATGACCCAAGTTCAGTCAAGCAAACGCCGAAATATTAAAGAGCGAACAACATCGACTAACTTAACCGTTTGCCTAATGAACATTCAACATAAACAGAACCGCAAGGTTGATATTCAACAATCAAACAACAGTGTTAATGTTTGCGTAATAGATTCTAAGACGGCCGCACGTATTCAGGAATCCGGGGAAATTTACAAATTTTATGAAATTCACTTGAAACGTAATGTACATAGCAAAATAGAAACTACCGAAGCTCAACCAAAAATAACAGGAAAATTAAAACCTGGCATAAGTTTCCATTCATTAAGTCAATTGCTGACAACACAATTGGACAAAGCTACATATCCAATGGAAGCAACAGTTAAAGCGAAGAAAGCAAGAATGGATTATGACAGAGATATTACACTTTCCAATACCAGCAACATTTCATCAGAATTAAGCCAAGCACTTTTTAAAGACGGGATAACAATTCCCGATCTTTCCATACATGATGCTGGCAATCGGTATTCAACAAAAGATGCCAAGAAAGTAACACAACTTTGCTATTACTTTCTTATCACTACTAACGTAGTGCTAAATTTTCTTGAAGATCCTGCAACATTTACAGTAAGCAAATAAGGTTTTTAAAAAAGCTGCTAAACTTTATGAATTTAGTATTTTGTGATATTGGCAATTTATGTAATAAGCTGTTGATTAATATTTTCTTTAATTTCATAGGCCTGGACTTTGTCTTCTCCCATTGTTGTTACTTCGCATTCTCGACAAACTGCAGACGCTTTGGCAACTATCTCTCGTTATATGTTTTTCTCGGATGATTCCATCGTACTAGCGGTTTTGAAATCTGATGCGTCTATTGAAGAATTGCTGGATGTTCTACAATATCAATTTACAAATTGTACTAAATATACACCGAAGGGGGGACAGAAACAGTTTTTGAAATTGAATGAAGCACACTACAGATTTGCCAAACACATTTTAGAGGAACACAAGTAGGAAATATTTACAATGGCTCTAATATGTAATACATAATAATATTTGCATAATAAATTAATATGATTTTTTTTAAAAATAGGACGTCTCATAATAATTGTGGTCAGTCGCAGAAAGCAATATCTTTGGATTGCTTTTTCACGGGAAAAATGAACTATGAGGGACAACAGTTCAAACATTCTATTTGGAACTGGTTTTACGCAACTTTTAAAGTTATCAAACGACCAATCATACACACAGGATGGGCAAAAGGTTATATTCAAGGTTATATAACAAGACAAAACGCGCACAATTTTCTTCTTAGATTACCGGAACAATGTAGCAATGGCCACACGGATAACAATTTCACCGCTGAAACTTCAATTGCTCAAGTTGTAAACGAAAATGCTCATGTTACCAGTGATACTGTTAATGTTGGAGATGAAAATGATTTCGTTGACAATAAAGATTTGGAACGGGCTTACAAATATATTCAAGGTAAGAACAAACAATTTAACAATGTGATATTTCAGCGTGACTAATAATAAATATAACATACTATATGTAATATACTTAACATGGAGCATTGATTTAGAATATTTGATATTTACAATATTTAGAAATGCTACAGGATATGGGAGAGAAACCACTGGTATCAGATACAGAACTGGCTGACTGGGCTTCCAGCATTCCAGGGGAAACTTCTCAGTCTACTAGTGAAGCCATGCAAACCTCTGGGGAAATGTCCAAAACTTTTGACAGTCAATTTTCCAATAAAGCCTCCAGGGTAGAGGATTTAGAGCCAATAGTTGGAACGTCGAAGATTCTGAATAAGACTATAGTAAACCACCAAAATGCCCAAGTGGGCGACTGCCTGATCCGATTTTCTGAGAAAAAATTGGGCGAGCTTTGTGTGGAATACATTAATGCAGGTAATCTTTATTTACAGCTATGAACTTACAAATGTTTTGATACAATAGAAGCGCATATAAGTTTTTGCTGTAAATCATAAACTTATATTTTGATGCAGAGAAAGTTGTCGCGACCGAATTGCTAACGCTGAACTGCAGTTCTGAAGACTCCTTTCAACAAAGCCTATGTGAAAAGATGCAAGCATATGAAAACCTTGTCTTGCCGGATTACACGCGTGTTCCTGTGAATCAAGCTTTTCAGCGGAAAGAAAACAAGTAACGAAGAAAATCCTCAGCATGAAATGATTCTGATTCTGAACCTTGGGTACTTAAAAACAAGGAAAATCCGAAAAATGTAAGCCTGAGTTTTTTCGATTGGATTCGCAAAACTTTCAAGTGATAATACTTTGGTCAGTATGCTGTACAATGTATAGTTTCTTAAAACATATTTACTATAGCCAATTTTATTTAGTAGAAAAAGCTTTAAACTTGCAATAGACCAAGTTTTGTTTTAGGACTGGACTCGAAATTGACATTTGCTCAAAATATTTTATTTTAAAAATGTAACCAAAGTAAGTAAACGTCCTACGATGTGCTTTAATCAAGGGCGTATCCAGGGGGGTGCACCTGGTGCAATTGCACCTACCAAAATTCGGAAATTAAGAAAACAATTGCATATTTTGCCAAGAAAAACCACTTTTTAAAACGGAAAGTTCTATATTTGTGGTAATTGAGGCAACAAACACTGTAATTTGAGTCTAAATACACTCAATAACACTATTGAGTATATAAAATGTTTTAAATTCTAAAGGACATTTAGAAAAAGGTCGCAAAAACGCGGGTTTGCGGGGCGAAAATTTTGCTGTGCACCTACCAAATTACGTTTCTGGATACGCCACTGGATTAGATATTTGCATTTATGTTTGTCTCTTTCAAAGACTTATTCTTGACTGCGCATTTGCGCTTATCTGCTAAATAAGATATGGAACATTGTGCCAAAATTCATCTGTAATAAAACACGAGAGCTTGTACTTATTGTAAGAAATTATGACGTAATCCCATTTTTTATGCAAACAGCGGTATCAATCTCAGTGAAAGTTATCATGTTTTTTTTTTGGCTAATTCAGATGATGTGGAACATGGAACTTTTTATTCAAATTCAATGTGTTACATGACTTTTTCAGTTTTCTCTTGCTCAACAGATGCAATATAATATAATACTGAATGATAATCTTGATCTGACGTGATATATAATACTTTAAATTAGTTTGTATAGTGCATTTTCAAATCTTACCAATCTTTTTGTAATAAAATTGTGACAAAATATGTGAACGAATAAAGACAAAAAATTTCAAATTTTTACGGCTATTTCTATGTAATTTCATATGAAAAAGATATGTAATATAACTTTTTCGCAAAAAAATTACAACGGGCAATAAAGCAGAGAGAAAGGAGAAGAATTACTTTTTGAAAACCTTGATGTAATGTCCATAATGTTTGGATGCTTGTGTAATTGGTTTGATATATAAATGTCGATCAGTCCATTTATTGGTTTTTACTGGGATGAGTGCTAATCAGGTATGCATTTTTGGATATAGGCCAGGTAAAGAAATGAAACATTTATTGGCATTTATGAACTTATGCACGTTTGGGGCAATGTGATTCATTAGATGGAAGATAAAAATGCACGTTAAGTAATTAATAGTTCATGTGCTATAATTTATTCTTCACTAAATAAAAATGGTTTAAAAAATGATAGACAATTAGTTAAATAATAGAATAATTTGTTTAGTATCCGTCATAATCCGTTGAAGAATCCACTACTGCAGACAAGCCTTTCTCAAAAAGTGCCAGGTAACCGTTAGATGCGAGAAACTTCCGGTTATAAATCCAGAAGCACTAGCACTCGTTTCAATATCTCCCACAACATGGTCATCCAGCAGCGTCTGGCTTCTATCAATCTGAATAGGATCCTTGGTCGCCCACTGCAAAATCAGCTCATCCGTAGTTTGCCCATAAGTTTCCACCGTCATTGGACACACGTATTCTCCAGGCTTGCTTCCAGTTCCAAGGCAGAACAGAGTAACATCCACATGCACGCTGTAGACAATGTCGCCATTGGGATAAATCCGGATGAAGTAGTTGGGCTGAATCACAGTATGAATGCGTCCTTCCACTTCGTCAATGAAAAACAAGTCGGGTTTCCACAGGCGGCCCACAGCCTCGGGGGTGGTCAACGTAATGTACTGAAACTTGGGGCAGCCCTTTAGCAAGTGGTTGTACTGGAGTCGGGGGTCGTTCCAGTTTTGTCGCCAGTACATGATCACCCTCCACTGATGAGTTTTCTCGTTGACCCAGACAACACGACCAATGTTGGCGTTGGAGGTGATTACAGTGGCGTTGTCACCCGGGGGAGGTCGCACGTCCTTGTCATAGCCTTGGAAAATCTTTTCCAGGATGGTTTGCTGAAGGGCGGAACCACAGTTGGCACCGGGAGGAAGTTGGCCAGGTGTGGGGACTTTAGGGACAGCTTCGGGTTCGGAGGGGATGGCACTAACACAGTGAAAAAATGCCAGTGTCAAGGCACACACGTATGAAATTACTTTAGACTCCATTTTGGTAAATGGTGTTTACTTTGAAGAGGTAAATTGTCAAGTGAGTTAAGTGGATGATTTGACGCTAGTGAAAACCCAGCTTTTATACCGGAACTTATAAAGCATAATGACAATGGCAATGACCCACCTTAAGGAATATGTACTTAAGAAATGCAAAGGATAAATTCAGTCCAAGTTATTTTAGGGTTCACTAGGAACAATAGGGCTTCGCCTTAAGTACCTGTCTGGGTGAAAGGGTACAAATTCTTATGCCTTTACGTGAATGTACTCATAGGAGCCCTTAAGCACGTAAGCAGGCTTATAGGAAGTAGAGTGATTTTATTGGGTCATTGTACCCTGAGAATAGGAAAAGTACTGGTATAAATGTCATTTTCATTTGCAATATTTAAAGAAACGTCACTTTGCAAATTAACTATTTATGATACAGATACATGATTTGAATGGAACTTTTCCAAAAGGTGACTGACCAACACGTGCTTCATGCGTGAACTTCTCAGGCAATGCTTTTTGGATAAGTGTTAGGTGTTTTGTAAAGGGTTTTATTAAAAGGTGCCGTATAGGCTTAAAATAGATATGAGTATGAAGTTGGTAAAAACTGACCTTATACCTGCAATACAGTATTGCCCAGTGAATCCTAAATTATTTGAGAGTGAGAAATGGCTTTGTGTACATAAATTTATTTCATTATTAATAAGTGTATTCTCTTTTGTACACTTGATACACCTGCCGAATGAGTAAATAATTATTTGAAAACGCACAGAGAACAAAATACATACTAAAGGATTAATTCCGCAAGTAGTTTTACTGGGTCATTGAACCCTGGGAATAGGAAATTTACAAAACTGGGCTGAACATCATGTTCATTCAGAATATTTACCAAGAGTGAGCATTTTGTAAATCATTATTCAATTGCATGCACCGTAAAATGGTCCAACGTCCAACGTAGAGTATTTATAGATATTTTGGATTTCTAACACATTTAAAATATAGAAATTTGAAAGATGATAATTTCCTTATAATCTTTTCGTTTGCAGGACTATTAATTTTATGTAGTGTTATACAGACAGCTTGCTTGAATCGCTTTGAAAAACGTTTTCCGTTGAAATTGAAAATTATCAATCATTTAGCATTTTATTTTATTTATTTCATAGATCAATACTAAATATTTTTTATTGATTTACTACAAACTACTTATAAGGCTTCATTTGTTCTAATTTCAATTCCCCTTCTGCCACAAATCTCAATGAACCTTTCATTCCACCCATTTAGTTTTGCATTTTCCCCTGTACATAAAATTCTGTAGCCTTTTATTAAAAAGACTTGGACATCATTACTGTACCAAAATTCAGCTATGTCCATCTTCCAAAACACCTTCGAATTTTCTTTTTACAAAAATTTGCAAACCGCAGTAGCTTCCCAGTCCTGCGTTCCGTCCCATTCTCGCGAGTAATGTTTTCCTTATACCAATTTTTATAATAGCCAATCCACTTCAATCTGGGAAGTTCCTTCCAGATCCATTCCGTCCAGCATTTTAGCAGTGTATCCCCCTCCAAGTTGCAACATGCAGTTTCCCTATCTCTCTCAACCCACACACACTTTCCTATCTCCAGAATTTCCAAAACCGGAAACTGAATCACAATCTCATACAAATGTCGCGTGGACTCCAAGTTTGTTCCAAAGTAGACCAGCTTGGGGAAATGCATAACCTCCGGCCAAAGTGCAGTTTGAGCCACTATATGATACAATATAGGATCTAAAGTTGGATTGGGATATACGCCATGTCCCAATCCAATCCTCCCAAACTCAAGTTCTAAATGTTCCAAACTCTTTCCGAAAGTCCTACCAATGTAGACCAGCAACGGATCCAAGATATTTAGCCAGCGGGTATCAATCAAACTCAGTCTAATCTTTTTCAACTTGGCATTCCGAAAGTTTGACATGAACCTTAAGAGCATTCCGCTACTTGGATAAGGAAAATACCAGTTTGAGTGCACACATTGGTCAATAAAACTGAGCAAAGTGAGATTAGGGCAAGATGGAAGATCCACCGGAAGCTGGCACTGGTTCTCGTTCAAAGGACAAGAAATGGTAAAACCTAGCTGGTTCAATTGTCCTCCATATTTATCCAGTAGCATTTTGAACATCCGGAAAGTGTTAGCATTAATAAACCTGGTCTCGTGAAAGTTGAGGGACTTTAGAAAAGGAAGTTCCGGAAGTTGAACAGGCCCAAGTGGTTCAAAGTGTTGACCATCCCCGAAAATATCCATTTCCTCAAGATCATCATGTCGTAGATGCAAATTCCGGAGATTTGGCATTTTCTTCAGACACCTGCAAACATTTCGCCGGAAATACTCCAGGCCCATGTCCGCGGCAACCCATTCTCGTCGCGGGATGCGTATCTCAGCATGCCAAATAGAACTGCCCACCATTTCCTCAGGTATTTGGCCACTGTCCATATTTATGGCCACCTTACTTGTTACTGGAAACTTATTCCATTCCTTGAATGCCACGCCTTCCATAGAACGAACCACGCTGTCAATACTTATAGACCGATAGAACGTTTCCGCTAATTAATTAAATTTATTTTTTTAGAAATTCAATAAACTGCAGCATAAAATCATTCAATCCATAATGCTCTACTATGCAACTTATTTATTACATCTTATTCTGAAGAAATCAGGAATAGTAATCCGGTCAGTGTTGGAGATGTCGTTCACCAAGAAATGTTCAAACTGGCGGAGTACCACTTTCCGGTGGTGGTCGCTTCTCAAGGATAGCAGTCGCAATTGATGATCATTGTCCCAAATTGGTTCAACACTGCTTATGCGTGTCTCTGAAAATTTCTGTAAAATCGAAATAGAGCCAAAAAGGGTAAGGTTAGATAAGGTGAAAGTGGAACTGAAATGCAATATTTTGAAGCTTGTACCAAGTCAAACTTGAGTTGTTCTTTGGTCAGCGGGGCAAATTTTTCCTGGGTGGGAAAAGCTATTAGAAGATTGAGCAGATCTTGTGGATTGGTCAAAAAGCTCATGATTTTACGGACTACAAGTTCAGGAAGCTGGAGATAGCCATAAAATGTCTTCATTTGTAGCTCCGGGTTGCACAATGCCTTTCTTTGCTTGTCAATGTACTCCCTGTACACCCTCTCGCAAGATAGAATGTAGCCACGTTCCAATTTCCGCAAAAGAGTTACTTTTATGCACTCGAACTCTAGTTGCTCTGCCATGTTCAATTTTTGGTGAAGTTGGGCCGTCATTTCTTGAACTGTCTCGGCGTTTGCTCCATTGTTGATAGCCTCCTGTCTTAACTGAAGCCCTGTTCGGAAATCACTCAGCAATTTCTCCACTTGTTGATTGGCATCCATTTTGGAATTCAGAGGATATCACTTTTTTTGTAATAAATTGGGTGTTATAAGTTGGGCGATAAAATGGCATTGAAAAATTGGCTACTGAAAAAATAATTATTTATAATATGAGTTCAACTATGTTGCCACTTGCACTTGTTTCCACGGATTTCCCCCTTGAGAGTTCAAGCAAGTATAAAGTAGCTTACTGATCATAGAAAAATTTTGATTAAGCCATAACTCGAAAATGTTATGAATAAATAACTATAAACTGAAAGTAGCGTAGTTTACTGGAGTTTTTATATGAAACGTTTGAGAATGCTACTATGTACCATTTATTAAACTGATTTATGTATTAATTTAAAACAGCGGTATCAAAAATAAGGAATTGATTTATTATCAATGGTGAAAATATTTGACATAAAATCTGTTTTTAAATGGTTCGTTATTTAGTAAGCTGTTTCAGAATACAATCTTTTGGTTTTTTGACAAATTGTTCATTTTATTAAAGAAATTGGATCTTCCAACCCAATTAAGTTTACCTAATCATTAAAACTATTTTATTGATTTAAAGTCAAACAAGCTCTTTTCAAACCCAATACCAACCCATTGAGAAACTTTAGCACACTAACTTTAGTTATTACCAACATTTTACCATACGCAAGTTTTAAGGGAATACATGAAGCTCTGACTTTTAACATCAATTTTCTTTCTGCTCTGGTTTTCCACATTCCTTTACATTTCCAAGAATTTAAAAGCTTCCTACTTTTGGAATTCAGGTGTCCTCCACCTGCCAGACAGCATATCCATACTATGGGGAATGCTGTTGCAAACAGCGCTAGAATCAAGATAAATATTAAGCTTAGACTATTTCTCCAGAATATTAGTACAAACGCAGCAAACACAAAACTCAACGTGGCAATTGCCTGGTTGCCCAGTAGAATTAGTCCAATGTAGCCATTAAATAGTTGCAACTGAACTAATTGCGCTGCTTTATAAAACTTTGTTAAATTATCCGATGTTCTAAGCTTAGAATTCAAAATGTACTTTTTCTTTCCCAGTGTCAGCTCGTTAGTAATAACAGGGACAAACAGGAGCACGTAGATAATCAAAAATTGAAATAATGGCAGTGTTATTAAAATAGCTGATGAGAAGAAAAAAGCTGGAAAAATTAAATTTACGGGAATAAAATACCAAGTCATTGGCAAAACGCTTCCTGGAAATGTGGGGAAATCGTATTCAGTAAAGAGAAAAATTATTATGATGAGGACAAAGAGGAAATAAGCTGGTATTGATATAAGCAGCAGAAGGTGAATGACTTGCAACAATTTTCTTGACTTTTTCGTGCCTCCAAAGTTTTCTGAAAGGAAAAGAAATTGAGATTAATTGAAATGCTTGAAAATTCTTAATTTACACAAAACACTCACTTTGCAAGTTTTGAAGTAATGCCAAACACGCATTAGCCAGCTGAAATGATCTTGAAGAGTACCATTGCATCAAATAAAAGATCTCAAATCCAATTATCAAGCCAATTATACTTATCAATGAAAATATCATGTTGTTATAACAACCCTGCCAGAAGAATTTTATAAACTGAAATATGTTTAAAAATATAAAAGAAAGCAAAGCACTTGTGTTAAAATATGCAACGCATTTGCAAGTAGTGCTATGCTTTGTTTGTACATATTGATGTGTGAGAAAACAAAAATAATAATTGGACAGGCCCAGCCAAGCTAACTTGCGCGAGGTGATACTTAGAATATAGTAGATTTGACAGCTAAGCATTGTTACGGTTTTTTGAAATAGTTACTGTATGAATCCTTATATATTTCTATTGTTTTAGGATGTAGCTTAACCCGAGTAGTTTGAATAGCTTGATAAGAACAAAGAAGCTAATGGTCACACAAGTGGTCTTGAGAACAAACTGGACGTAGAAAATGTTATAGGATTTTAAAATTTTCTTTCGAAATGTTGGAGCCTTGAGAGGCGTGTCAGGATGACATATATTTAAGGGCCAACAAAAATAACAATTTAGCCGAAAAACAAATTATTTTGTGAAACGCAATTAGCTTTTTCTGGCATTTAGACAGAAGCTTAATTAAAACTTGGTTGAATAATCTAGCATGCCGAGGTTAAAAGCCATTGACTAAAGATAAATTAAAATTTATAGAGCTTAATAAACTTTGTAATTGGAAACGTTATTTCATTGGACAGTGGACGGTGACGCTAGTGACGCATGTAACCGTCTGCGCAGCGAGTCTATGTCTGGTATAAAACTGTTCCATTAATTTTCATTGCTGTGTTCAGTTCTTGTGTTATGAATATTTTCTTCAAGTTTTCAATTAAAACTAATTTGTTTTTTTTCTGCTAAATGTTGGATGTAAAAGATGATGCAGTGTATGACTAACCAAATACTAATGAATAAGTTTAATTTTGCTTGATAATATTTCAGTCAATCAAATAACAATCAAAATTGTTTTTGCATGGTGGTGTATCAAAAATGGTTATTAGCCAATTTGTACATAGATACCATTACCCTACCTGTTTTTAGTATTTTCATTGCGGATGTGAATAGGTTTTTAAGAATTCAATTTATGCTTGTTATTGTGACCTACTTTAAGACACGTGTGTGTTTATGACGTATGTTATTTTGAAAGAACATATTGCTTGATGATTCAATAGGCTTGTATGATGTAGGTGTATTTTTATGATATATTTTATATAAACTTTTTGATAAAACTTATATCATAATGGGTGGTCAGAATATTTAGCTTTCTAACAAAATAAAAACTTAATACTAACATAATACTCAAACACAAATATTTTGATTTTTCAAAATTAATTATTTATTAAAAAAACAAATGGCACCCCAGCTTTACCAGTTAACACTTAATTTTTATTGGATTTTTATCACAAAAAAAATTTTTCCGAACAATTTACACGGTTTCAATTTTGTCCCTGCCTCGATTAGTTTAAAATAGAGTTATCTATTATATTGTATTATATTGTAAAAAGCAATGCTTACTTGTATAAAAAGGCGAACCACCTTATAATGTTGGCTATCAATTTTATCAAATACCAATAGTCCAATCAGCTATACATTTCTCAATTTGAAACCAAAGTGAAGTGTTATACTCAGTTTTTCAAGCATAAAGTCAACATTAACGAAATTAAATATTTATCTTATTTGATAAACTTGTTATTACGTAGCTGACCATAATAAAGTTCAAGCTAGTATTGATTTTATTTTGATTTTGATTGATTAATATTCTGATTGAGGTTTGACGTTAAACTGAGTTTTACTGTCGCATTAACTTTGTTATTGTCTGTCTGTTTGTCCGTTAGCAAGCTACAGGCAAAATGCTTTGTCAGAATCACACAGAATTTGGTAGTGCTTCATTGCGATATACGGAAGAACCCTATTGATTTTGAGTCAGATACGTCACCCCCTGCAGAAATATGGAAAGGTAACAAAACTGAGTCAGTGAATCAGAAATTAGACAGACAGATATAATCAAATTGGCTCAGCTACGTACTTGAAATGATGTTACAACCGGTTTTATTTTTGTTGATACCAGCTTGAAATTATCTGGTTCAGCTTCACACTTACTTAGTCAAGTTACAAAAGTTAAAAACACGGTCAACTATACTCCAGTCGGTGCCTGGTGACATTTTCAATGTGAAATAAATTCTATTAACTATAGCAGTAAAACCAAAATGAGTTTAATGAACGAACTAGACTATAATACTGTTGTTCGCGACCCTGTAAATATTTTAGCGCTTACTAAAGTCACACAATTTAGTCAGATTCCAGAGCATTGTAAAATTTTGTATCGAAATGAAATATTAAAGCGTGATCAACCCCTTGAAAGCATTTTAATTTGTAAAACCGAACTGCTCCAAATATACACAAAATCTAAATTCAGCATTTTTGTCAAAAATTTTGACGGTAGACTAAGATGTGTGTCAGTGGACTGTACTGAAACAGTTAATGAGTTAAAAGTGCACATTGAATCTTCGTTTGAAATATCGGTAGAATCACAAAGACTGATTTATGCAGGAAAGCAGTTAAACGACAATGTGCGTCTTTATGAATATGGAATTCAGAAAGATTCTTGTATACAAGTGGCTCTACATCTAAAAGGTGGTGAAGGTGATGATGAAACCAGTGGATCAGAAAACCTAACTGTACAATCGTGTATGGAAAATGCTTGGAGTGGAATTTTGCAAGTGTGGCACTACATTTTTAATTCACAAGAACGGGGTAATTTATCATTTTAGGAATTTATTCCAATTTCGTAATATATTGATTAACTTGGTATTTGTATTTGCTCTCGTATATCCCTCAAATCGGTCACCAGACGTTGAGCTGGAGACAATCCCCTTGATAGAAAGCACCTGGCAACGTGGACGCCCAGGACTAAACATCTGTGGCATATGCTCAAACGATGAGTGTGCATCAAATACTAAGCAACATATTGTGCTTCCAATGCAATTTGGGAGAATAAGGTTTGGGAACACCGAAAGCAGTTTTATCTGTCCGGCGTGTAACCAAAGCACATTTTCTGTTCAAAATATTCAATATTTTGTAACGTCATTTTGTAGAACGTTGGTTTACATAAGATCTTCCAAATCGGAGAGAGTTATAACAAAACTTTTAGAATCTTCCGATCCATTCCCTAGTTCCAAAATATGGAAGAGTCCTTCAGATTTCAATGTTTTTGCAAATGTTGAAATGATTACAGTTTGTGCAAACTCCTCTCCATTTTATTGTAACAAATGCAATCGTATGATACGCAGTAAATATACAGAGCAGCAACTTGAATGTGGTCATACATATCACAGCAATTGTGTTGATGACTCTGTATGCACTATATGCTCAACACAGTTTAAGTCGTTTGGTGAGCTCTTTGGCAGTCTTTCGGATTTAGGTATTGAGGTTGAGGACACGTTTGTGTGCAATGTATTGTCAGAAAATGCTTTTTGTGACAAATGGAATTTTGAATTTGAAGCGTGCTTGAGTGTATTGAAAATTGGAGAAGAGGATGCATACTTTTCAATCGAAATGTCAGAGGAGACTCTGAGTAATCTGTATGCTCAGAACAAAATTGAAATACTATTATCAGACAAGATAAGTAAGCTGTAATTTAGTTTTAAAGGACCTTATTCATGTTCTCATTAGCCTGGGACCCGGAACCTAATCTTAATTTCTGAACTACAAGTCGGATGGTTACGGTTAATAGCTCATTCGAGAGAACATCTCAAGTACTATTAAACTACAGTCCGTTGTTGTCCAGATTCGTGTGCGCATGATCCGATTTTCACAAAAACATGTTGTAGAAATCCACCCTAGTGGCCCAAAACCAAGATTTTTGTAAAATGCTTTCGCAAAAATCGGATCATGCGCACACAAATCTGGGCAACAACGGACTGTCCTTTAATAGTAAATACTTGAGTTGTTCTCCCGAATGAGCTATTAAACGTAACCATCCGACCTGTAGTTGAGAAATTAAGATAGGGTCCCAAGCCAGTAAGAACTTGAATATGGCCCTTTAGTATTTGCTATATCAACTAGTATTTTTTTAACTTGACATGCAGCGTAAACTTGCATAACTCATGCTAAAGATAAAATAATTGTTATTGAAACGCGTGTGTGTTTTAGAAGAAGTGCTAACTATAATTTAGTTTTTAAATAAAAGTTTTAATAAAAACAGCTTGTATTATTAATTAATGTAAAATGATTTTAGGCAGTCTGCGGGTGTTCAGAAAAACATAAAGTTTAATTCAGTTTGTATTGTATCGAGCTTGTACAAAAGCATTTGAACATAAATTCTATTAAAAGTAAATTATTCCATGTTATTGAATTTTTGTATAGTTTATTTCGTTATATTTAACAAAAGTTGTTATGGATTTTTCTTTGCATAAAAATCTAGAAATTTTAAAATAAAATATTTTAAGGAACCTTAAGAACAGTATAAAATATTATGAACCCATCTTAAATTGCTTATGGTAAAAAAGATATGACTGGTTGCCCAATAAGATGATCACAAAAAAACAATTAACCGAAATACAGATATGGTATAGGCTTATTGATTTTTACAGGAAGTTTGGTCTATTAGTAATAAACATTTGTAATTTGTTCACAAGAATAGTTCTGTGATTCATTTTTTGGCTAACGAGGTTGTTTTCTATTGAAAACTCAAGCTTTCGTTTTCTATCAGCTTTATTTTTTCACAATTACTTTTACAATTAGCATAAAGCCTGTTTTATACAAACTCACTGTTTGCTTTTCATTTCACTTTCTTCTGTTAAACTTGTTTCCCGCGCGAAATGCATTGGCTTTTCATTTCTCAAAGTAGAGTAATGCTCTACTTGCGCAACTGACGTAAAAATCATGAAAAGCTGATGCAAAAAAAGGCGCAGAAAGCAATCCTTTATATTTGCTGGGAATGAAACAGGAAGGAAAGAGAAGTGAAAAGCAAGTATGTAACACGTTTAAAAGATTGATGTTGACTCTTGACCCAAAGCATAAAAAACATGACTTGGAATCAATCACGTAGGCTTTTTCCCAGTGGCTTTTTTGTATTAAGTTTTTTTATTTATGTTCGTGTCACGTTATCTGATCGAGGAATGTCAAACATTGTTTTCAAATAGTCGTGTCATGTTATCTGGACCAAGTATATACATTGTATTAATTCATACATTTTCAAATAGCACACACATCTATACGCACAGCAGAATATATACAAAATCAATTGTCCTCCAGTTTGTAATAGGTGTTGTTCTAAGCAGATTCTTCCTTTTGAAATACATAAAGCGAATGTTTGTTCAACCAAACCTGTGTTCTCATATACTATTCCTGGTTACAAATTTGTACGAATGAATGAATGTCAGGTTTTTAAGAATCTATCAAGAATTAAGCTGAAAATGCGAAATGATTTCTGGCTTAAAATTCATCATACTATTGAATTCTAGAAAAGGTCAAGGTTCTGTGCTTAGTGCAGGAACATCATTTTAAAGATTTTTTCATAGAAAAGCACACTTGCAGCTTATAAAAGTTGTATATTTTACACATTTCCCCCATACTGCCACATTTTGCAAGCATTCACCCATAGTACCACAAATCTATGTCTGTGGTAGTATGCTTCGATCACACTTGATTTGGAACCCAAGTGCATTACTGAATGAACAAATATTCTGTAAGCTTTTATAATGAAGATAAGACAAATTATCTGGGACTTGCGATAAGATTTGATGTGTGTCACGACAGATTTTCTATTCTGGATGGTTACAACCAGAATTAATAATAATAAATTATTTGATAAAAACAATCAGTCCTCTTTTTAGCATTTGGATTTAACTCAAATATTGATCAAAACTTACAATTAAAAAGGTTTTGTAACCCTGCATAACAAACTAAACGCCTATTCAGACACTTAGATCATCTGAGTCAGATGTCTACATTTTTTAGTCTGGTTGAGTGAGTTAAATTTACGAAAGGAAGAAATAAGGACATAAAAATGGCCGATGTGCTCATGGGTGACGAAGGTAATAAATAATCCGCACAACAAATATTATTAGTTCAGTTTACAAAATTGCTGACAAAATGTTTGTTTATAGGTTGCGACCTGTCGTCTATTGTACAGATATTTGAGGATTCCCCTGCGTTTTCAGTATTTATTCAAGAATGGACACACCTGGCTTTATATTTAGGTCTGAAACACTGCTACGTACAAGAAATTTACAGTAAACTTCTTTTAGATAAAGTTACGTATTCAGGCTTACTTCATGATATGTTAATGCAATGGAGACAAACACACGCGGAGAAAGCCACACTTTCTGCCTTTATCAACATTTTGAAAAGTTGTGATTGGAACTCTTTTGCAGGTAACAAGTTACAAGCAAAAATTAAATAGACATAGTCTATACTGATTTGGTATATTAAAATATTCTTATAACACATGTAGATGCCCTTGTAAGGAGCAACAAGCTGTTTTACATAATGAAAGTGACAAGCGAAACAAAGTGGCTGGACTTAAACTTGTACACCAAACAATATCTACTATCAAAGAGACAAAACTTTTTAGGGATAGAAATGCCAATTTCAAATATCCTAGAACATGTTGGTTTAATATTAAGACAAATAGATGACAATCTTATGAACGATTTGCTATGTTCAAAATTTCTATTTGCAATGGCAAATGAAAATAGTATCCCACTATTTAACTTTAACATTCCTGAGTTAACTCCCAACTATATTGACAGACACGTTCTTGTAAATACTGTAGATATGACAATATTTGAATCTGAAACAAAAATGATATTAGCTGTGAGTGGTATAAAACTTGAGAATTTGATGGAGCTAGCTACTGGTAAATTTGTAGATGTATCTTCAAATCAGCTTCAAGAAAACTTTTTAACGTCTCGTATTTTGTTGCTTGAACATGAAGAGGATTTTAAGGAGCTTTGTAAACGAACTGAAAACAAAGTACTAGGCTTGAATTACGAAAACGAAAAGTTCCATTTTCGAGCTTACTGTTCCTGTCAACGTAACACTTGTTTTTATTCAATTGACCATTTGATAAGCAGAGAAGGCCAGACTGAGATTAGCTTTTTTAATTCATATTATATCAATACAAGCCAGAAATTTCTGCTCCTGTCAGCTATAGCTGGCTGTGGTAAAACCCAGTTTTTAGTGAGCTTGGCTTATTATATTCAAAGTAATCAACCCGGGGATTTAGTTTTATGGGTTGACAGTGTAAACCTTTTTAAAAATCTTCAAAAGTTAGTAGACCGATCTGAGGAAAATATTTTACAAACTTTGGTTCAAAATCATTCCAACTTTAATGTGGGACACAAGATTCTTTCAAAGTTTATTAAAATGGGTACATCAAATACTCACTTATTTCTTGACAATTTTGATCGTTTATCTAAATCGGAATTGGCATTTGCAATTCAAATATTAAAGTCCTTTGCTTCCCATTATAAAAATATCAAAATAGCTATAGCAATCAGACCTCATGTAAAGGTTGAAATTGAAGAGTTACTGGGTGTAATTGCTGTAGAATTAGAATCCTTTTCAAATAAAGATGCAATAAATTGCATAACAAGATATTGGAATTTAATAGAGAGCATAGAAATAACTGAAAAAATTGAGCAATTGGCAAAACACGTCCTTGAAAAGTTCAAAGCAAATGTCACAAACTGTAATTCAGACAGCTTTATCGGTTTACCCATTCAATTAGAATTACTAGCTATAAAATATACAAAGTTTGCAAAACGTCGCACTATGGATAATGCTGAAAACAGCTTAAATTTTAATTTGCCTACCAGCTCACTACTAGAAATTTACAAGCGTTTACTAGACGACAAATTATGTGTGCATAATACTACAAGGGAAACTAATTATATTAAAACTCAACATACTTTAATTGCTTTCAGACGAGTACTTTCTGATTGGTTTCCAATTCTAGAAAAAACAATATTTCATGGTGATCAATTATCTAATGATAATGTTAACAGTGAAAGTTTGTTATCTTTTGGGTTGTTGAAAGTGAGTTCTAAGGATGAAAATAGTCAATCTCTGGAATTTATTCAGGAAACGTATGCAGAGTATTTGATTTCAGAATACATTTTAGGAATTCTTATGAATCCTAACCTGAATAGAAACAAAAAATCCGATAAAATGTTCGTTCATTTTCTATTACGTATTTTGCTGGAATCAGAAGAATGTTATGACGTAGTATTAAGACAATCTTATCAGAACTTTGATTCGATGAGGTTTTTTAAATTTCGAAAAAATGTATTATGTTTTTTTCTGAATGCTCACTTGCGCGAAACTGAAGAAGCAAGGCTTATTGACTCAGTAAGTTTTCTATCTTCAGTTCTTAAAAGTGACTCAATGGTTCATATTCCATTTCTTCGTCGATTTTTTGAAATATTTGTAAGTTGTCTGTATGGCGATTTTGTGAATCTATTCTTATATACTAAAAAGATTTTCATGGAGTTTAGTAAAATATTTGAGAGCGAGACATTAAAAAGTTATGTAACTTGTACAACTTTGGTTACTACAGCTGCAAAGTTCTCAAGTGTTGCAGGACTCAAGGTTTGCTTCGACTTTGTAACAGACTTTGAAAATGAAAATATTCAAACCATAGAGTTTCCTATCAGTCCTCTAGAAGTGGCTGCTCAACGAGGAGAAAACTCTGTTTTTCAATTTCTTTTAGCAGAATATAAAACTAAAGTTAAAAATATTAAAAATGTGTATAATAGCTGTGTTGCATTAAGTATTCATGATCCGGTTGACAAAATTAATAACAAAATATTGATAATCAGAACTCTTCAGAGAATAGAAAAAATACTGTTAGTGAATCTTGAAAATAAAAGCCAGATTCATGTGAAATTGAAAAATATTCTAAATGAAATTTATTCATAAGCAACTCAGGACTTAAATTTGCAAGAACCAATGAAACAATTGGTAAGAGCTGTTTATTTATTTGGTTGGTTAGTATATGCCACGATGTGCAGTGTTTTATATGAAATATTGAACATTTAAGTAAAACCATGAAATCAGATAACGAAGGCAACATACACCGTTATGGCAATAAAAGTGAGGAGATATTATACGTTTGTGCCTAGTGTTGGAGACTAAGTATTATTTTTGTTCTTCTGAAAAATGAATATTTTAGTGTTGGGCGGAAAAACAAATTTGTACAAGCGTTATTGGTAAGAAATAATCTACTCTATAAAACAATTTCATACAAAATCCTTAATCATACACAAAACAACAAATTTAAAGTTTCCTGGTTATATAAATATATTACAAAGTACTGACACAAACAACAAATATTACAAAGATTTCTAATAAATGAGAAATTTTTAAAGACAACAAAATTTGAGTTGGTATGAAAGTTTACATTCTTTTAACAAATTTCTTAACAAAAACTTATTCTAAAATGCATCAACAACAAACAGATTTTCAAATGTGGTTGTTCCGGCGTCTGTACGTTTCTACTTTACTATTATTCATGCATTTTTATTGCATTGCATCTTCCAAACAAATAATAATAGTTTTGATGTACACTCTCAGTTATGTTGATATAAGTAATTTCTTTCAACTTTTTATTTATAAACGAACAAAATTCTGGTATATGCACCTTGTTCTCCTTTCTATGTAGAATCCTGTTTCCCAGAAGAATCCAACCAGTAATGGCTAATTCAGGTTTCATATTGTTCAACAAATTTGCCAAGTTTAAAAAATCTTTTTATTTCCCATCCACTATATTAAACGGAAAACGTATTTTTATCATTTTATAAAAGTAATTTCAATAATATCAATTCGTTATAGTCTTCGGTTTAGGGCTTGCGTTTTAAATTAATATATTTATTGCTTCCCTTTAATATATTGTCATTATAAACAGCTTTGGCAAACATAAATAAACTTTTGTTTATTTGTTTACTTGTTTATAATAATTAGTTAACCATCTTGCCCTTTAAAACCAAATCATCATACCAAAGTAAAGTAAAGTTATGTAAAAAAAAACGAAAGAACCACAACTATCTACAACTGCAACAATGAATGCAAATTTGTACTTGTTTTTATTCTTTTAATGCATTATAAGTATAAACAATTTTCTTTTCATTTGCAAATAAAGTTTAAAACAGCTTGTATTTCATGCGCCAGAGTTTTAAAGTCCGAATCCAATCCAGTTGTTGATCCATTACGAAATCCATTTGAGTGTCTCACTAAGTGTGACTATCAGTATCTTGATTAGCAGAGGTTGCAGTGCAGTCAAATGGAAGTTGCTACTTGTCACAGAAACCCCTGAGCTTACACTGTCTATAGATGTGCTGCCTGTGTTGGTACTGTGTTCGCTGGAGTCTGGCGGAGAAGTTCCTCCCGTAGGCTTCACTTGACCAACGGCCTGCAGATGAGAGTCCGTCAGCCGATCGTTACACTTGTCTCCCGGGCACCAACAGTATGCAATAGTTTTCTTGTCCTGTTTTGGGGGTTCCGCAGGCTGGACACCTCCAGAAATTGTACGATGGTATTCGTAGACTCCATTGTTCATCACGTAGCAGTTTTGCGACTTGGTCACCTCCTGATCACTTGCGGCTTCAAACTGGCCAGTTAGGTTCATCTTAACACATTCTTTCTTCATTTCAATCAAATTTCCAGATTCCAAAGTCATTTGCAGAAGACACCGATCACTTGAATCTTTGGTGGCATCACACGTTAGTTCAGTTGGATTCTTGAAGGAATCCTTGCTTGTGGGAGGGCCATCTTCCAACCAGCAGTTTTTGTAGGGCTTAGACTTTTCAGGAATGGCTGTTTTATCGTAGCATTTATAGCAAGTTGTGGTTTCACCAAGATCCGGAAGTTGAAATGCCCCCAAGATGATAAGCACATGGAGGAAAATCTTTTTAAGCACACAGCACCTCAAAAGCTTCATTTTGATTCCACCAGTATGAGATTCAACTTTCTAAAAAACACCGTCGATTTTTAGATGAGAGCAAGCCACTGAACGAATCAGCACAAAAACAATACAACTGAAACTGGATACTAGTGAATAGTTGATTGTTTTGAACAAAGTGTTTCTCTACGGTGGACCACGCCACAAACAACATGTTTCCACGGTAATGCTTTTGAAGACTTATCAGGATACCCTTTTTCTCCAACACTGAACGGATTACTGTCATTATCCCTCATTTGGTAAGGATTAGATGTAATAAATAAGTTGCATAGTAGAGCATTGGATTGTATGATTTTCTGCTGCAGTTAAATGGATTCTGAAAAAATATGGAGGACAATTGAACCAGCTAGGTTTTACCCTGTCTTGGCCATTTGATGATGAGAATCAGTTCCAGCTTCCGGTGGACCTTCCACCTTGTCCTAATCTCACTTTGCTTAGTTTTATTGACCAATGTGTCCATTGGAACAGCCATTTTCTTTATCCAAGTAGCGGAATGCTTTTGAGGTTCATGTCAAACTTTCGGGATGCCAAGTTGAAAAAGATTAGGCTGAGTTTGAGTGCTGCGGTTTGTAAATTTTTGTAAAAATAAAATTCAATCTTGTTTTGGAAGGTGGGCATGTGTCTAGCTGAATTTGGTCCATGTAGTGATGTGTAGTCTTACTAGTAAAATGCTACAAAATTTTATGTACAGGAGGAAATGCAAAATTAAAAGGGTGGAATGATAGGGCTCAATGGGATTTGTGACTGAAAAAAAATTGAAATCAGAAGAAATAAAGCCTTATCTTTTGTAGTAAATCAGTAAAAATATACAGCAATGATCTGTAAAATATTTCATAAGAAGCGAAAACACGGTAACCCGGTATTTCGATGCTCCACAACCATTCTGGAAACCCAAGCAATTGTACCAAAATTATTAACTCAAAGTTAAAGTTTAATAATATTTAGTTTGAAACTTGGAGGGATCCGATTAAACTAATTATATATATCTGTGTTGGTAATTAAAACGAGAGTCGCGACTTGAATTTTGTGCTTACACTTACACCAGTGCCGTTTGTAATAAATTTGTTTGTGATGGTGACTTTTCAAAGCAATAGATGCAAAGCTGGCATTAAATTTATGTACATTATAATTTTTTAAACATAATCTCAAATTTCTGGATACTATCAACTATTTTAAAACTACACTTTGAAATATATTATAAAGCTAGCAACGTAAGAAATTAACAATACAAACTACTATTTACAGTCAGAAATCTGAAAAAATATTTATTCGACGCAGCACAAAATAGCAAATGTTCTAAACCCAACTGCATCCATTTAGCGCATCCTATTGAAGAGTTATGCCAAGTTTATCATATCTAGCTTTTCCAAAATCCAATCACTCAAAAAGCTCGGTTCAGACTTTTTGAATATTTGACCAAATAAAAGCAATTTGGTTTGTTAATAGAATGTCAATAATGGTTTGATTTGGGGCAACTGGAGACTTTTGCATGGTCAGTAGAATACTGAGCCCCACTGGCCCAAAATGTAAGTCACCTATGCATACAAACTCATAACTCATAACATTGGGCAATTTCTGCACTCGAACTGAGGGCACAAGCCTGATAGATGCAGCGATGTTCAAAAGACGACGTAGGATCAACATCAAACATCATAGTTTACTTCGTCAAACTTGGTGCACCCTGAATTATACCGGGAGATATCAGTGGAAACAAGTAGCATCAGCATTGTACTTGGCATATAATAGCATTACCTAATTTTATTTTTTACAAGCCAAATCTTTCATGGTGATGGTCATTTTATCATTTCGTTTATGACATACCCACTGACTTCCTGGTCTAAAAAAGTGAAAATGCATGCATATTGGTTCTCAATTTGGAAGCAAGCCAAATGTTAAGCGATTTCATTAGGGGGCTAAACAGAAGGTCTCGGACAAGGGAGCAACAGACGCCATGACGTTTGAAAAGATGACAGCAGAACCCAAGGAGTACACTGACCAGCAAAGTATGGCATTGGACAACATGGGCTTCCAACTTAGTACATGTACTCACTATCTCGACCTTCCTGGCTTAGTAGTCCGTGAGAAAATCTTGAGCTTTCTGACTAATCCCCAAGACCTACTCAATCTGCTAATCGCTATTCCCAAGGAGGAACAGCATGCCCCGCTGACCAAGGAGCAACTCGAGTTTGAGTTGGTACGTCTCAAACTTAAAATCATGACACCACTTTCCACCATATCACCTTAACCATTCTGCTTAACTATTTAACAATCTTTAGGTATTTCCTGAGATGATACGCAATTACGAGCTAGATTGGGGCGATGACCATGAATTAAGACCGCTCTCCTTGAGAAGCAACCACCACCGGAAAGTGATCCTCCGCCACTTCGAAAATTTCCTGGTGAATGACATCTCCAACACTGAACTGGTTACGCGTCTGTTTCCGTTAACACCCCCATGGTTTAGGCCCATTCCAATTAAGGAAGTGGATTGAGCTGGAGAGGGAGTGGACAAACGTTTGCAGGTGCTTAGAAGGATTGCCAAGTCTTCGAAATTTGTATGTACGACATGATTTTAAGTATACTGACCAACTTAGGAGGGGTCAGGATTTTGAGTGGATATCGCCTATCCAACTTCCAGAGCTGCCATATTTGAAATCCCTCAGCTTTAACGAGACTACGTTGAACAATGCCGACACTTTCCGGATATTAAAAAAGCTACTGGAGAAATACGGAGAGCAACTAAACCAATTAGGCTTTACCATTTCTTCGGCTTGGGTCGTTGAAGGGATGGAGCCCCAGGTTCCGGTGGATCTACCACCCTGCACTAATCTAACCTTGCTCAGTTATATTGAACAATGAATATCGTCCAACATGGCAAAGTAGCGAAATGGCTGTACAATTTATGTCAAACTTTCGGAATGCCAAATTGAAAAAGATTTAGGCTGAGTTTAAATGATAGCAGCTCGCTAATAACCTTGTACCAATGGCTGGACTATATAAGTCGGTCTTTTGGAAATAGTCTGGAGTTATTGAAATTGGAGTTTGAACCTAGTAGATTGGAAGAATGGACGATGGAGGCTGCTTCACCTTCTCTATTGGAGGGTTTGCTGTTTCCAAAACTGGTCCACTTTGGAACCAACTTGATGTCCACGCGGGATGTGTATAAAGCCATACTGCGATTTTCGGTTTTGGAGACATTAGAGGTGGGTAGGGATAGGGGCCGCTTGCTCCGCAAAACCCCGGAAATGACAGAATATAGAAAACGGTTTGTCTTGGAAGGGAATAATCTGAAGAGCTGTGGAATTTGGAGAAAGCTTCCAAACTTGAAATGGATTCAATATTGGGATACGGAGCTAAAGGTTACCCGGAAGGAGGTGGAGAAAAGTAAAGGGTTTATACAATTTTGTAAAGCAAAACTTCAAAGCTATTTTACAAAGTAGAGATAAGTGTCGTACACGAATAGGGGAAGTGGATATTTAAATTGGGGGAATGAATGTACGATACCAACATGTTGGGTATGTGGCGATATCAGAATTGAAACTTTTTATGAAAAATATTATCATTTGTGGTAAATCAATAAAGATAACATTTCAGTAATGAATGAATGAATAAATTGCTACTTTCTTAGCAAAAACGGTACAAAATGGTCTAATTCGGGGGAACTTAGGGTTTTGGCAATAACTTTCTCTTTTATCCTTAAAAACTAATTAAAGTTGTATATTACGTTTTATTACAATCAGATTACCTATAAATACCCCTGCATCTCCAGCTTTTGCCTCAGTGCGTTTTTGGAAGTTGAACTAACAACATCTCCAGAAACGCTTATCCTGATGAAGGTGACTTGCACCGAAACGTCGAGTTATTTTCTCACCATGCTCCCACCGAAGCCTATGGATGTAAAGCATAGGCACCAACATAAGAAGGGGAAGTCTATGGTGCAGCATAGACTTTCCTCTTCAGCTGACAATAACACCTTTGTCAGCAATGTTGGAGTTGGTGTAGAGCAGGAGGTGTCCGTGTTACGGCATGGGTGCCCATCAAAGCACCCTCCTTGGCGGTGCTTCCGAAGTCGGCCCAACCGGGTGCAGACTGGAAGCAAGGGAGGAGAGTGCATGTGAAGTGGCCCTACCTGATTCCGAAGCCGGCCTTTCGAGGTGCGGGTTGGAATCAGATAGGAACCATTTTACATCGATGGGAACCACCAACAAGACCCCTCAAACTACACCAATTCCCCTGATGTCTCTTAAGTTCCCACGTCCAACGGGAAAAACGCCCAAAAATAATAAGAGACATAAAAGCGACATCGACCACCAAAATAACACTTATTACAATCAGACGTTGCATTTTTGTTTTCAAAAATGTGTTTTTATTTCTCAAAAATAGTAGTTCCTATTACAAATCAATATTGTATATTTTTTTATTGGTTTACCTCAGAAGATACGACACACGACAGTGCTTATAATCTTCAATCTTGCACCAAATTTAGTTTTGCACTTCCCCTTTTATATAACACTTGTAGCATTTTAGTACAAAAATATGATTACTTGGACCTTCCAAAAATACTTTGAATTTTAGTTTTACAAGCATTTGCAACCCGAAGCAACTTCCCATTCTTCTTTTCTTTTGCACTCACATTTTCCTTCGCAGTCTCCACCTCATCTTGCACCTGCACTCGAGTAATCTTCTTCATATCGCCAGTAACTTCCTGCCAGTGAATCCATTTCAAGCGAGGTAGATCCTTCCAGATCTGTTCGGTTAGCAAGTTCTTCTCCTCCCAGTCTAACTCCTCACTCGGTTCGATATCCCAAGGTGACCTTCTGATCTCCAGTGTCTCCAAAGCTGTGAATCGCACTAAGGCCTCATACAATTCCCGACTGAACTTCAGGTTTGTTGAAAAATGGGTCAGTTTGGGAAACTGCAAGCCTTGTAGTAAAGAAGGAGAAGGAGCTTCCAGTACACATCTCAATTCGGTCTTTCTAAATTTCAAAATCAAATGTTCCAAACTTTGGCCAAAAGTGGGACCCATGTATTCCAGCAAGCGGTATAAGGCACATATCCCGTTGCAGCCGTTCAAAAGCAAATTGATTTTTTTCAACTTGGCCTCTCGAAAATTGGACATGTTCACCAGGACATGTTCAAACTCGCGGAGGATCACTTTCAGGCGGTGGTGGTCACTTATCAAGGAGAGCGACCTCAATTCATGGTCATCGTCCCAATGTAGCTCGTAACTGCGGATCATGTCAGGAAATGCCTAAAAAAAGTTAATAGTTTGACAAAGCCAGAATGGTTATTTGAAGGTAACATGGTGTAAGCTTGTGTCATGGTCGATTAAGTTTGAGGCGTACCAACTCAAACTCGAGTTGCTCCTTGGGCAGCGGGTCATGCTGTTCCTTCTTGCAAAAAGCGATTATCAGATTGACTACATCTTGGGGATTAGTCAGAAAGCTCAAGATTTTCAGGACAGCCAGGGAAGGAAGGTCGAGAAAGTGAGTAAATGTACTAAGTTGGAGCTCCGTGTTGTCCAATGCCAGTCTTTGCTGGTCAATGTACAACTTGAGTTCTGCTGTCATTTTCTCAACCATCATGGCGTCCATTGCTCCACTGTCCAAGACCCTCTGTCTAGCCACCAGTCCCCTTATGAAATCACTTAGCATTTGGCTTAATTCCAAATTTAGAACCATCTTGGAGGAATTTTTCACTTTTTTTTAAACCGGAAGTAAATGGGTGTGTCATAAAGAGAATGATAAAATGATTGAAAAAATGGCTTGTAAAAAATCAAAATACAAATTTTGCTATGCTATGTCAAGTTTACTATGCTACTTGTTTCCACGGATGTGGAAAATGAAACAGCTCAGAGCTCAGTAGTCAATTGACCATACCAAAATGTTAAGTTGCCCCAAATTATACCATTTTGTAACCGTTTTTGCTAAAATAAATAAATAAATAGCAATTTATTCATGATTTATGTCCACTGACATACAAAGCGGCAAAGGGGTATGGAATGTAACATGCTTTGCAGCAATCAAGTTGGCCTTAGAAATTTGAAAAGATACTATAAGTAGCTAATTAATTTCCTTTTTATGTTTCAAAACTAATTATTTATTTCGTTAAAAGGTTTAGTGTTTTTATAGATCAGTAATATATCCTGACTGATTAACTACAATATAACATATTTCAATTTTGCTCCAGCCACAAATCCCATCAGATTGAAATCCCCTTGAATCCATCAACTTACCATAATTATTTGTAGCAATTTCCAGATACTTATCTTTACATTCCAAAGTAGCTTTGAATTTTAGTTTTAGTAAAATTTGAGCATCTTTCCATTTTCCGGCTCTATAATTCCCTGCACCTCCTCCCGAGTAATCTTGTCCTCTTCAAACCACCAATTTTTATAATATCCAATCCACTTCAAAAATGGAAGTTCCTTCCAAATCTCTACCTTCCATTTATTTCCATTATTCTTTACCTCAGAGGTAAATTGCTTCCTCCATGTCGTTTCCTCTTTTTCTCGATGCCACAGTTTCTTTCCTATCTCCAATGTTTCCAAAACTGTAAACCGTAATACCGCCTCATACAACACCGGCGTGGCCTTCAAATTTGTTCCAAAGTGGACTAATTTTGGAAAGTGTAAGCCCTCAAGTAAATTTGGAGGAGCCCTCATTATAGGTGACCACTCAATTTCCCCAAATTCCAGCTCCAAATGTTCCAAACTATTTCTAAAATTCTGACTGAAGTAGTTCAGCAAACGGTAGAAGGTTTCTAGCCAGTTGCTATCGTTCAAGCTCAGTTTAATCGTTTTTAATGGAACATGCCGAAAGTTAGACATAAATTGCAAAACCATTTCGCTACTCTGCCACGTTCTAGAATAACTTCTACGAGGAGAAAGATACCCGGAATCGCCCACACTTTTGTCCGTAAAACTGAGCAATCTGAGATTATTACACGGAGGAAGATCCTCGGGAAACTGGATGTTATTCCCATCAGGAGGCCAATCAACCGTAAAGCCAAACTGGTTCAATTGCCCACCGTATTTTTCCAACAGCATGCGTAACATTGGGAAAGTGTCAGCATTGTTAAACTTGGTCTCGTGAAAATTAAGAGACTTTAGAAAAGGAAGCTCTGGAAGTGGCAATGGCGCAATCCACTCAATTTGTTGACCAACCTGGTCTTCAACTTCGAAATGACCTAAGTCTTTGAAATCATGGTGTACATGCAAATTTCGTAGGTTTGGCATATCCCACAGGCACTTGCACATATTTCTCCAAAAAGGTTTAAGGACAAGCTCTAGCTCCACATCAACCAAAAATCGACGCCAGATGCATATGCTTATCTCGGCGTGCCATATAGAATTGCCCACCATTTGTATCTCCGCAGAGTAGGAATTTCCCTCACGCAAATAGCCATTATTGCCAATAAATATCTCAACCTTACTTGCTGTTGGACACTTGTTCCAATCTTGGAGAGGCATGGCATTCATGTCAAGAATCACGTGGCCAATCCATGGGTTCGTATAGTATGGCCCTGTTAATCATAGAAATTTTAGTAAATCACACAACCTGCAGATTGTGACATGGAGACTGAAATTAGGTAATGACATACAATGACCATGAATCCGCTCAGTGTTCGAGATGTCGTTAATCAAGAAATTTTCAAAATAGCGGAGGATCACTTTCAGGTGGTGGTCGCTTCTCAAGGAGAGTGCTCTCAGTTGATTGTCGTCCTCCCAAAAATCCTCATCCTCAGTACTGAACAACATCTCTGGAAAACCCTAAAAAATTTAAATGAAGCCAAGAGAGTAAGTTTTCGTAAGATAAAGCTGAAACTGAGATACATTATTTTGAGGCACACCAATTCAAATTCGAGTTGTTCCTTGGTCAGTGGGGAAAATCTTTGCTCCGTGGGAATTGCTAGTAGCAAGTTTAGCAGATCCTGAGGATGATTGGTCAAAAAGCTTAAGATCTTTTCTCGGACGACATATCCCGGAAGCTCCAAGTAGTAATCAAATGTCGTACAAGGAACCCCCGTGTACATTAAGTCATATTTTTGCTGGTTAGACAATAGCAGAAAGGCGCGTTGTAGCTGAATGCTAAGTCTTCTGCAATTAAAGTCTAGTAAATCAGCCAGGCGCAGTTTCCGGTGGAGTCCAGCCTTCATCTTGTCAAATTTCTTGGTGTCTGGCTGACTGTCAATAGCCTTCTGTCTTGCCTGAAACCCCCTCCGCAAATCACTCAGCATCATGTTCACTTTCTCATTGCGATCCATCCTGGATGAAATAAAATGGATTTTCGACATTTTGTATTCCGGAAGTCACTGTATGCGTTATAAATGGGGCAATAAAATGGGCATCAAAAATTTGGCTGGGGAAAAAATAATAAAATTTTATTACTGTTCTTGTGTGATCAATATTGCTGCTACGTTTCCACGGATTTTTACTATGGAAAATAAACCAACTCAATTTTCTACAGACCATGCATTTGATTTGATTTCTGAGTAGCTTCAAATAATACTTACAAAAAATGTGCAACTTTTGCATCTTTTAAAATAATCTTTCAAATTACAGATATCTTTTATTGATGTGCTACCAGAAACACAAGGATTTGTTTAAAGTTTAAGTTTTCTGGTTTAAATTTAGCTGAAGTTTCAAATCAATAATTGGCGATACTCTTTCATCCCATCAGTTACTAGTTTTTGTGTTAAGGTGCAATTTTAATTAATGGGTATATGCAAAAGATGCCGAAAGTCATTGAGAGATGTGGGTGGGGCAAACTATGACGCAAAATATATTAACAACGGAAAATATAATTACTCAGGAGGACGGCAACGTTAATGCAGGACACGTTGAGCAATGATATTTTTTCAAAGCCATTTAGGAATAGTTTGCGTCATTTGAAATATCAGAATGTGTTGAATACCAGTTTATATCCAAGCTTAATATTTTATAATGGCCTTGATATCATATCTAACACAATTGGTGCATGTAATATCTATCAATTCGTAACGTTACACTAAACGCTCTTCAAACTTATCTTGTTATCTTGAATGCGTCATTCATTTATCATTACAACAAGCAATCAAGATAAACAATCTGCACTCGTCGAATGAAGTATGCTTTTTTACTTTAGATTTTCGTTTTCAATTATTGCACTGCTGGTAAAAAAAATAGCGGAGCTTGCTAGTGTTTTGTGGTCAATGTCAACCCAAAAACTCATCGGACAAATTAGTAAAGTTGTCTTATTGCTATTTTTCAGTGAGTGTGTTGTGTTAGCAAATCTTGAAAACTTTACGCTTAGCGTAAAATAGTTTGGAAGCTTATGTTCCAGTCGATACAAATACTGCACCACCAAATATTACAACAATGAATTTCTTAGACGTTCTACCGGAAGTGGTGTGTTACCTGTTGTACTTAAGTAAATTAACATGCGCATTTCTATCATAAGCATAATTGGTTTCCTTCCTTTAAAACAGATTGAGAGCGGTGTGCTGCCATATCTTGCTTGGAATGATCTTCTGCGTTTTCGCCTAGTTTGCCAAACCACCATGAAAATCTTTAATGATTACATAAAAGCTCATTCGAATCTCGCTCCAGAGATTGAAATACGTTCACTGAAAATGCTCGTGGAATCGTACGTACGTTCTACTAATCAGACTTTGAACACGTACGTAAAATTGGGTTTGTCATCCATCAGAGTAAATCTGGTTAATAAACGGTGGTCCACGCAGGTTTCATTTTATCAGCAATACTGGGAGCATATGGACCTATTTCTTTCAAAATATGGAGAGCTTATAAAACATCTTCGTGTAAAGACGTTTTCCCTTTACTGTGACAACATGGAAAAGAAATTTCTCAATGGACTGGTTAACCTGGAAAGATTTGAAGCTGAAGAAGTTGTTCCATTTCAGTTTTGGATTGGGTACCGCACGGGATCAAAAATTGTTCCGGAAGTGTTCGGTAAACTCCGTTGTTTAAAACTTGGCATGTGTTACAATGCAAAACAGTTTCCAGAAGTCCTCGAGGCTTTAGAGGTATGCTTAAAAAACTGTAAAATGTTGGAACAGATTTACGTTCCTTTTGCACTAAACCGTAGAATGGCAGCGACCAATATGTCAGCCCTTTTGTGTACGGTACAAAAAGCTCTCAAGGATCAAACCGGAGCAAAATCAAACTTAAAGGTTATTGATTTCGCACACGTCAATATTATTCCAAACTTACCCGTGTCCATACGTAAGGAATTTCTGAAGTTGTGTTACGTTTTAGTTGCAAACAAAATTATGCTTGATAACGTGCAAACTAAATGGGCACCTAACATTCGTCATTATTATAAACTAAGCAAGGAATTACCTGTCGTGTCAACCATTGGCGTTTGGGATATAGATATGCCTTATCTGCAGAAAATTGAAATAAATTCTGCTGAGCAATGCTTTGACATATTAAATAATAAAAGAGCACAAGATTATACACGACCCAACTGGCCAAAATTAAATAGTCTTACTGTGAATATGAGTACATGGAACAGAACGATAATTAGCGGTGTGGATTGTGGAATTGAATCTGTGATCCGGTTTTTCTTTGAAGGGGTTTGCCGAGAAAACATGAGAAAGCTTCGATTAATCTTTCCAGTAAATAACTCGATGGAATTTACGAATGAAATGGTAGATATTTTAGTACACGGTTGTCCACGTTTGAGGAAATTAACGTTGGAGAACTGGAATGGGACGATGGGACGAACGAGTTGTTTACAAGGTTAAAAAAGGATTATCAGAATTGAAACAAGCTTCATTTACAACCTTTAAGTAGATGAAAGCTTATAACTATTCTCAGCAGAATTGAAAAAAATAACTTTGTTATATAACATGAATTTGTTAAAAATTTTGTATAAACGTTTTAATTTATTTTTTAAATTAGTAAATGCTTGTACAAAATGGCGAAAATAATATTTAGAATATGCCCAATAAATAATTGACCCGTTTTGAAGTTGATCCGTAAATATTTTTATTCATGACGTACTAAAACATTTCGATTACGTTATAGTATTGCATGATGTACATAAAAATATTGAAAGCTTTGTTTTATTCATTTTCAACATGACGTTCTATATCTCTTCTTGCTTATAACTATACTAGTTCCCAATTCTTTATATTTTCAGTAGTTTCTGACATTTTAGACGGGTATACTATTATTGTAAGTGGAGTACAAACATAGAAAAAACTCAAGACTTTTTAAAGAACAAATGGCTAGTGTTTATTGTTATTTAAGTTGTTATTTAGGTGTCTTATTTGACAAAAACATTTTGTTTCTGCTTACGTTTATAACTTTTTCATGTTTACACATACATTCTGACTTGATATAGCACTTGACCAAGTTGCCAGTTGCAGTGCAAACCTTGAGAGCTTGCGTTTATACTAATTTAAATGCTGCCTGCGTATCTCTACGTTGTTTAATACCTAAATAACTTAATACATAACACATAAAATGTTGAAAATACCGATATTTATGTTAGCTCTACAAGGAAACCTTTTTGTAAAAGCAAACAAGTTTCAATCTCTGGAGGAAAATTACACTATAACCGAATTTAAATTTTGGCAGACAGAATGGGATCATCACTTTCTAAACACGATTCAAAATTTGGATGCAGATGTTAAAGCTAGTATTGTTAAAACCTATAACGAGGTAAAACTGATAAAAACAAAATCTCTTTCTATTAATATTGGAGATATTCTTGTACCGTTGAAAACCTCAAATTGTTTAGTACACGTAACCAACTTTCACAGCCTCGACCTTACACCACAGCATAACTCTTTTATCCCACAAATTCTCCGAGTTCCTATTTTGGGTTATTTATTAGCTGCAAATAGTACCAAGTCAACGACTGCGTGGATGCTCAAGGATATTTTAAGAAATCCTAACTTTTACAATTCTCATAAAATTCTGCCTCCTTGTCCTGAGCTATACTTCAAAGCTTCTGATGGAACAGGTCGTGAAGCAACCTGCACAAAATTTCAGTTTTTCAACTTTACAGTTCAATCGAAACCATGGAATTGTGAAATACGAATTGCTGTATTACCTTACGAACACTATTATCCTACTGGTTCAAAATACTATCCTATAAAATTCTACTATCACGAAATATGGTACTACGAAACCACCAGTTTGAAAGGAGACGACTACTTAATGAAACACTTTGACCATACGCTTTCACCATCAACACCCGTTTTTCATATAAACATACTTGGTAAGATTGGGCACGCCAATGCATGGAGACAATGTGTACACAGTTATGATTGTGGAACGACTAATAGTATGAGTTTAAGAGGAAGTCTGCATAAAAACTTTATTCTTTTGGTGGTCCTTCTAACTCTAAATGATGTTCCACAGTTTACCCAAGTTTGCATTGATCCGTACATCCGCAGTAACCTAGTTTGCTTTAGTGTTCAAAACTGGAGAAAATTTAAGCACAATCATATCTACAGTCTTGGATTCCATAACACAGCCAATAATTGGGAAATTGTGGACATTTCTATGAATACATTTTTGTTCTGGAAGTATTTAGGCAAATGTCAAGTGCCACAACGACAAATGCTGATTACAAGCATTAAAGAAGATACCAGTATTGCTTATTTAAACCTACTATTTTCACTATTAGGAAACAATTCGTACCATTACAGGTCACCCAGTGGTGTTAAAACTAATTGCGAGACAATCAAAAATATGCGGTTAAATCATTCCGGCGAATTCCCTCTTAATATATATATTTCCACTATGGACACCAGCAAATATTGGTTTTTCGGTGTGGCTATATCAAATCCCTTGGGAACGTATGGTTTTGTTGCTTGCAGTGTTCCCGAACATCGCCCACTATATTTTACAGAGCTATTTAACATATTTGATACATACATTTGGCTTTTCTCATTAATATCTAGCGTCACATTTGTTTTATGGACCAAGTTGACTACGCAGGCAAGCTTTTACAATATTGTTTTCAATTTAGTCAAACTTTACCTGGAAAAAGGGATTTTCTTGAAGAACCTGCCTGATCATAAACTGGTCTTTTCAGCTTATGCAATGGTTGCTCTTGTTCTTTGCAATGCGTACAAGAGTAAAAACATTAAAAATCTAATATCTCCGCGCAAGCATGTTCATTACGAGTACCTTGTTGATCTTATAAATAACGAATTCAAAATCTATTCTGATGCATACTCCTGGTATAACTATTTAAGTTGGAAGGAAGACATTATCCCGCTAAATAGATCAAGCATGGCGTTAAACCAACACAATGTTTCTGGTTTTATTAATGCAATGGAGTATTCTTTCTATGACGCATACCTTATAACATATGTGCAAACAAATTTGAACAAACTTGAAACTATGGCTAAAAGACACGGGCGTTTAATCAATCAAACTTTTGAACAAGTTTTACATAACAAATCCCAAATACTACCGGAGTCATTCGAATTATTAGAAAATTTACAAAGCCAAATATTACAAGATCAAGTTAACACCACGTTTGAGCCATTGGAAGAATTATATCACAATTCCATGCAGCAGCAATTTCAGAAATGTAGCAAGTCTGCATTTATC
Organism: Entomobrya proxima; assembly: GCA_029691765.1. Classification (NCBI taxonomy): domain Eukaryota; kingdom Metazoa; phylum Arthropoda; class Collembola; order Entomobryomorpha; family Entomobryidae; genus Entomobrya; species Entomobrya proxima. The sequence continues at coordinate 52,816,692 of CM056168.1, forward strand.
TTGCCAAAATGGAAAGGTGACGTGTTTGTGAAAAATGCAACAAATCCTGACTGGGTGTCTGTGTCAAAAGAAAGCCTGTTTGATTATAAACATTTATTTCTGTTTGCTGGACGATTACCTCCAGCAATAATTAGAAGAATTAAAGGAGCAGACCAAGCTGGATTGTGGGATTGGTTAAACAAGATTATATTGGAACTTAACAAACTTCGGCAAGGGACAACTCTGCTGGAAGGCAAAATTTATTTGAGGGGAAACATTTTAGTAGTGTTTCTAACGTACGTGTTTGGTACAGTTGTGGCAGCGGTATTTTTTATTTGCGAAACTAGTGGCTTTCTATTTAACAAAACCTGAACGCGTTCGTATAAAAATACTTTAATGCATGTGTGGTAAGCATAGTTTGACTTAACTTGGCGAGTTGAAAGCATGAACTTGACGGACAACGATTGCTGACAATATACGCTGTGTTAGCTGCGCATCAAATCAAAGGGAAAGCTCAACGTAACGTATTCCATACGACAAAAATGGATGCATTATTAGTCCACTTATATTAATGGCTTGAGGTAATGGTGACTGAATAACTTTTGTGAGTTTTACATGCATGAATATGCATTTATTTGCTTGGCGAAAAGCATAAATTAATATTTTAGTTTTTAAGTTTTATCCAAAAATTCATTCATTTTGATAAATTACAAAATAATAAATTTTAATGCTCATCAATCGTATGAGCATTTAGCGTGTTACAAAATTAACCAGATTGCTTTGAGCAGTAGGATTTCTACAAGAACATCTTGGAATTGGTCCTGGGTTTGAACACTCATTCAGATAGCACTGAACTAATGCATTTTCGTCTGAGGTATCGCAAATATTGTTAGCATTACAACTTGCGGCTGATTTACTAGTTACGCAACCGTTGTCTGGATCATTGCATTCTCGAATTGTTTGAGATGGAGAGGGAGGTGATGGTGGATTTGATGTTGGTGTGGAATTCGGTGCCTGTGTAGGGTTTATTGGAGAATCTGGTTGAACTGGAGATGGAGGGACCTAGAACAATTTTGTTTATTAAAAAATAGGAACAATACATATTCTGAAATACATGAAAGAACGTTGCGTTACCATATCCGTGTCTGGATTTCTACACGAGCATCTTGGAACATTTTCTGACCCTACGCACTCATTTACATAGCATTGCACCAACGCACCTTCTACTGAAGTGTCACAGACATTATTAGCATCACACATGGCAGCCGAAACACCAAATACACAACCCATGTCCGGATCGCCACATGTTGGTGCTGGTGTAGGATTTTGTGTTTGTGAAGGATTTAATGTAGGTGTAGGATTTGGCGTTGCAGCAACGCCACCGTTTCCACCAGGAACTGCTATAGGTAGCGGAAACCAATTTTGCTAAAAACACGAATAATTTGTGAATTATACCAAAACGCTTTGATTTCTTCTAAGTCAACTTTCATATAGATTGTCGAAGCAAACAACATCCACCTTACCGGTTTAGCAACCACATTTGACACAAGCCAAATGATAAAGACTGCGAAGAACTTTGGGGTGAACATTGTTTCTGAAAATTCTGTTGAAATATTATTAACTTTATTTGATAGCTAGAACAAAAAACCGTTTGCGTACTACAAGTACGTTAGTTGAAACTTATATTTATACGTAATGTTAGTATTCATTTTTTAACCTTCACTAACATTTTACTCCGTAAGCTACTCTCTTTACGAAGAAATACTCAGGGACGATATTTATAAATAGTTTGCTCCCGCTAGTTTTACACCATATATGATATATACGTAAAACATATTATTTATCTTTTCTAGATGTGTGTTTTATTATATTTTCAAGTACTTAATTTTTTTTATTAATTATCATATTTCCTTCAAGTAGAAATTTAAAATACAAAACCGGCATGCTTTTGTAGCCTTGTAGAATCATTTGACAAAGAAAAAGCTTCTAATTATGCCGGATCCATTGTGGAAAGGACGCATTAAATTTGCATGTTGTATTATCAGATCTTTCAAATATACACAAAATACATAGAATTTATTGACAAAGTATGACAAGAGCAAAATTGTTAAGTCTGTCAATACAACTAATGAATAAAATACAAAAAATGTGGTCGTGAGGTCGGGTGTCCCACTTTTTCAAACCGAAGGATACATCTGTTATAGTGTATGCAAAAACATATTGCATTATTGATGAACACTGAATACATCTAGGCAATCATCCCAGATGAAATACCTATACGTAGATAAAACTGCTAAAGTTTCTTTGTGGACGATGCTTTGTGTGTAATGTCAAAGTTTTCATGTAAAAATGAACTAATTCAACTACTAGTTTTTTAGAAACATTTAACTATGTCCCGTCCTGTAATAAAACATGAAATTTTGATATTGTTTTGGGTTTTAAAACTTTATCATTTTTTTGCGTCGAATGAATATTTTTTAAAATGTGTTCAATTTAATAACCAATTTTGAGGCAATGAATTAATTAGGTCAGCGAGATGCTTGGTAGGAATATTTGATGGCTCTACAATTTTTTCAGGATTTTAATTGTTCAGCTATTTCCACATTCTTATTCCTTCTTTTGTACACTGGACGTCTATTGAAGTCTGGAACTGACACCAAATCTGGCCTTCAACACAAATCCCGATTCAGATGCACTGAACAACTACTCACCTTCACGAGCTTCTTTGTAGGGTACTTGAAAAATGACAGGACACTAATACCTACTTTTTCCATTGTTCCCTGACCTTGTAGCCTACTCTCCGATTGTCCGATTTTCACAAAACCTGCTCAATCAACGCAGAAAGTAGCTAAAGTAGCCGACATAGTAAAAGTTAACTAAAATATTTTACATTAATTTATACAACCACCATTTAAAGCTTTAGTCTTATAGAACTTTATAAATAGAGTTTTTCAAGCTCTTTTTCAAATAAATGACAAAAGCAAGGAAACAATAAACTTTATAAAAATATTTAGAAATAAATAAATAGATATTCTATTTGAAAAGGGAACATTGATATGAATTATACTAATTTTGAACTAGTGAGTACAATAGAAAATTAACTATAATTGCTTTCAGCAGTAGGATTTCTCAACAAATTTTGAATCTGGTCCGCACCACCTATACGCGCATATAAGTAGCACGGTACCAATCTATCCTGTACTGATCATAATTTCCGATAATTTCCTTAAAACTGTGAACCTTGTTGCTTGACGTGTTGCTACCACAACTAGAGCTTGTAGTATACTACAAATCAGTTAGTTCAAAATTAGTCAACACCTATTTTTATATGGGTTTGTTGTGTATGAAAACACGTTTACTTAAATGATATTCGTTATCAGTGCTGTTATTCAGCACTTTTAAATTTTACCATCATAATACTACGTAAGCTATTTTCGATACTAAGAAACGCACAGTGAAAGCAGCACTATATTACAGCATTATGTTTGTCCTTAAATACACAGTGACGCTATTATTAAATTCCAGTCAGAAGCAATAAATGTCATACACATTAATAGTTTAGGTAATTTTAAATAGAACAACAAATTTTGTATAGATGTTTACATTATCTCATCATTTATATTCTCTCAAATACCGAACGTAAAATATATTAGCATATTTTAGCATCATGCAAACATTTTACTTGGAAAGTACCATACGACTATTTAATTTTCTAAAATTTGTGAATAGTGATGGATAGATTTTATTGCTTTTGTGAATAAAAAACAGTAAAATACAGTTGATGCATTCAACATTATACAAAAATGCCATTTTAATGAAACTGAGAATACGCAGTGGTCGTCTATGGAGTGACATCAACACAGCGGGAAGATTTATTAGAACAAGTTTTAAAATTGAATTGAAATTTAAGCTTACAGAATTGAAACATGCCAGTTTTAAAAATGACGAATTGCCTCATAATCATTAATCTAAGGCAGGCGGGGTTAATTAATTATTTTGTGTTTTGAGTTAAAAATTTCATTTTTATTACAAACATGGTTTAGTTATTTACTGCTTTAATCATTTTATTAAAGATAATTAAAAAAATAATTGTGACACAAATAATTTTTTACATTAGCAAACTAATTGCTAACTGTGCATATTCATATTTTGGTACACTTCTACGCTCGATCAAGATAATGTACAATCTTAAGGGTTTTGTGTTATTATGCAAAAAAATCAAGCTTTCATGAATCTTGCTAGCATTATTATGATTTGACAACTGTACTTTTTCAATTCTCTAGAAAGATTTTACTATAACTCTTTGATAATAATTTTGTCAACCGGATATGGATACTTATTAATGCAACACAGCTATGATATATGTTTGAAAACTCCAAATGATTCTTATCACAGCAGGCTACCACCGGAAACCCAAAAAATCTCTCCACAAAAAGCCACAAAGGTTCTTATGAATTTTATATGAAATGCTCTCTCTTTATATGGTTTTCCACTGCTTTCCACCTAACCAGTATGCTTTTTTACCCTGCCAGGTTGTTGCAAAAATCAATGCAGGTAAAGCAGTTAAGAAACACCAAGGTTTACAAAAAAACAGAAAAAACGAAATTTATATTGCAATAAAAAGTTAAATAAAATTATGCGTAAAGTTTTAGGCAGTATGATTTCAAAGTAGTAGTTACCGTTACCGGTAAAAAATGATATAGGTCACATATTTTGTTTTATACCTGATAAATGTTTGCAATTTTGCAAGTAACCCCCAAGAAACTTTTTTAAATAAAGTTTATTAAATGCCATAAAATAAGTGGAAAGTTATACAGAATTAGAATAAAATAGAACATTATAGCAGGAGCAGAATTATATATGAAAATGAAATGTAGGAGACTGTAACTTCTTAGTACATTGGAAAGTTAATCAGAGTACTTCGATTGATTACTAATTTCTGCAGGAACATAATGGAAGTGGATCCCGCCCTATACAGTCGTTCAAAAAGCACTGCGCAGTCGGGCCCGTTGATGTATCGCAAACACCGTTAACACACCTTGCGCCTGACATGCCTGTTACACAGCCATCGTCCGGATTACCACATTGTTGAGTTGGTGGAGGTGGAGGGGGAGGTGGAGGTGGAGGTGGAGGCTAAAACCATTTGTATATTAAACACTGCGAACAATAAATATTCTAAAATATATATAAGGTCGTTGGGTTACCACAACTGTGTCTGGATTTCTGCACGAACATCGAGGAACCGGGCCTGGATCCGAACATTCATCTATGAAGCACTGTACTAGGGCACCTGGATCTGAGGTATCGCAAAGATTGTTAGCACCACCGCACATTGCAAACGACACACCCGTAACACATCCATCGTCTGGGTTACCGCATGCCTGTGGCGGCTGAGTTGGTGGATCAGTTGGTGCTTGCGTAGGATCTGGCGTTGGGTTTGCTGTGGGATCTTGGGTTGGTGGGGCAGTTGGTGCTGGTGTTACAGAACCAGCACCACCGTTTCCACCCGGAACTGCTATGGGTACCGGTATCCAAGCACCTGGCCGCCCTGGCTACAAATACAAATATTTAAAGAAGTATGTCAGATTCCTTAGTAGTTTTGTAGTGTCGAATTTTAAATTCGGTTACCGGAATAAAAACTACATTGGCAGCCACGCTTGAAGCAAGCCAAATGGTCACGACTGCAAAAATCTTTGTGGCAAACATGATTTCTGAAAGTTTTGTTAAAAGTATAAACTTTACTTGCCAGTTACAATACCGTTTGAATACTATGAATCCGTTAGTTGAAATTTTGTCAATTTATACCAGTTTAAATGTTGGGTTAGTTTTCAATGAAAACATCATTTGGGTAATGCTTTACGTATAATCAATTGTTGTACTCGTTTTCTAACTTTCGCTAACATTTTACTACGCAAGATATTCTCTATATGAAGAAATACCTAATGACCTTTTTATAAGTACATTGTTGGTTCCAACTTCCACAATATGTATATACACTGTAATATATTGACATGATTTTAAATAGAACGGAAGATCTTTTGTATATTTTGTCGTATTTACTTCCTTTCAAGGATCAATTTTCAATCTTTAAATGCATTGGAATGTTTTCTAATACCACGGAAGCATTTTACTGAGAAAGAAACAGCTATTAACTTGAACGGGTGTATTGAGGAATGAATGCATACAATTTTTCTAAGTAACAATTATCATATTTCCTTCAAGTGCCATGTTAAACTACATTGGCATGCCTCTTTAACATTATTTGGTAGCATTTTAATAATAAAAACCAGCATCTAACGAGGCCATATCCATTGTAGGATGAACTCACTAAATTAGCATGCTTTATTTTCATATCTTGCAATGCCCGGAATTATTGGCCAAACACGACAGAAGCAAAACAGTTTCAAGTTTTCTGTTCAAAAAATGAATAAAATAGAAAGTGTAGGAAGGAGAGTGATCTACTTTTCAAACAGAATGAAACGATTGTTATAGTCGATGCAAAAGTATATTGAATTTTTAATGAATTTACTATGAAATCATCGCAAGGTGTAACATTTAAGTCTCTGTTACCAGATGGTGAAATTATGGTGTTAGATACTATTTTTTTCAAAATTCTCTGCTTTTGTGTTCACGCCGGGGGAATCTAATTTCAGAAACTTTTGAACTTTCATGAAACTAGACGTTTCTGAACACAGTTGCGTTGGTGTTTACAGTTTTGCTTGAACGAGGTTTTATTAGTAAGCTTGTCTTACTACTAATATTGCCTGAGTCGTTTTTTGTGACCGCCATATCTGTAACACCAGATTGAATTTTCAATTTCCGTTTTCGCACAAAGGTTTCTGGTCACTGGAACCTGTGCACCACGAAGCCTGAATTTTTAAATTCAACTTCTAAGGTCAAAGGTCACGACGAATTTTAATGTTCCTTGAGTTATCTATGGCACGCGACACATGATTATAGGTCAGTTTTTGACCAAATTAACGAATATGTTGTCGGTTTTCCAAAATTCGAAATCGTCTGACCGTTATTCAAAGGTCAAGTTTTGTGACCGCCATATCGGTAGTCCAGTAATAATTTTTTGGAATTCTGTTAACGCACAAAGGTTTCTGGTCACTGGAACCTGTGCAACGCGGAGCCCGATTTTTGAAATTCGACCTCTAAGGTCAAAGGTCACGGCGGATTTTTAAGTTCCTTAAGTGACCTATGGCATGCGACACATGATTATAGGTCAGTTTTTGACCAAATTAACGAATCTTTTGTCAGTTTGCCAAAATTCGAAATCGTCTGACCGTTATTCAAAGGTCAAATTTTGTGACCGCCATATCACTATTCCATTGAATTTTTTTTGGAATTCTTTTAACGTAGAAAGGTTTCTGGTCACTGGAACCTGTGCACCACGAAGCCCGAATTTTTAACTTCGACCTGTAAGGTCAAAGGTCATGACGGATTTTAAAGTTTCTTGAGTGACCTATGGCATGCGACACATGATTATAGGTCAGTTTTTGACCAAATTAACGAATATGTTGTCAATTTGCCAAATTTCGGCAAGCTTACTCTCTACTACATGATTACCATGTTTTATTTTATGCACTCTGATTGCGAAACTGTGGTTTTGGTTTCTTCTAAAAAAAAGAAACTGATACATGACAAATGAAACCCCCTGCATTATTTAAAATTAAAAAAAGGTTTTTATGATTTTGTAATTCGAGTGTATTTTTAAGGTAATCATAATTGATTTGGAAACACTTTGATATGAAAAATACCTTTTTTGTCAACTCTGCGTTTTTCAAGAATATTTTTTTTTACAATTTATAAAGTTTCCAAAGTTCATCTTTGAATACAAAATTTTGCAGAGTCAAAACGTATTTGTGGGAGCTTCAGTTTCCCAGAGTTTCATGAAATTCTTGAGTTTGGTTTATATGAACCCCGTATGAATGATTTTATGAAACTGTTCCAAGTAATTTTAAGTTTTTGAAACTTTCAGTTTACAGTACTTTCATTATCTGTGTAGGTATTTGCTTACAGGTTTATAGATAAAACTAAAGAAATTTATGGCGGATTTTGCATTGTGACTATGAATGCACGACTAAAAATATCTCAAACTATGCTCTTACAGTTTTATAAATTTCAGTTGGATATGCACGGATGAAACACATTGATGACAGTGACGAGAATTGACCACACACTTTGAAAAATAAATCGATAATGGACACAGTACAGCACTTCTGATAATCTTTTATATCCAATCAACATTAATTCACGAATTTTAGAGTAAATTCTAATCAACTTTTAGGTGGATAAAATTTGTAGCTCAAAAATAATAACTTGGATATTAAAATTCTTAGACAGAACAATTATCTATTGATTGTTCCATTTTTACTCCAAAAATATTTCAAATGGATTTAATAAATTTTAAAATTCTCATTACATTAGAGAATGAACAAGACCACTTTGAGAAGTAGGATTCATGCAAGAACATCTTGGTGTCCTACCTGGATTTACACACGTATTCATGTAGCACGGCACAAGATTACTTTCTTCTGACGTATCACAAAAATTGTTTTCATCGCAAGTTGCTATAGAAAAACCCGTAACACAGCCCAGGTCCGGTTCACCGCAAACCGAAGCTGGTGGAGGACTTGGTGCTGGCGTTGTTTCCAATGTTGTTTGGGTTTGTGGTGGACTGGTTGATGTTGATGTTAAATCACTTGCACCTCCGTTACCACCTGAAATGGCTATGGCCACTGCTATTGAACTAGCTGGCTAAGAATAGAAATTATTTTGGAAATTAGTTTATATATTGACAATTGTTAGTTATAATTTTATGAAAAATTAATAATTTTTAGTTTAAGTACCGGAACATGCAGTATAATATTAGCAATCACATTTGAGTCAATCCAAACAACAAGTAAAATGGATAACTTTAGCAAAATCATGATTTTTGAAAACTGTTAACGTTACTTGCCCAACACAACACAGCATGAGTTCTGCATGTCAGCTCGTTGAAATCATTCAATTTATAGATATTACAGAAACTGGGTTACTGTTGTGCATGATAATACACTCTTGGCTTTATCATGCACATTCGCAATCATTTTACTCAGCAGCTCAAATTTTCACTGTCATTTTACTACGTATGCTCTTCTGGATGCTAAGAAATGAACCATGTAGATATGTATAAAGTTTATTCCAGGCAGAAGGACATGATTAAAATTTAGTAGATCAACAAGTCTATCATGAATTGTGCATTTCACCTTATTTTTTTAGGTATCAAACTTGAAATACATTAAAATTTTATTTTCAACATGGCAGCATTTACTAAGAAAGTAGCAGCTAGTGTACTACTTCTATTGTTAAACGGATGCCTAATATTTGCATAATGTGTTATTCACCTCCTGCGAAATGTGACAAAATGGCCCAGAAGCTGCTGCTGCTGGTAAGACATAAAACTGATAAGGTTTTAGTTCCGTATTAAGGTTAAAAATTTAATGGAAAGTGTATTTAAAGGCCTAAGTAGCGCAACATCTGCTTTAATACCGTTGTGAAAATCAAATAGAAGAATAATTTTAGTGTCAAAAATTAAATGCTGATTTATTGTTTTAAAGATGGTCTCAAATGAAACATCTATACGGCGAACAGAAGTAGGATCGATCGTGGAGCGTGAAAAGTTTTAAGGACGTATAGGTATAAATATTGAAAACCTTTTTGAAAAAACTGTAATACGCAGAAATTACAAAGATCTTGATTGATTGATATTTTTATATGATACATTTTGATCGAGATAAGGTTTACAGTTATACTACAAGTTAATAAAAATTGAAGTAAAAAGCGTGAATGCAACAAATTAGAAAACCAGTATCGTATATCAACTATCAGTCCATATAATAAGGCTACATTTCAGTAAAAATGGTTTTATTGAAACCAAAGTTAATTATAATTTGAATAAGGAAAATATAAGCCTAAATAAGTTGTAGTTCAGGATAACGAGCTATGGATATTTTGGTTGAAAACTCAGAAACTTTAGGGTTGTCGTTGCAAATATTTGACTACAGTACGCAATATGGAATTTGAAAACAGTGTAACTGATTACTGATTACTAAGCTTTGAAGAGGAAAGTGAATAAACTTTTGGAAATGATTTTTATTAATTTTGCAAAGCCAATGTTATTTATGAATGAATGTAAAACAGAACAATTATATGAATAGGGTGAATCTTGAAATTGGAAATTTAACCAGATTACTTCAGCTAATATGAATTTCTGCAGGAACATAATGGAGTTGGATCCCGCCCTATGCAGTCGTTCAAATAGCACTGCACAGTCGTACCCATTGATGTATCGCAAACACCGTTAATGCACCTGGCGCCTGACACGCCATTTACACAGCCATCGTCCGGATTGCCGCATTGCTGAACTGGTGGAGGTGGCTAAGTTAAACCATTTAAAATTAGTACTGTGAAAAATTCTAAAATACATATAAGGGCGTTCCGGTACCATAACTGTGTCTGGATTTCTGCACGAGCATCTAGGAGCCGGGCCTGGCTCCAAACATTCGTTTAGGTAGCACTGCACTAGGTAATGATGAACTGACATGTCGCAAAGATTGTTGGCACCACAAGCGGCTACTGAAACACCCGTTACACAGCCCATGTCCGGGTCACCACATGGTGGCATTGTTGTGTTTTGTGGTGGCTTGGTTGGGGTACCTGAACACCCATTTCCACCTGCAACTGCAATGGCTACTGCTATCGCATTATTCGGCTAAGAATATAAATTGATTGAGAGAAAATTGGTTGATTGTAATAAATCAAGTGTTTAAATTAGGTTTCTAAAAATTACCGAATTTTAAATTTAATTACCAGAGCAAACACAAGGTTTTCAGCCAGATGTGACGCCAGGCAAATCAGGAGCATTGTAGGAAGCTTGACTAGCAGCATGATTTCCCAAAATTTGTTGAAAACTTTTAGTTTTACTTCTTCACCAGAACAGAGGTTTTGTATGACTATTCAGTTGACTAAAATCTGGCATTTTATACTGTTCCTCAAATGACCTTGTAGTTAGCTTATTAGCTTTGAATTTTGGATTACTAAGTAAACCTTGCATGATACTAAGTAATGCATATTGCTATTCTTCCTAGGTATTTTTGCAGTTTGGAAGAATAAATACCGTAAATACTCGATTTGTATCTCTCACTAAAATTTCAAAAAATCACTTTTCAAAGGAGCACACAATTCGATGGGGCATTAAATCAAAAGAAGACCAATAATATCGACATTCATGGTGTATTTGGGAGACTATTTGTAAGTAGGTTTTAGTTCCTCCACATGTATACTCGGCTTTTTAAGAATATACAACCATATATAATCATGGCAAAACCTATTAAATTTTATACTGATTTACCTGAAAGTGTAATAAACTTAAAACTCACCGTAAAATGGCAGTGAGTGACGTATAATGGAATTTTCAGGGTTTTAGGATGAATTTTAGCTTATATATTGGTAACCAAATTATACTTAAAATTTCTAGTTATGATATCCTCCATGCTTTAAAAAATCGGTTGTCCTTTACTTATTGAATTTTCAAATTCACACACCACGATTTATAACTGCATAAAAATTCGTACAAAACACATAGGGCAATTTCACAAAATTTGATAAAAATAACTTATTTTTTTTCACTGACTGAAACTGAACAAAACTAAAAACATGAGTAAATCGACGACTGAGGATTAAAACTTCATAGTAGAAGGGGGTATAATTTGATTTGCAAAAACAGATAGAGGTATATAAATCGAATAAATACGGTAAATAAAGTTTATACGGAAATGCTATCCTAAAACGATTGTATCATTTTGTTGATCAAATCTTTTCTGAATGAATATTTTCAACATTCTAATTTTTTTCAAAAGTTTCTATTATCATATAAGTATATCCGCGTGTTTTTACTAGTACCTTACCATTACCATACCATTACCAGTACTATTACCAACCACATCTGTTTTACATGAATATTTTACATTTCTGATTCCTTCTACAAGAGAGTAACAATAATTACAATCTGAAAGTGGAACACGTAGTATGTTGACATGGTTTATAAACGTGACAAAGGCAAATTACTAAGTAATACAGATTTCACGAATAGGACAAATTGTTGACACTACTTTTGTATTATGCGACCAGGGAGCAACTTAAAACTATTCAAGAATTGCATGTTAGGTAGTAGGTTTATATCTGTATCTTGCATTTACATTTGTAGTACGTTGAAATTTTCCTGTGTTGCAGGACACCACCGTTGGAATATTTTCCTTCACTACATCCGTATAGGGTAAAATTCGCTTAATTATCCGAGCGTTTTATTTCATCCCTTCAATTTTGAACCGTCAAGGTTCTCCCAGGATGCCATCTTTTATGAAGTGAAGGGACCGGAGGCGCCGGAGAATCACAAGAACCACCACAAGGAAAAATATTCCAAAGGTGCAGGACAGGCAAACTGTCCTAATGGCACAACATCTTTCCTCCCGGTGCCATGGACCTATGCACACCACAACACCTCCACCAATAACGACGCCCACCAAAAAGTCAACCCTGTTGTGGATCTGTTTTGGAGTAGTGTGCTTAGCGATTGCTGTCAGTGATCGACTGGCACTGGAATATGGTACTATAAAATGTACCAGAAGTACGACGTTTTCTGTCTGCAACAAAGAGCGAAGTAAAGGCACAAATGGTCACGTGGACAAAACCCACCCGAGACTCCTTTTTACCAGGCCCACTTGGCCGACGCCAATGGAAGGATCCGAGTAAACCGAGGAAATGTGTTTGAAAACCAGTTTGAATGGCAGTGACACCAGCGAAATCCTTTACCAACGGTGCCCTTCCATGGCGTACACTATGTCAACCACACTGGGAGTGGAGGAGAGAGACGATGACTCGTTTATGCTGACCTAGGTTTGCCATATGCATCGCAGCTACGAATCCAATAATAAGTATTTTTACAAAAGGTAGTAAAAGCTCAAGATCCATGATCCTACATATAAAAATTTCTCTACTGATATCATGCTAATGTGAACTTCTAAAGAATCAAATTACTGCTTTTCCACCGTCGCGAGTCTCACCATCGACAATAAGGAATTCAGGAGCAGCAACAGGCAAATCCATAAAGTTTTTCTGTGTGATGTAATTAGTTTGTGGAGAAGTAGGATCTACTGGGCCAACAGTCGTTTCCGCCGACTTTGCATATTCTGCATCAACTATACAAGATTAGAAAGGATGAAAAAATAAGTAAGTTCATGTACACACCTTTTCCTAAAACAAACGGATCACAAGCGGAGATCGCGTTACAGAGAAGAGAAAAATGCAATAAAGCCAAACGTAAAAATAAAATCAAAGTAGTTGACAAAGTGTATGAGTTTTGTACATGCAATAGGACATTTAAAAGCGCGCAGGGATGAACAGCTCATGTGAAAATATGAACAATGAATGCTCAAAATGCAGAATTGAGATTCTCGCATGTTACTGCACTGAAATGTATGATATGCCTGTCCATTATATGTGTCAGAAGTGTAGCATGATCTTTGAAAATAATGCGAAACTAGCAACACATAAGAAAATTCTCGGAGACAAGAAAGGAAAGTTAATAATGCTATCATTTTGTTGAGTTAAAATCTTGTGTGCTGCTTTCACACATGAACAAAGTCAATTGAATGAATGCAGAGTAAAAACTGAATCCCCATCTCTAAAATCATTTACCATTTAGTCGTGTAATTATTTTCTTAATCAAGCAAATGTATTAGCAAGTGTACTAAGAAAGGATTTTAATGAGGTTTTCTTTATTGTATATTCCAAATTAGAAGCTGCATGTATTTAATACTGTCGGAATCAATGATAAAAATACTGATGATCCACATTTTCAATTCGAACGCCCATTCAATGAAAGTATTGTGCCAAACATACGTTAACATTATTTTATTATTTCTGCTTGCATAGTCCGGTTTTAAAAAGTATTCACGTTAAGCAGATTGATATTACCGAGGACACCATCTCAAGGCTTGATACCGAGGACAAAGAAAGTCCGCGGGATATAAACAAAATAATCTTTCTTTGCACCGGTGATTTGCGAAAATTGCAAGACGTGACTAACCATCAGGCAAATGTTTATCACGACATTCATAATGAAAAAATTACAGAAGGATTGCATCTTTACAGCTGCATAATATTCGACTCAACTGGAGCAGTTTTATTTATTGCATTTATTCACAGGGTACAAATATGAATCTTACACAGTTTTGCCACAACAGTTAACAAAACTGAAAATGAAATATATAAATGAAATTGAGAAACTAGGCTCGTATTCTATCGTGTTTATGATCCGCTTAATGTATTTATATGATATTGTGTGTTATACAAGGAGATGCTGCTCCCATAACAGATGAGGATGAAAGCAACAATGCTACTGGCGAAGGACAAATCGACTTTTATGACGATTTGATTGAGAAGGAAAGTGAACATCCGAAGGTTCATGGCGAACAGATTCAGCGAAGGGTCTGCTGCGTTAAAAAGGAGGAGAGCTGACTCAAGACTGAGAGCATTCAACTTCAACAATATACTTCAAACATTTCTGCCGACAAAGCCAAAGCCGATGAAGCTGAACGTTCCGAAATAAACTTTTTGAGATGATAGACCTATGCAGCGATGAGGACTTATGATTTATCGCCTTGTGACTTTAAATACTTAACAATAGTCTACTAATCACAGCTAGAATTTGTATATTTTGATAGATTGAATGTTGCTATTAGAATACTGCTACCTGCAATTTATCTATAATAGCTCTAGTATGATCCAGTGTAATTTGGAAAAATATTATAATCATACGTAACAACGGGATTTTTTAAGGCAGAATATTTACCAAAGCCAATATAATATATTCGCTTAAGGAACTAGTGTAGTTGTTATGTGTTTAGAACAAACCAGTATGCGATTAGCAACTTAATTATCCTACGCATGACAGACTAAAACAAAAGATATATGATTATGGCAAATGTAGTGCATTTTAAAAATAAATTATTGATATTCCCATCAAAATCCATTCATAAATGAAACACTGGTAGCAATGCAATTAGGTTAAACAAAAGGTTTGAGAAAATCTCACTCCATTTTTACAATATTTTTAAGAAATTTTGACGAATAAAATTTGAAAGTTTTATAAATACGTTAATTAAGATACAATGACGCTTAAAACATACAAAAACATACAACTCCAAGTTACAACCATACGACTTAACAACTGGCTGTATTGCTTTTTGTTAATGTAAAAACGTGTTCAAGATTTTCTGTTAGTATACACACACTTTGTATTTTGTAAAACATCTTTCAGAAGCAACGCATTCATTTCTACCACTTGGCATATGCACACTAGTAATGCAAACATTCCAATTGCCAGTGAAATGAAAACCATTGTTACAAAAATGTATATTAAATATAACGCTTTCTCGCTCAATTCATTCAATAAAATTGTCCTGTTCAAACATGCAAAATTAGTCGTTTTATGCAAATTCGAAATGCGCTACGCCTTGGCGTTTTTTATGACCAAAATACAAACATGCCTGCAAGGATACAAGTTTAGAATATAAGATTCACTTATGCATTAGGTACATTTTGGTTGAAAATTGATACATACAGAATTCGGATGAGTTTTATTTAACATTAGTTTATTATTAATTTTGACTTGTATACCTTTATGTTAATAAAGTTTTAGTATATGTCATAATGTGTACATAGAAATTGAAACTTTGTGTAAATTTTTTGCAATTAGCTTAATATTTACTTGTACTTAAAATGTTAGTTTTACCTTGAGCTAATAAAGAAATTTGTATGGAAAAGCCAAACATATGCATGTTCCGGAAATAACTTTTATATTCCCTGGCGTTTCCCGAAACAAACAAAAACCTGAGAAAGCTGTTGCAAAACTACTTGTCCTTATTCAATGAAGCAATATTCTTTTGAGTTGAAACAAAAATGAAAACAATATTATGTTGACGCATTCTACATTTCAACTTTTTCCTAACGTTAACAGTTATTTGTGTAATATACATTGCAACTCGACCAAACAAAACAGAAATGTATTCTGAGTTTCTATAGATTATAGTTATCTTAAGAAGCACAAAGTCAAACATGACTACAGCTAGAATGAAAACGCCAAGGGGTGATTTCAACTCTGTTTTCTCAGCCGGCTTGTAACCTTTTATTGGCACTATTCGAGAAATATCTCTAAAGTGCTTAAATTTTACCAAACTTGCTAACCTTTCAAACTTGGTTCGTAAACCCGCTTCTTCGTTTCGTATTATCCATTCATTCAGCTGCGTAGACAAATATCCATAAAATCTGAAACTGAAAGCAATTTGCAACTTGCTTTCCTTTTGTGCATCAAAGCTTTTGCAAAGCAGTTTGTTATCAGCCATCCAAACATTTTTACCCATTAGATTATACATGCCTTGGCCAAATTCACCAAGAACGGCGGTTGTCACAAAAACCCTGCGTGTTTTCATAAATTTTAAAAATACTGACAAGTTGAACGCTTGGCTATCCAAGTCCTTTTCAAATTTGAAAATCTTTGAAAACTTTACACCACCCAGGTTATGACTTACAGATTCAATAACATCAGGTGGTAAGAACTTATATGCTACAGGTACAAACCAAGCAGACGGACCTACTGCCATTTTGTATCCCTTTTTATTTAGTAGTTTTTGTGCAGTGGGGAATTCTGTGAAGCTCAACGCCTCAGAAGATATGCAGCTTTGGTATGCCGTATTAATTAGCAACAGAGGAATGGCTATGGCAAAAACTATATTGCGGCGGTGTTTTAGATGCATAGCTGTATCAAAAACAAGCCAAACGATATCAATTCCTTTCCAAATATTGTTTTCTACCCAACCCACTAGTATACAAGCTAGCAGAAATACCGCTGTGAAATAGAATGTAATGCAGGATGTATAAGTAAACTCAAATTGCGTAGTATCATATTTTGAAACACAGGTTATTACTTTGAAATTACTTTCTGTACGACTCATGTATAAGTAATTTCTATTGCGGAGAAACTTGTTTGGAATTTTTTGAAAGATACTCTCAGCAACTTTAAATTGCAGAAACCATGCTGCTGACAGCGTTTCGTCTTCGTAAACCCGGGAGGCTGCAAATGTTACATTTAAGACGGTTTGAGCAGGTCCAAATTGCAGTACATCCAGATTATTACACTTGTCCAGAACTTTTGCTAAGCTTTCTAAACTGTCCGCAGGTGTGCTAAAAGCACCAAAACAAGTACTGTATTGTTCAAGCGATAGAACGTTGTTAGGTGTAGTGAAAATGACTTTGTTTCCGTAACCGTTTCCGTTGAGTTTAACATTAAAATACGAAATCATTTGTGTCGTTGTCGTGCTTCCTGATTGGTAGTTATAAAATCGTGTGTTTGGACAAAAGTAACAATATAGAAAAATTCGATTTGGATCCTGGTCAAAGAAAATCAAATTTGCGTGAAATGGTTCTACTTCAGAATATCGTAGATTCTGGAAATCTGTGAGAATTCCAGGGTTTCCAACAAATATACAAAATAGTGCATTTATTGACGTCCCATATCCAGAGTTGTGTATGCTTTCTGTTATTTCTTCAAATGTTTCCAAAAATAGAACAAAACTTTTACAAGTGTTTTCGTAGTGTTTTGCGGAGTATTTTAAATAGCCGTCTGACCACAAAATATTTGTTTCTTTTTCTGGCATTTGCCATGCAGATGTGTTTGTGTTGTGGAATGTGTATGTGTGTAGCAAATCCTGGACACTGGTGTCAATTTTTTGTAAATTTAACGTTTCCAAGTTTATTCCGTTTTTGGATGTATGCACGTGTAAATCGCAAGATGTGGTGGGTAGTACTGGTAGCGGAATTATGCCTGCTCTTAATCTTAAAAATAAATTAAAAACTAAGACAATAAAAGCGGTAGTTCTTGCGGATGGAAACATTTTATAAAGCATCATATTTCCTTGTTATAACTGAGAAATGTTTTGAAAGTGCAGCTTTGAATATCTTACTTTACAGTAGTTCTGCGCAGTTAACCGAAACTAGTACCTCGACAGAAATATGTTTGCTTTTCACAACGACAAAAATAATATGCATTAAGTAATTAAAACCGATCGAGTACTTTCTTTAATTTACTAATGGATTTGTTGTTCATTTCTACCAAGTACCTTGGTTCAGGAGAAAGATAAGCTTTCTACTATTTTATTTTATTTCTTAGTTTTGAGAATCGAAAATTGTATTTGATCTCTTGGCGCACTTGTGGTATATTTAATCATCAAAAGCAATCTCAAGCAAGACCACAAGCTAAAATAACTTTTGTGAAGAAACTTTATCCTTTCAAAACTTCGCAGCGGATCGCAGTGCTTAACTCTTATTTAAAATGGATAATGGGTTTGCCAGAATAAACTACCTACTAACATATTATAACAAGTAATCTACTAATGTATCCACGAAATTAGTTATAAAAGCAGTATCACGCGCAGGATCACTTTGATACAAGATTATATACAGTGCAGATTACAAATTTAAATATTTAGGGTCGTATATGCTGCCCATAAAAAAATTTAATCCTTATCATGATTAAAAATTAATTTACTAATGATATGGACTTGCACGCGCCAGTAGGTTATTTTCTCAACGATAAATACGTCACTACATTAGGTAAAGTAGAAACGGAGATCATGGATGCCACATTTCACTACATATTAATTAACATTATTCATATATAGCTTATTTAATATATTTGGGTAGCTTTTGGGAAGAGTTTATTATGTTTCCATCATGTTACTGATGGGAACTTAGTTTCTCTAAATATTCCCGAAATGTATAAGGTTTTACTTCAATATACTATTATCCGCAAAACTTACCAAAGAATACGTAATATAAGTACACAGTTATGCAGGTTGACTGCTTTGCCATATTAGAGCACTAATATTGTTTTATTGTTTATGTTCCAATAAAGAGATGGAGCTGCAAAGTATGTATTTGTGGAAAAATATATGTTTTTCTTTGAGTTTATTTGTAACACAAAGTAAGTTGTGGAAACGCTTTAGCTTAAAACATTCCTTTCAGCTAGAATACAAGAACTAAACAATACACAATACATGTGGTTCAATATTATTATGTTTTTATAAAAATAAGAGAAGAAAGTTTCTAGGAAAACCAAGGGTTTTGGCAACTATCCAATGCAAAGCGTAACATTAGAAGCAAGTATAAATTAACTAACAGACCGCACATAAAATGCATGAGTTTTTGTAGTGTTTGCTTTAAGTTGGCACTGCATGATTTTGCGGTATTAAAGTGAAAATCCTCTTACACAATTGTTTGAAAATAAGCAGCTTAAATGCCAGAATTTAAAAAAATCTAGTGTAACATTTAGTTTGTTAAAAGGTTGCACTGAAAGTATTGCATATGTGTACTACATTTAAAAACTAATGGGTTTTAATAAGCTTAGAATAATGAAGTTGTTTAAGTTTAAGCAATTACAACATGGTTTATGTTGGATTGATAACCTCGCCTGTAGAACTGTTTTAATACTTATTTGCAAACAGTTGTGGAAACGAAGCATCATCATTCATTTTTTATCCAAAGTTCCACATTTCAACCCTTCAGTTTTGGTGGCTTGCATAGGTTCCATTGTCTGAGAGCAAAAGTAGTCATATCCGGGTTGTAGAAAGTCAGTCAGGTATGATGGCTTGCGACTGTGGATTCGATTTCAAAAAGTAACACTTTTAAACGTACAAGCATAGAATTTTGTCAAAAATACTATGATTACAAATTAAGTTAACTATAATTTACAGGAGTTTTTAAAATTTGGTCTTACGATCGGCAACGTAGAGATACGTCGGCACCATTCAAATTGGTATGAACGCAAGTTCTCTAGGTTTGCACTGCAATTGGCTTACTTGATCAAGTGCTCCATCAAGTCAAAATGTATGTGATAATATCAAGAGTATTATTATACATGTAAGCAGCAACAAATTGTTTCTGAAACT
The DNA here is from genome assembly GCA_029691765.1 of Entomobrya proxima. Taxonomy (NCBI): domain Eukaryota; kingdom Metazoa; phylum Arthropoda; class Collembola; order Entomobryomorpha; family Entomobryidae; genus Entomobrya; species Entomobrya proxima. Next base: position 52,836,722 of record CM056168.1, read on the forward strand.
TGTTTTCAAATAAGGCACATAAATAAACAACTTAAATAAATTTTTTGATCTACAATATGCAATACTACAACGCGCAACGTAATCGAAATGCTTCAGTACTTCATGAATGAAATTATTAAATTAGAATTAGACATCAAAAAAATATTTATTGATCAACTACAAAACAGGTTAAATATTTATTGAGCATATTTTCAAGCCTTATTTTCTTCATTTTGTACAAGCATTTACTTATATTTATTTTAAAACTAAATTAAAACGTATATATATATAGGTGCATCAATATTTTTTTTACAAATTTCATGTTAGATAATAAAGCTAAATTCTTTCAATTCTGCTGAGAATATTTGTAAGCTTCCATCAACTAAACCGTTGTACTAAATGATGCTTGATTCAACTCTGGTAATTTCTCCTTTAATTTTAAAAACAGCTCATTCGTCCCGTGCCAGTTCTCCAACGTTAATTCCCTCAAATGTGGACAACCGTCCGTTTACCAATACATCTATCAATTCATTCGTAAATTCCATCGAGTTATTTACTGGAAAGATTAATCGTAGCTTCCGCATGTTTTCTCGACGAACCCCTTCAAAAAAGAACCGGATTACAGCGTCAGTACTACAATCCACACCGCTGATTATCGTCCTTTTCCATGTAACCATGTTCACAGTCAGACTGTTGAGCTTTGGCCAGTTGGGTCGTGTGTAGTCTTGCTCGGTTTTATTCAACAATATATCAAAGCATTGCTCAACTGAATTAATTTCAATGTTCCGCAGATAAGGCATATCAATGTCCCAAACGCCAATGGTTGACACAAGAGGTAAATCCGTGTTCCGTTGATAACAATGACGAATGTCGGGTGCCCATTTAGTGTGCACGTTATAATGCATAATTTTGTTTGCGGCACAAGCGTAACACAGCTTCAGAAGTTCTTTGCGTAGTGCTGCGGGCAAGCTTGGAATGCTATTAACGTGGGCAAAATCAATAACTTTCAAATCTGATTGATTGCTGTTTCGTTCTTTGGGAGCTTTATGCAACGTATAAAATAAGGCAAACAGGTTGGTCGCTGCAATTCTACGGTTGAGCGCAAAAGGGACGTAAATCGGTTTTTAAGCATTCCTCTAAAGCCTCGAGAACTTCTGGAAACTGTTTTGCATTGTAACGCATGCCAAGGTTCAAAGAACGGAGTTTTCCAAACATATCTGGTACAATTTTTATTTCCGTGCGATACCCAATCCAAAACTGAAATGGAACAACTTCTTAAGCTTCAAAGCTTTCCAAGTTAACCAATCCATTCAGAAACTTCGTTTCCATGTTGTCACAGTATGAGGCAAACATATTTACACGAAGATGTTTTATAAGATCTCCATATTTTGAAAGAAGTAAGTCCATATTATGCTGCCAATACTGCTGATAAAATGAATACTGAGTAGACCACCGTTTATTAATCAGGAATACATTCTCTGGAGCGAGATCAGAATGAGTCTTTATGTAATCATTAACGATTTTCATGGTGATTTGGCAAACTAGGCGAAAACGCAGAAGGTCGTTCCAAGCAAGATATGGCAGCACATCGCTCTCAATCTATTTTAAAGAAAAAAAAACGCAATTATGCTTATGATAGAAATGAATTGGTGATTAACTTAGATACAACTGGTAACATACTACTTCCGGTAGAACGTTTAATAAGTTCATTGTGGTAATATATGTTGGTCCAATATTTATATCCGCTGGAACATAAGCCTCTAGACTATGTCACACCAAATATATAGAACGTTTTAAAGATTAAAAACGCTGAAAATTAATTAGTGAATATTTGAATTAGAGATTTTTTCTTTTTTCTTGACACTGCATGGAGATAGCTGTGCACTAAACCAAAGCGAAAACTCAACGTAAAAAGGCTTTATACGACAAACTTGAGTGTAGATTGTCAGTTCGTTTATCTTGATGTCGTAATGATAAATGAATGACGCACACATCCAACATAACATAACATACGTTCGAAGAGCGTTTAGTGTGACATAACGAATTGATAGATATTTCATGAGTCATTTGTGTTAGATATGATATCAATATCATAAGAACATATTAAGCTTACATATAAATTAGGATTTCACACATTCTAATAATTCAAATGACGCAAATACATAAAACTAATCTTAAAACGTTTGAAAAAGATCATCAACATCACGATCACACAAATTCTAGCTTTCAATGTGCCCTCAGGGGAGCTTATTAATTTTTATGAGAATAAGTCCCTTTATGACAAATGAGTTTTGATTCTTTAAGTTTCGGCATATCTGGCTATAAGAACAGCAAGCATTACAAACTAGTAATGATATTAGTCCATTAACAGTTGGATCCAGTTTCTATGGTAATTACAGTGCATTTAGTCTCTTTTTTGAAGTTTTGTATTAAAGCTGTTATGTAGCACCAGAATAGGTTTAGAATCAAATGGCAACAACTAGTTAAATTACTTTGCATTTCTGCCAGAAAAATCAGAGAGGAAACTGATAGGCCAATTGCCTGAAATACAAATATTACAAGAATATTTCCACTTATTGTTGCACTTGTCGGGTATATTACGCTTAACTCTCTTGTAAAATTCTGCCCGCTTAAGTATTTTGGCCACCAATCCATGATCCCAGATTCTTTATAAGCCTTTAACTTGTAAGTAATTTGTGGTAGCCCATATGCCTCAACGCTTACTCCTATTGCGGTTTTTTCATAAACTTCGGATCCTATGTACACGTTTCTAGAACCATTCTTTAAAAGTAGACCAATGTAAGTGTAAGCAGTATTCTCAGACACCAACAGCGCGGTTTTGTTACACTGAGCTAGGTCATTTAAATGCCAGGTTTCTTCATCCTTACGAAGCCGCTCTTTTATAAATGACGCTACTTTACGAGGGGCATCATTTTCCATATTTTCTAGCGTAGCTTCAATTCCTAGTGGAACTAGAACATCTTCAAAGTATTGTAATTTTGAGACAACATTTGGATGAAGTTTAGAGTAGTTCCATACTTTTGGCAATGAAGAAGTTTTTGAACCGTAAAAACCAAGCGTTATGATTCGGGCAAAGAACTGAGATGAAACAACAATATACGAATTCCGAGATTTCGAATAATGATTGGAAATATTTGGTTGTAATTCTTCAACGAAACGAGCATTTACTTGTATTTCTGATACACGTGTTATGTCGGCAAAAGTAAGCTCGAATTCTGCCATTTTTGTAAAAACTTGGAACTCGTTACTTCTCAATTGTTCAAACGTTGTATAAAGTAAGGGCATTCGTGGACTTATCATGTGATACACATTGGTATTCTTATACGCGTTGCTAAGAACTAAGGTCGCTAATAACACGCTTGCAATGATCCATTTCAACTGAAGGCTTGTCGTCAGTTTAACTGTGAAGGAGTTGCTTTGCTCAGGTAAAGCCTCAATTAAACAAAGAATGCGTAAAACAACCTTTTCCACATTTATTTGCTTTATAACAAAAGTTTGAGTATCCAGTTTTATTAAGCACACCACCAGCAAGATAATGGCTACTCCAATTGCTATCCAAATTTGATAATCAAATACTTTAAATAAGTTTAAAAGTGAGAGTGCTGAGATTCCTCTAGTACCACAGGTAATGAATCGCAAGTTGTTGAGGGGATTGGAAATTTGAATGTGGTTTGTGCTATGTTCTGAATCGTCATCGTATAAATACCAACTTATTAGAGGTAATTGTTCCCCTGGGTTTTTGATAACTTTTTCTCCGTTTATACACATATTGATATCCTGCTCGTCCGCAGAATAGCTGAAGTTGTACATAATATCTTGTAGCATTTTTGCTATTGATATGTAGAGAAGAGTTTGTTTATCTGTGAAAACATCTACATTCTGTAAAGTAGGATATTTTTGCAATTTGCATTTAAGTAGGGCTTCGTGCACTTCGTGGTTTAATAGAACACGACCATTGCTAGTAAAAAAGGCCATCACTTTAACATTTCTTGGGAATGCTGCATCATACAGTTTATTTATTACATTTGAGTAAACAAACGGTTGTTTGAAGTTCACTTTAAATGTATTTGTTTCAAAACCAACAAAGCTGAATAAATTTAATTGAAGTTGCGTGGACTTTGTATTACGAATACGAATCAATTTAATGTAAATAAACAATTCATGCGTAATTGCTAACTCAAAGTTATGCAAAGAATCTCGCGTTACTCCAACAGCTCTAAATATATGACGAGGCATGTAGTTGTCTTGTATATTAGTGGAAACAAACACCATCAATAAGGGCGATGCTGGTGGATCTTTAGAAACTAAATGTTCTATGGAACGTTTATAAAAGCTGTAGTATATGTTACCTTTAACATACATATCCGGAGGGTTCACCGTAACGTGCACTTCCCCATGCCAGGGTGTAGTATAGACTGACATATTTGAATAGTCAATACTGTTGCATATCGATTTATCTTTTAAAAAAACAACAAATTTTGATTTGATACACATTTCTGGGACAACCTTGCAAGATTCAGAACAGTTTTTTAGCATGTCTGGAGCCCATCCAATTTGGTATTCAATATTTCTTGTATTATATACATTAAACTTTGAATATAATATTCCAGGCACCAATTTTTTAATAATCACAGGAAACTCTAGTCCAATGATGTTCATTATCTGAAACAGGTTAAGCGTAACTATCGCATGAGAATGAGTTAGAGGGTTCAGAATTGCATTCAATTGATTGATGCTCTCCGTATTCTGAAGTTGATAGACTTTCCACTTTTGCAAAAGCTTTTCAAATCCAGGAAACTTTGCAGAGTTCCCTTTACGCAAAGGGTAAAAGCTCAGTTTTTTATCTTTTGCAAGGTTACAATTACAATAAAAGTTCGAAAAATAGAACGCCACCAACACTAACTGTTTTTGGAGCATCATTTTCAGTGGTTTTCGTAAATAACTTGCCTCCAAGAAACAAGATAATTGTTGCAGTTACTAAAGTAACAAACAACGTTAAAACAATAACTGTGTAAAGCACTCACAATCTGATGCTCTTCCATATAATTTTTATGACTTGACCATATGCCTTTTAAAGTCTCAGTCCAGTCGTTCTGCAAATCTTAGACCATTTGTTTAAAATATAAAACCACAAATATTATCAGAAATATGTCCCAATAGAAACTAATTGAGGTTGCCTGTAATAAAAGAGTAGTACTGATGGGGAGCTTTCCAAGTCTTACATAACAACTTTGCAAACTATAACTTTTAAACGGGGATTGTTTTCTACTTTGTTATCTTATTAAACTTGAATTAATTAGCATAATTTTTTCAAAACTTTTTGTTTGGAAGGTAGCGTTGATATTTATACAAACAGTGTTTCATTTATACCTGTAATAGTGTATTATTATGTACAATTGTCTAGATACGTTTCCTACTTCAATGATTACGTTCTCATTAAATTTTTTATAAAACACGGTTGAGTTGAATTTCAGCAACAGCCGTAGAACTATGTCATTACAATTCCAAGCAGAAAAGTTTTAAACATATATTATAGCAAATTTAAGTATTTCGAGTGTTTGTTTCTTATGTATATTTACGATATAGATATAACTTGTTATAGACATAAGCAAATATAAAACGGCCACCTATTTTAACATATAGTTTTATATTGAACTAAAATGTAAATTGTAAGTATTCTTACGTGAGCTTTACACAACACAAATTTATGTTACTGAGTCTCCTTTTAAAAGTATTTCAAAATTTCAAACTTTATAATTTACTTCATTGGACCTTATTTTATGATACGCTTCGCGAATTAAAATTTGGTAGTTTTCTGTAATTTAGTTTGTCTGATACTACATAGTAGTTTTCTCTCCAGCTATCAAGTTGGGCAAAGTGAGGTATACATTTATATAAACGCCTTTATACGTAGTAACATATTAAATCCACTTAGGCAAATGTTTTTTATAACAGTTTAAGGATGTTTTGTTTTGAAAGTTATACGTATGGCCTTTCTCTTTATTTGGCATTATACTTTATTCCAGAACCACACGATATCTTATAATCAACCCAACAAAACTTCTTATTTTCACGTTTCATCATTAAATATTGCTGGGTATTTACTACAAAAATTAATTTAATGCATAAAAATGTTAATATATTCGCGGTATAGTTTGCCCCAGCCACATATTCCAATAACTTTCGGCCTCTTTTGAATATATCCATTAGTTAAAATTGCATTTTACCTCAACGCTAAAACTTGTAATTGAAAAAGTATTACAAATTATTGACTTGCGACATAAGCTTTTCAACCAGAAATCTTTAAACAATTTTGAACAATTAATTGTGTTTCTGGTAGTAAATTAATAAAAGATATCTGTAATTTGTAAGAATATAAAAGATGCAAAAAATTGCACATTTTTGATACGTATAATTTGAAGCTATTCAGAAATCAAATCAAATGGTTTGATTAATAAAAATAGGATTGGCAGCCAGTCCCAATCCTAATGGTTTTACGGCTTTTCTTCAGCAATCCAGATGTACTGGACAAAACTGCTTGTCTTGAATGGATACTAGAGGTTAACCTGGAGCTGCCTACAGCGTCAAAATTGCTGGTTCCCTTTAATCATTTGCACATGCTCAAAACAAAATCTTGACTTAATTGGATATTTAAAATAAAAATTCTTCTTACGTAAAAATTAATACTGTAGGCAATGAAAACCTAAATAAGTAATTGCAAACTTTCTGACAAACACTGTCAATATGATTTGCTTTTGGGCAATTTAGGATTTATGCATGCTCAGTAGAAATTTGAGTAATTGAGTTGGTTTATTTTTCATAGTAAAAATCCGTGGAATCGTAGCAGCATTTTTGATCACATAAGAACAATAATACAATAAGGCTAGACTCTACCAGAAACTGGACCGGGCTGAGTTACTAGACTTTAGTTGCAGAAGACTTAGCATTCAACTACAACACGCGTTTCTGCTATTGTCTCACCAGCAAAAAATGTTTTAATGTACACGGTGGTTCCTTGTACGACATTTGATTACTACATGGATCTTCCCGGATATGTCGTCCGAGAAAAGATCCTAAGCTTTTTGACCAATCATCCTCAGGATCTGTTGAACTTGCTACTAGCAATCCCCACAGAGAAAAGATTTGCCCCGCTGACCAAGTAACAACTCCAATTTGAATTGGTATGCTTCAAACTAATGTTTCTCAGTTTCAGCTCTATCTTATCAAAACTTACCCATTTTGCTCCATTTCAATTTGTTTAGGGGTTTCCAGAGATGCTGTTCAGTAGTGTGGACGAGGAATTTTGGGAGGACGACAATCAACTAAGAGCACTCTCCTTGAGAAGCGAGCACCACCTGAAAGTGATCCTCCGCTACTTTGAAAATTTCTTGGTTAACGACATCTCGAACACTGAGCGGATTCATCATCGTTGTACGTCATTACCAAATTCCATTATGAATGTAACAATCTGCAAGTATGATTTTTTATGCAATTTACTAAAATTTCTATGATTAACAGGGCCATACTATAGGGACCCATGGATTGGCCACGTGATTCTTTCCATGAAAGCCATGCCTCTCAAAGATTGGAGCAAGTGTCCAACAGCAAGTAAGGTTGAGATATTTATTGGCAATAATGGCTACTTGCGTGAGGGAAATTCCTACTCTGCGGAGATACAAATGGTGGGCAATTCTATATGGCACGCCGAGATGTGCATAGACGAGATCTGGAGTCCATTATCGGTTGATGTGGAGCTTGTCCTTAAGCCTTCTTGGAGAAATATGTGCAAGTGCCTGTGGGATATGCCAAAACTCCGAAATTTGCATGTACACCATGATTTCAAGGACGAAGGTGATTTCGAAGATGAAGACCTGGTTGATCAACAACTTGAGCGGATTGCACCATTGCCACTTCCAGAGCTTCCTTTTCTAAAGTCCCTTAATTTCCACAAGACCAAGTTTAACAATGCTGACACTTTCCCAATGTTACGCATGTTATTGGAAAAATACGGTGGGCAATTGAACCAGTTTGGCTTTACGGTTGATTGGCCTCGTAATGGGAACAACATCCAGTTTCCAGTGGATATGCCTCCGTGTAATAATCTCAGATTGCTCAGTTTTTTGGACAAAAGTGCGCCCGATTCGGGGGACATTTTTCCTCGTAGAAGGCCGTCTAGAACATGGCAGAGTAGCGGAATGGTTTTGCAATTTATGTCTAACTTCCGGGATGTTCCATTAAAAACGATTAAGCTGAGCTTGAATGATAGTAACTGGCTAGAAACCTTCTACTGTTTGCTGAACTACTTTAGTCAGAATTTCGGAAATAGTTTGGAACATTTGGAGTTGGAATTTGGGGAAATTGAATGGTCACCTATGATGAGGTCAGCTTCTCCGAATTTACTTGAGGGCTTACATTTTCCAAAGTTAGTCAACTTTGGAACAAACTTGAAGGCCACGCCGGTGTTGTATCAAGCTGTATTGCGGTTTACGGTTTTGGAGATATTGGAGATTGGAAAGTATCTGTGGCATCGGGAAGAAGAGGAAACGAAATGGAAGGAGCAATTTACCACTGAGGTGAAGAATAATCTGAAGAAATGGAAGGTGGAGATTTGGAAGGAACTTCCGTTTTTGAAGTGGATTGGATATTACAAAAATTGGTGGTTTGAAGAGGACAAGATTACTCGGGAGGAGGTGCAGGAAATTATAGAGTTTGGAAATGGAAAAATGCTCAAATTTGTAGCTGGCATTTGCTACAAATAATTATGGTACAAAGCTAAATTGATGGATTCAAGGAGATTTCAATCTGATGGAATTTGTGACTGGAGCAAAATTATTGAAATTTATTTTGGGAAATATTGTCATGTTGTAGTTATTACAATATATATCACTGATTAATAAAAACTTTTAGTGAAATATATAATAATACCACCGTTGTGAATTTATCAAATATGTAATTAACTCTGTTTTAGAAAACTTTTCTACACTTTATTTTCGCGTAACCTAATAATACGTTTTATCCTAAAGCAATGGGATCAGTTCCTTTCAATTTTTTTCCAAAGTTTAAAAAGTACTTTAGCAAACAATGAGTATATACATTCTGTTTTGCACAACAGAAAGGAATCGGATTAGAAAGAACTTAATCCCACATGACCCTAAATATACCAACCAATTTTAACGGTACACAAGCAAAATCTAAAAGGCCTTTATTTGCGTTCAATATATTTATGTTGGCTATTCTCTGCATCGGTGGATGTACAAAACTTCAAGATTACAAAAACAATAATGCATTCCTACAAGACATGCTGCTCTTTGGCATTTTACTGCCAAGCCTCCTATTTTGCCTAGCTTACATACTTGCACTTCGTAAAACCAAAGCGTATTTTCCATATTTGTGCTATTTTGGTTCAATTTTGTTTCCTGTTGCATTTTTCTGGGTACTTCATTGGGCAAACCCTTGCAAACCTACTACAGCAGGAAATTAGATTTTGCTAGAATATCACGACAGTTTTAATTTGAATAGTGGGTCTCTTTCAGTTATAAATTTTACAAGTAAGGTGTGTTTATTAGGCCTAAACCATGCAATGTTTCAATATTGTGGCAGCATAGATATTCTAACTGTTTGCGTATTGTTTTAATATGCATTACAACAGTTCGAGAACACTTGGAAAGGTAAAAGCTAATTTTAATTTTTTATGCATAATGAACATGTTAACGTAGTCGGTCATAATCAGCAATATTCTAATAAACGTTTGGTTTTAGTATTACAGAGGCAGTTACCACAGCACTGTACGGCCCCGGTTCCTATCTAAATGGGCAGGCAGAGTTGACAAATAAAACAAGTACCATTCGATAGAGAATGTTTTGGTCTATTCGCTGGTGAAAACCGCATGTTGGCACTCTTCCCCGTTCAGGAGTTATTCAGCGTCAAAGTTGTAAGCGCTCCACCAGAGTTGCATATACCACCAAGCACAAACCAACCAACACAGACCATAACCACCACCGGGACACTCTTCCGGTTCTGCTTGACCCAGCTATATTTAGTAACCCCCCATAACAGCATATTTTGTAGATAAGCAGTACATATACGAAAAAATATGCATGCATTCTTTTAAAAATATATGTTCCTGGAACAATAAAAACCAAAAGAGTGTCCCGGTGGTGGTTGTGGTTTGTGTTGGTTGGTTTGTGCTTGGTGGTATATGCAACTCTGGTGGAGCGCTTCCAACTTTGACGCTGAATAACTCCTGAACGGGGAAGAGTGCCATCATGCGGTTTTCACCAGCGAATAGACCAAAACATTCTCTATCGAATGGTACTAGTTTTATTTGTCAACTCTGCCTTAATGGTAAAGGGTGAAACTTATCTCTGGATTTGCTGCTGTGTGCACAGGACGTTTAGAAAAGGATCTAATTGCTGTAAAATACAGAACATTACAAATACTCGCCAATGTGATGAATGAATTTCAAGGAGAACTTTTGGTTTGTCTGGTGATATATTTTGTAATGTTGCAGGCACTGTCGATAACGATAATGGTTAGACTAGAGCGTTCAAAAGAAAACTTTATTTTGCATTTGTTGTTTGCCTATGGCGTAATATTTGCTGTATACGTATTTACTCAACTGGGTGGAGAAATGGCACAAGTACATACCGCTTCTGATAACGTTTTGAAGACGCTGCAAAAGATACGTTCACAAGAAAGCAAGTATTTAACAGTAGTTAAGTGGGAGCGTAGATTTTGTAAAAGTTGTGCAACTATTAGAGTATGGTTTGGACCCTTTAATTATTTTGACAGGCTTACACCACTGAATTGTATGCATATGGCAAATGATTTAACAATTAATGCTCTATTGGTTACTTCTCAATAAAAATCTGTTAGGGTTAACTCTATATATATTTATAATTGTCAATCTCAATTATTCAACTTGTTTGTAGCAAAATAGTTTTGTCTGGGTATTAATGAATTTTTATGACAAGTAGAACTGAAGCTCTATAATACAAAAGAATGCCTACATTTTGCTCTCTAATAATTTATGTAAGATAATAGAACCTTGGTTCCAAGAATTTGCAGGTACTTACAAGCTCGCTGCTTCTACAGAAGAGCTAAATATTTACTGATTATTTACTGATGGCTCATAGATAGGTTTTAATATGCAATACTTTTGACAGAACAGAATTCATACCCTCATAGAATGTACGGATTTTAAGCTAACTGCAATAGAACATGTTCAAGTTGACGTCATGGAATTACTTTAGCATGAAGTTTTTTCTGCTAAAGTAGTGAATTTTGCAGAAAAAGTAATTTGGCATTTAACTCTCTACGCAGTCGGATAAATATTTTGCTTTAATTTTTAAGAATAGCACACTATAAGACACAACAGCACAACAAAGTTAATATTTATAAAGTGTCTGTTTTTGTCGCCGCTTGTTTTTGTTGTACATGTGTAGAAAACATGTTTGTCAAGGCTAATTTTAAATTAAACATTTTATTATAGTACTTATTTTCGTCGCTACACTATTTTAAGACAAACTGGTTAGCAACAGGTTCCGTAAGATAAAACAAAACCACAAGACATAGATCTAGTCTTCTGGTGGACTACTAAATGCATTTGTTTAGTGTCCCCATTTACCGACTATCATTTTGAAGGTTAAGTTATATTTTGGTTAAGCAGTATATGAAAGCTGGAGTTTTACAGAGAGCCACAATCAAGCATCCAATACTTGGTATTTTAACAACAACTGATAGTCATCACAAACTCTATCATACTGTTCTCAGGTGCACCATTCCATAAAATGGAAAGCTGTAAAATGAAACAACATATAAATATCTTCCCTAATACACTTATCATTTTATTTTGGTTTGCTAAGATTGTTAAATGCTCAGTTCTCCCGTTCAATCACCATTGCAGTTGTACAATAAGTGTTATTTCTTCTCAGAACAGTACCACATCGTCACAGAAATCCTATCAGCAGCTTGCTTTGACTGAATTCAGTGACAACTCAGAGGATCAGAATACCTGGCTACTCTACAACTTACAGGAATACAACTTTGTGTACGACATGGAAGACTGGACAGATTGGAATATTACACACTTGGTAAAATCAAAGTACACCCGCTTTACTATCAAATACTCGCCCGACATTTGCAACGCTTTTATTCTGCTTATTGGCACAGTGGATGAAATAGTTTCTGCAGTTTATAAATCGGGCTATGGAACATCAAACGAAGTAATATTTTTTGTGGCAATCCCAGAATTTTATAAAGAATACCAAGATCTATACAAACACACAGCAAATGAAATAATTTTTAATACCGACGTTCCAGGTACTATCAATGCTCCACTTGTTCTTTTCGTGTTTTCCGACTTGGTAAAAAACAAATCAAGACACGTATACGTGTTTTGCTACATTTGCGAAAGCGTTTTTGAAACCTTTGTGTATGTCAATAACACAAAATTTGTGCATATAAAGTATACTGCTGCTAAGTTAAACTCAAATGGACACAAAATAACTGTATTAATTTACTATCCATTCACTGTTAACAGCGCAATTGATACTCAATGTGCTCAAATGAGCGACACCAGTAAAGTTCGAAAAAACTTTGCACACGTCTACAAAGTATGCGCAAGGCACATACTTGCAATAGCTCCATTAGGGCCTGTACTTAATGTAACGTTTGTTGTACGGGGAACTCGAATTGCTACAGAACATACTGCCAAATCCAAGTGGTTTCTTACAGTGGCCTATGGTGAAGGCATGCTTTACAGCACTCCTAATGAGCAATTGTACACCCGAGATTTGCATATTGTTTTCTACGAAGTGTTGTGGAAATTGGTTGCTTGTGTGCCCGTAAAATCTCTTTCTCGTCACAACTTTGATGTGTTTGCAATAATTCCTGAGCATCTGTTAGGATGTGCGATAGCAGTAGTATTTGCAGTTGCATACGTTTACAAAAAAATGGGTAAGGGAATTGATATTTTCTGGCTATTTTTAGGATTTTCAACAATGCAAACGCATAGTAGACGTGTTTTGGGAAGTGTACTACTTTGCAGTGCCGCCATAGCTATATTATGGCAATCGTGGATTTCGGCGGATACATTGACAATAACTGAATTTCCATCAAGCTTTGCCATGGTTCACTCTGGTTTCAAGGTGTGGTGTAGAATGAGGTTGGTAAAAGTTTACTCTAATCTTATGGATAAGCCAACGTGGCGTAAAATTAAGTTTGGCAAAGAGAAGGATGAGGACTTGTTTCAAGACGCAACAGGATATCTGGCTGCACCTGAAAACTTACAATCGATTGTAAATCAAATGGCAAATAAACATTTGATGGTTTTGAACTTTTATGCATTCCAGTATGAAAACAAAATTTGGGAAAAGCGAGTTACATTTAATGGTGATATTACATGCAAATCTGTAGAGTATAATCCAGCTTTGAATCTTAAATTGAGGAAAAATTTAAGAATGTGGGGAATGATTAGTGCTAAGCGTATGGTACAGTACTGGTATGAAAGTGGGTTATACCACCGGGTTTATAGAGAAGTTGAGCAGAAAAAATTGTTCCGAAATGCTAGTCTGGAAAATTCAAATGGAATTGCACATCCAGAACCGATTGGCTTAGGAAGCAGCCTAATATGCGGATGTGTTGTCCTAATGTCCTTTAATCTAGTGCTAGTATTAGTTACTATTGTAAACAATTTTATTGAACATAAAAATTTACTAAAATGGTATTTGAAGCAAAGATACTCTAGATTTCTTAATAGTGCTTTTCTAAACATTTGTAGATATCTCAGAAAAAAGTGTTGTATTAAGTAAGACATTCAAATTAATGGCAATTAGGATAAGCGCACAATAAAATAAAATGTACAACGTATACCAACGTATAACAGAAAACGCTTTATTGGCGTAAGATATTGGCGTTGATTCCCAAAATGGCCCAAAATATGGTAGAATTTAAGGTTTTCAGCCTGCAGTATAACAACTCGTCTGGGGGTCTGAGACTAATGGGCGGTAGTTATATCAAACCTGCTAGCTTCAAACGAAAGTAATCAAATTATAAGTTTTCTTAAGTTGATACTATATGTGGTAAGTTTTGCTTTGTGCTTCCAATATATTACCTAGCAAGCAATAGGTGTATTTGTGTCAACCCATATAGATAAGCAGAATTAAGAAGACATTAGCAAAATTAAGTTTCTATACACGTGCGACCTAAGTGTGTGTTTTAATTTCCAGCTTCTAATTAATTCAACATGGGGTCAAATTAAAAAGCAGGAAAAAATCAAAACAGTTTTGCGTATCAACGCCAACCAGCTAGAAAAGCTATAGGGGGACGTCGGACGTCTTTAGCGCGGCGATATCCTGGGCATTGGGATTGTGTGAGTGGCTCGCGGTTTGTGCGATATTGGCTGATGAAGCCCAGGATGGGGCTCAGAGGTATAGTTTAGCCGCAGCAGCCACATTTTTCCAGCACCACCAACTCATGGGATAGAGAGTACCTCCAGCAGCAGCGTAGTATCATAATCATCTACTACCCCATTCCGCACCACATTGGTAGTAAGCCAAAAGTGACTTAAGACTTTTATAAAACCATCAGTGACAAAAAATTTACTATGACATGACATATTGCGTCTCAATAAATACCGTGGAAGTAGGAAGTGAGAGCAAATAAAGGGTTAGTATTTGTTATGGAGACATATATGCATATAGAGATAATATGCAAATGAAGGCAAGAGATAAAAAATTGAATGCATCGTTAGATAGCTCATCCTTTGGCCATTACATGACGCATTTTTCGGGTTTCCAAAATAAGCGCATCATCATGAAATTCCCGGAGAATGAAACGTTTGTAAAACTGTCTATATCCCGCTTCGAAAATGTTGCCAATAGGTCAAAGATCAAAGCAATGAAACGCTTTGTAGAAGATGGTAAGCGCCAGGCTGGTATACATAAAATAATTTGGGGATATCAAACTACAAAAACATCAGGGTATAAGTTCTCTGAAGAACGTATTGCAACCGTGTCTCCCTTAGAAACCTTGAAGACGACTTCAAAGTTGTTCGACGAGGAGCCTTCCACCTCAATTAATGCTGCAGCCAACAAACTCAACTTTAGTCCACAAACGCTAGGTCAAATTAAAGCTCAGAAATTGGGCATCAATGCCTGCACTAAGCCGGAAGCACCAACCTGCAGTCAAGGTTTAGGAGCAGCGAGCAAGATCTAGACACCGATTTGTTTACAAAAATAACTTTCTAAGACTTTGACCAAAATCAAAACATGCTCCTAATATTCAACTGGCAAGAGGTATCGAAACTTTTTGGGATTTATGTAAGGCAGGGTAGTCCAATCTACAAAACCCACACAGTTTACCCCAAGGTTTCAATACTATTTGGAAAAGTATCACCACTAAAGTGGAAGCATGATCGGGAAAATAGGGATATGGGGTTCTAGCATACGCCGAACGAGAACTTTACAGCACTGGATACAAAGGCACCAAAGAATCTTAATTTAAGTTAATATTGTTAACTATTAGTTGTACTAAGTGTTAAAAAATATTGTAGCTCAATAAATCTTATATGCTCCGAAATATCACAATTCCAAAAATGTCTCCATAACAAATACTAACCCTTTATATACCTGAAGCGGCACGTGTGCGGAAAATTTATTAAACAAATGGATTTATATAAACACACCTTACATATCTAATCTAGCTAAAGCATTTAAACCTGGAAGTTGTACTTTGTCACTACAGGTACTCCAATCTACAAATAAGTCTTAATTTAAATAGCATCATAAGAAGCCAATAAATTTAAAATAGCTAGCCTCACTTGGATCATACTGAAGCAGCACGTTGTAGGAATATATACCTTAGGCTAACATAGACTTCTAAGGAACTAAAGGATTATTGAAAATTTGAATGGAAAATATATTTGAAGTTTCATATTTTTGATTTACATTGGGAGATATTGTATTAATAGGAAATCTGAAATTGCAACTTCACTAAACATACGGAAAGCGAGAAGATAGAAGAATCGAACGTTGCAGGAAACTAGGGAACCAACCAAAAACTTCTATCCTCTTCAAGTCAAAACCGTCTCAGTTAAACAATATTCATGGACATTGGCATCTCTTTTTTCATTTTCTCTAAAATGTTGAAAGTTATTATACTCTTGTGGCTTCTGGCGTTCCAGAGATTCTGCATGTCACATTTGGGTAATATTGAGGTGGATATGAAAGGCCAGCTTGTAGATTTCCAACAATGTTCTGTTCAAGTTTTAACACCGCTGCTTACGGGAAGCGTCACGGTAAACAAATAAATAAATCACACAAAGGTTTATAGATTTTAATATTTTTAATGCACCCATATCGATAAAAAATGTTGATTGCTTGCTAGGGTCTACAAGCGCAAACAACAAGTCTGTCAAAGGAGACAATGGAATTTATGCCATTGATTCTGCGACAATACATAGGTCGCCAAAAAAAAAATGGGAGAGACAGCCCAGACGAAGTATGTTTTCATTGTGATAATAA
The DNA here is from genome assembly GCA_029691765.1 of Entomobrya proxima. NCBI lineage: Eukaryota > Metazoa > Arthropoda > Collembola > Entomobryomorpha > Entomobryidae > Entomobrya > Entomobrya proxima. Next base: position 52,853,245 of record CM056168.1, read on the forward strand.
ATACTATTATTTAGTGGACCACTCAGCACTAGAACCACTTTTAAAAAACCGATACAAACACATAAAATTTAAGTGCGACGTTGTAGTGTATCTGATGCCCTTGCAGTGTTTTTCTTGGATAATAAGTGATACTCGTAAAATGCCCAACCATTCTTTATATCCAAGGCGTGCCATTTACACAAAATACGTAACGCAAGATAACAAGTATATGTTGATTGTAGGATACGCTTCAACTTTAAAATCTCCACTTATTTCAAACTTGTTCTTTTACGTTGACTTTTCTATCATAAATATTTGGTTATTTACCTTCTGGAAAAAGGTTTACTTTGAGGTTTATAAGCAAAACGAAAGTCTTTATGAAATCAGACAAGGATTTATAGTGACCTTGGACTACGTTCAAGCTATGCGAAACGCAAATGACTACTGCAATACGTTATTGATGTTCTTATCTTTTACCTGCAAAACTAATTGGTCAATGTGGGTCAACTATCTATTAGTTAATATTTCAAGCACAAAGGATATTCAGAGTTTAAACTTTTTCTCTGACAGAAAGTCCGGTCTAATCTGGAGATTTGCGCCGTTTTCAGAACCAGCAATACGCTACGTTAAAATGTTGGAATCCATTGAAACGCAAAGAAACTATTTCTTTAGCAAAACGAATCTTGATAACAAAATACTAAACCCATCACTCGTTGTGTTCAGCACAATTTTCCCAAACAGTACAATACTGATAGATGAGACATTGTTAAGTATGGGAGCTCCAGTAATTTGGCAAATAACGGATTTTTCAATTTTGCAACCCCATGTGCATACAGTTTATAAACGAGGCTGGTCATTTCTTATATGCTCAAACGTAACAGATGCCGACAAACTTTCTTTGTTTGGTTTTACCTCGGCATTCGACAGCTACACGTGGTCTGTGCTACTAGCATTGTCTGGTCTAACGGGTATCGTGTTGCAATTTTTCTTAACTCAGTCGTCAAAAGTTTCAAGGCTTAGCGCATACTGCTTTCCTCTGAAAATTTTGCTTGAATTGGACTCCAATAATTTACAAAAAGCTAAGATCATTTCCTCGGTTTGGATACTGATGGGTGTCGTAATTTCAAATGCTTACAAAGGTGACAACATAACAAAGCTAAGTTCTCCAATTTCCGTCCGTGCGCCAGAAACATTTGAGTCACTTATTCAGAAGAATTTTACCTTTTTTTCCCGGTTCATCTCTGTATTTGATGCCTTGCCAGGTTACGCGAGCATTGTACCGATTTGGAATTTATACATTAACACGATAGAAGTTTTAGCGAATAAAACGACAACAGTTTCAGGCAATTACACTCTTGGAATTGGTTTCGAACAAGTGTATTTCCAAGGGAACAAAGCTAAATCACAATTATTAGAGCAAATAGGACTAAAACTTAATCGGCAAGGAGCAATTCAACATGCGTCCAGTTACAAGTTTGTTGACTCAAACAAAACAAAAACAGCGTACTTTAAGAAACTGATTGGAACATGTAAAAACGACTACTTTGCGTATATTGATGACTGGGATGTAATTATGAAAGCGTATGTTGACTTGAAAATAGATTATCAAAATACTAAGTACTATAACAGAATCAGTAAAAGTAAGAAATCACTACCGCACTTAGAGAGTCGATGGATAATTGAAAGGTCGCCTGTTAGCCAACACACCATAACACTGGGCATTCGAATTTTAGAGGCTGCTGGAATATTTGATATTTGGTCAAAGTGGGCAGATCGACTTCGAACTTGGAATGAAACAATAGCCTTAGCAAAAGCAGAAGCACTTCCTAAACCTCTGACAACTAGAGACAATATTGTAGTAGTCTTTTTCATGTATTTGTGTCTGCTTTTATTTCCATTGTTTGTTTGGGTTGCCGAGTTAATAGCAAAAAGGCGAACTGATGCCATTTCAGTGGATTTATTTTTTTGGACTTTTGCGCTTAATGTTTGTAAAAAACGGATAACCAAAGTTTCTAACTTATGTAAACTTGGATATTGCACATCACCATATTTTTCATAAACCTTTTTTGGGTTAGATAGTTTGGTTAATTTATGTCAGTATGTTGTCGTATTCTAGGATATTTAGTTCAGTAAGACAACCGGATGGAACAGGAACAGGTTAACTCGATATCTAAATAAGCACAATTCATTGTACTGTAAAACTCAACCATTTTATTTATCTTTCCTGTAACCTTTACGTTTTTACATGTGTTATTCCAATAATTTTACAATTTACAAGGTGTAAAAATTTACATAATATATAAAAGATAAGTTTCTAAGCATAAAAATTCTTTGAAAATTATAGTTCTGATATTTGTGGCGCCCAACCCAATATTGCTATTTATACTATGCTGACGTTAATACCTGACCTCTTTACGCATCTTGCCACAATCTGGAAAATCTATTAAAATATACAAATCAAATTCAATCAAACCAATTTACGAATGATTAGAAAATACAAAATCAAAAAATAGCACTCGTGGACATTTAGGTGGAAACTGTCAAAGTATTACCTTTTTCATGGACGACGTTCCATCACGGAACACAATATTTTTTAAGAATTCCGTTTTCAACAAAACCACTTTACAGGCCAACTGGATTGTTCCTTCCTTTTTTGGAAGCCCATTTTCTTCCATTTCAAATCTTACAGTTTTCAAGTCTGCAATAAACATAACAAATATCTAAGAGTATTATTGCTTTGACAGAGTCAAATTTTATGGCTAAATTAAAAATTCGCTTACTTTTTAAACAGGCAATGGTAACTAGTGGGCCTAATCCTATATATTCCAGTTTAATTAGCTCAATATCCTTTCCATTTTCAAAACAATACGAAAGTGTATTATATTCAGAGTTGGAAATGCCCAGTAAAGTCTGATCAAATGTATTTGTAAACGTCTTCAGACCCAGTTCTTCTAGTTGTGGCCATGACTGGTTTATTACATTTAGTAATGGCGACAGGTTTTCCCTAATGCCCACTATTGTACTTGTAAAATGTAGCTTTTTAACGTTTGCAAAGCTCGACCAAGCAAGTCCTAGTATCTGAACGGGAAAACGCGTAAACGAGAATGTCAGTGTTAGCTCCTGAATGGAATCACAAGCGGCTACAAATCTCGCCATGTGGTCTAGTCCTCCTGGCAGCACCAGTTTCTGAAGTGCTGGAAACTGTCTTGAATATGACAAATTGATAACAGAAATTTCCGACTTGTCAATCAAACTGGTAACTATAAGTGTTTTAAGACATGGCATTATTGGAAACTGAATTTTGGATGCTCTCTTTGTCTTTGTTGCATTATAGTGTTTCCCAGAAATTTCTAGCTTTTCTAAACTTCCACTTAGCGAGTTTAACATTAACTGGAAACTCTTTGCCCAAATAACTTCAGATTTGGTTGTGTAAATCAATGTAAGTTCAAGCAGTTCTATTCTGCAAAACTGTATTTGCAGTAAATGCGCCTCATTGATATTTCCAACAATTGTTAGACTTTTTAATTTGCAATAGCGTTTTGCTACACTCAACAATTCTAAAAACTCCTGAAGCACAAAATGATTCTCAGACTGTATATTTATTTCTGTTAACTCTGGAGCATTTTCAAGTACTTTTTTAGCAAAAGCAAAAATTCCTGTAACTGAGCCTACATTTTCAGGTGCATAACTATCCCGCTTCAGATAAACTATTTTCAGATTTGGAAACCAGCAATGTAAATTTTGAATATAGCGTATGTTCATTGGATTGTAAAATATAAAGGTAAGCTCTAAAGCCCGTTCTCCAACAGCAGCAAAGGATTCCCATAAAAAGTTTCCAGTGACCAAACTGAACTTAAATTTGTCGCAAGAAGAGTTCTCCCATAGAGCTACTTCGTCCAGTTTTATGCAATCACGATCGATTACAAAATTGATGTATTTATATTTGCTGTAAAAAGCTGTAGCAGTTTCATCATTCCAAGAGCGACAAACCTGTCTGAATAATTTAATGGATTCTGGAGGAAAATAACCAAATATTTTGTGTGCGACCTGAAATTCAAAACAATTAATAAAACAAGTTCTCGATTGATGTTTATATATGAATTATGTATGCTTGTTTTATGAAAATATATTGAAAAAAAAACTTATGAGAGAAATTAGCAGAGGATGAGATGAAGTAGTTTCAAGATTATTAGACAAATCAGCATGCTCAGGTGGATAAATGCTGCTCATGATTTGATTAAGAAAGTTTTCAAAAAACGCAAACATTTTAAATATAATTTAGTACTTAAAAGTTTTAAGTTAAAACTTGAAAAGAATAAGCAACAGTAATTTCAGTTCAGAAGTTTACTTGGACAAACCGTACATGACACTGAATAAAACTCTATGCTGTTTTGGGCATGACGGCAACGTGTAAGAACAACAAAAATAATTTTGTTGTCTCACATATGGTAGGAATACTAGTATTTTGAATTTCAAAAGTTCAACAACACTGAACACTGAGCATCATCGCATTGCAAATGCCTTACACACTTTTCAATCCATTATGTGAGTAAGTATACAAGTCCGAGCATCGTAAGCAAGAATAATACAAATTTTCTGTCACCAATCACTGGCCCTGAAAAAGGTTATGCTGCTTCGTTTTCTTTATGTACCTGCAACACTACTTTTCAGATTACTATATTTTTTCACGCGTAGGAGTTACGCTAACCATTTCCAAACGTTATTGTTACAATATATGTAGTATTAAATTGCGCATGTTAAACCAGGTAACCTGAAGAAATTTACATTTTTTTCTCCGTCAATATTTATCCAAATGTTTTTGTTTATTGTGTTGTGTGCATGCACAACCCGCATTCATTGTTTCGTTCTCTGCTCTCATTGTTCAAAGAAGATGAAGGGAACTGTGTAGCGCTTTCATAGTGTAAACGCACCAAACCAAGCCAAAACTGAGAACAATGAAAAAAGGTATAGTAATACGTTAGGCATTACTAGCCAAAAATAAATTTTACAACAGGATATTTTCCATGCTTCTCCTTTCACCAGAATGCATACTGTATAACGCATTTGCTTCACATGATAAAATTGGACTGTTTGTGTACAAGTACCAACCAACTGAAAATACCTTTACATGCAGTAAGACTGCAGTTGAAAAATTCTCAAATAAATACACACATATGCACAAAAAATATATCGTTGCTTGTTATGATTTTGAAGCACACACCTTTTGATACAACACAGCAGTGTAGAGACACATTTGTGTTCTTGTTTTTAAAATTGTTATTTCTGTTTTGATTTTTGTGAAGATACATAATTCTTTGTGAAAATAAATGGCTTGGTGGTCATTAAGTTGAAGCGTCATTAAGTAAGATGTCACATTCACAAGAAGAGTTTGAGTTGTTGGAAAAAGTAAAAATGGGTTCTGAGAAAATAAAGATTCGGTCAGAAAACACAAAAAATGATCCAGAAGAAGTAAAGTTTGTACAGGAAGAGCCAGGACGCCCCACACATCCTTTGCTTGTATCAGTGGTAAGCATTTCACAATTTGATAATGGTAGTCAATATTTTGAATTTTCTCTGTAATCAATTTCTTTTTGTTTAACGATAGATTCTACGGCTACTGTTTCAGTATTTGTCAATATCAAAGAAGTCCCTTCTCTCATATCGACTGGTTTGCAAAGCATGGAACCAAGAGGCAACGCTCAGTGTTCAAAAGTTTTGTACAGAATACTCCCTCCCAGTCAATCCAAAAGTGCTGCTAAATGGTAATATAACAAATGCCGCACAAAATATTCAAAAATTACAAAGACTAAAAGATTGCGTGGATCAGAGTTCCAGCTGGCCTTTAAGAAAAATTAAGTATAAAACCACTTTGAAATTTTTGCAATCATCCTGGAGAAACTACAGAGTGGATCAAGCAGCAACTTCTCTATTTTCATCATTGTCAGTTTGGATAACACATCTGAGTTTTGGGCTCATGCCTGGATGGCTAAGTGACGACTTAAATTTAGCCGGAATGCAGTTTCCGTTACTGATATCTTTCAAAATAGAAATTGGTGATGGTCTTCCACTACTTCCTGAAGACATTAGGAGTATTAAAAAGCTGCTTAAAGATTTAATTAGTGCAGCACCAATGCTGGATAAAATCGATTTTACAGAGCGTACTCGAATACAAAAGTATAATTTTGCTGCGTCATTGCTTCGCATCATAAGAGTGGCAAAATTAAAACATTTAACACAACTTAAAATGTTTGGAGTGATTAACAATTTTCATTTGCAACAAATTTTAAAACTCGGAGTTCCACTACAACACCTTTCACTAGCATGCACAGACAAACTTCGTTTGGATAAAAAATTTCAAGCATACGCCAGCTCATTGAAAACATTTGAAGAAAAGTTTAGTTACTAAGCTATTCTTGATGAGCTTGGTATACTAATAGCAGCCCATAGATACGGAAACTGGATCACCGAATAATATACATGTATATATTTTATGAATGATTGTAAGAGTTTTTGTGACATGAAATTTTGTTATTTTGCCTTATTGTAAAAACCCCTGAAGAGGACCTGAGGTAGGATTAAAATGTCGGGTCGATTATAAGTAATAAATTGTATTAAACATTCGTTGAATTTGCAACTTTTAAATTTTAATAAACTTTCCTTTCCTGTCGATTACGATCAAATTTTGTCGCATGGATAAACTGGGAACATTTCTAGCCATTAGTAGGAGTCAACGGCAACGATTAATCGTCGATTATAAGCTACTTTTAGATTAATCGTCCCATTTTAGCCTCTCAAAAGTAGATGAATTTTAAAAAATAATCGCTTATTTTTTGTCCTTGACTACGGCTATTGTTGCCCTTTTCTGGCCAACTAATATGCAACAATTTTTCATACGCTGAGCATTTCTCCAGACATAGAAGAGCTACTCACAAGGAAAGATGCACGAAATTGAAAAGACATGAGCGAGGATGAAAGCAGACTAACTAAAACAGATGAAAGAAGATGACCTTGCAAGTTTGAGCAAAGCATTTACACTTGAGCCACTTTCCTAAAAGTGGTTTGAAACGTATCATTTCGTTTTTTTAATCTGGTTGGATACATAAAATTGATGTTTACTGAAATGCATACTTGGCCACCAATCATAGTTGTCATAGAATCGAATTGAAGCCCACTTCAGACTTTAACAGGTTTGTAAAGTGAGGCTCACACATTTTACTGTGAGTGCTACTGGGTATAAGATAAAAAGTAGGATGGAATGGACAAATATAGCTGAAATAATTTGGAAACTGCAGTTAAGTTTACGCTATAGAAATATAAGTCATAGTACATACTGAGTGTCATTGCGCCACCATGGATTTTATAGAAATTATTAGTACAATGCCGGCATCATTATGCCGCTATACCGTCGCACGACACAAAAAACGTTATTTTGTTTAAAAAATTACAACTTAATAGATTTTGACAACTAAAAATTGTAACAATTACTCGTTTAACCAATATTGTGTGACTATATGCTATGTAACCATGTTTGGCATTCATTTTGACAAAACCAAAAATGTTCATGAAAATCATAGTAATACCATAACAGTGAGGAAAGGAAAAAAGCCCAAGAGATGATGACGTGATGTGTGGAGAAAATCAATGCTGTACCAGAGCAAAAATCAAAAGGTTATCTCCCAAACTAATTGCATTGGCAAAAATGACAAGGCTGTATCGATTTAAAGACATTATTTATGCTGACAAGGTTGCCACACGTTAAAAAGAGTTAAGCTTATAAGCACTGCTTATAAGCAGGTTGCTGGACATTGAGCCAGATAAATAACAGGTTATCAGCGTAGTTACTTTAGTTTATGCACGTTGACATGGTTATGGCTATTATGCTTAAGATTTCATTTGGTATTTCAATACAATAAAAGTTATTTGGCTGTGTTATTAAAAAGTTTACCACTAAAAGTCCCGTTTGTACGTTATATCACAATAAAAGTTCTGGAAGCATATGGCAAGCTCTTAAATGGATTTGATTATTTAATGAATCATTTTGCTAGGTTTTGTTTTTCAGATATATTTCTATTCCTTTAACGGCATTTGTTGTAAATTATTAGAAAGCATTTTCCAATTTAAGTTAAAACTGACAACACCACACAAAAAATTTAAATTTGTTCAAGATATATATTATGACGAATTTGCGGCACGAAAATCTGAAAATTTACACAGTCCTTGGTTACTGGAATTTATGGCAGAAAGTAAATATTTTGTAGCCATTTATTTATGAAAGAATTAATTTGCCAAAGAAAATTGCATACATGATATTGGTGAAAATTTAAGTGTTTTGCTGGTATAAATCTTGGTTTGGAAAAGATGCTTAACTCTCCAGTCAATGCGGGAACACGTAATCAAACAACATTGTTCACAACCTCCTCCTCAACAGCCTCCACTCACGTTTTCTGTAAGCAGGAATAAATATATTTTATAAATATATATCCTCAACTTGCGTCATATTTATTTAAAGGTTGAATAGTAGATTTTTAAACTTGATTCCGTGAAAAAAATTTAAGAGCTTACCAACTCCTTCAAAGGCCTTGTCTAAACCCTCAGTGGTTGCCTTGCCAGCCTCCAAACCTGCCAGAAAACATGTTCCACCGGTGGCCACAGTTGTAAATGAATAAACAGCACTTCCTGTTGTACCAGACGCAGACCTGGCAACTTCTTTCACGTCTCCTTTGCATGCATATGTAAATAGGCGTCCTATTCCATACCAAATGTTAACAACGGGAACAAGCTTAATAACTTCATAAGCCACTTTCTCGCCTTCGTCCGACTGTTGGTTTCCCATTTTCAAAAAATATTGAACTCTGGAAAATTTTCTAGTGTTTTGAAAATTATTATACCATGGAATATTTTTGAGAGTGTTTGAACTGCTCGACGTGAGCTACGATACTGAAATCTGGCTGCTTGAGTTGTATACTATGTCCACATAAGTATAGCTATCACTAAAAACAAGTGCAAATATGAATGCTACACATAATGTTTTTTTAATGTAGGAAAAACGAATGTAAAACGTAAGTTTTGGTGAGGTTCATTGAGCTAAATGAAAAAATCCAGAAGATTCGCTGCTGTGCAGAAGAATGAAGGTGACCTCGTAAGATCGAGCAAAGCATCTATCTATACATGATCAAAATAGATTCAGAGCGACGAGCGTAAGACGTTTCATTTTTGTAATCTGCTTCATAAAAAAACTTGGTATTTACCTAAATGCACTTTTTGCACGCAGCTTAGCTTAGCTGTTTTTGGTGTAGATAAAAAATAGCCGTGTGCAAATTTGTATATGCATTTTGCTTTTGCTCAATCTACTCTCTTTGAGAATGTGCATGTTTTGGTTTCAGACGAGAGAGAAAGACCACATACTTAGGAACGTTTTCAAGAAGACGTTATGTAAAGTAAATTTTATTTTCTAGGAGTTAGTATATATTAATTTTTATATATTAAATCAATTTTAAAGATGGAATTATTAAGAAAAATAATTGATAATATCACATGTTTTCCTGAAAACAGTATATTTGTAAATGCTAAAATATAATATAAGATATATTTTTGTGATGCAGAGAAACAAAATTAGTATCCTTAGATAGCGAATGCAAAGTGGCTTCGGTGTTTTTTGGAGATAAATCAAAACATTACATTTCAGTGTAAATTTTCTTGCCACTAGGCCGCAAAAGTATATTAAAGCAAATATTTTTGTATACTACTTTGAATCCAAGCTCAGTTAAGGCAACACCTACGGCTAAGGTATTACCTAGTAAGTACACTACAAAAAGAACTAATATATTCCCAGTTAAAGACGTTCTATGCTCTATATTACTACCATGTTTTTGTGCATGTCGAAGTCTATTTAAATCTAAAATTATACTATTCAGCCAATTCCATATTCCAGTTTGTTGCACCAGCTTGATTTTGTTTACGGTGGACGGTAATATTCTTCCCTCGAAAGAAAACAAGAATCTATATTCTAGCAACGTTTCTTTTGCCACGGAAACGGAGTTTGAGTCAGCTATAGTTTGCTTTAGAATTTCACTCTTCCATTTTGGTAACACGTATGCCGACCTATTACACAACTGAAACCTTTTTACCATAACGGAAAACTGCAACTCTTCTAGTCTCTCGTTAACCTTAAGTATTTTTCCTGCCAAGATTTCTTCTTGTAAAGTTAAAAGCATTTCATATGACTCAGGTAATATTTTAGAATGGTTGTACAATAGTTCTGCGTATGTTGCATTGAACGTTTTAAACAGTTTCCGTTTTAGAACCTGTTCATAATAGCCTTGCACGCTCGATTCAAGATACTGAAATAGTGAGATCATTGAAGTAGGCGAGTAGTTCCACTCTAGCAGTTCATGCTTACGCCATATCATTAAACTTGCATTCAATGGCATAGACTTTTTGTTCCAGTTTTGTATTTGCAACGTAAATGGCAAAACGGATTCAGAATATATGTCAAACTTGTGATCAATCAAATCAACGAGATGCTCATAAAGGATCGGTTTCCTTAAGGCAATTAGATTGTTTATATTTTTACTTTTGTAGCCGTTGCTCAACGTCATTGCAACTAGCAGACCTGCTCCAAGAACAAATTTGCTCTTTCGTCGAAGAAAATCCAGTCCGTCACCTTGTTCTAAGTGAACATTGACAAAGCCAAACCAGAAATTGCTGAGGCTGACTGAAGTAATACCCTTTGAAACTAAAAATACTACCACGCCGGTAACAAAAATACCCAGCCAACAGTAACGATCGTAGATGCTATACAACTGTGAAAATTCCAACGGCGAGTTTTCAGGACTTGCACATGCAACAAATCCATATACTCCTGCAGGATTATGTATTGGATTATTTTGTTCCCTAACAGCATCTGTGCCAATATTAAGCAACAGCTGGTATGAGGTCATACCGACATGCTTCACTAGTTTGTTCTCCTTATAATCGCAAATGTAAGAAACATATTCGTTTGACCAGTACATATACGAATGGTTTCCCAAAAGAGAAAAGACAACATTAAGAAAAGCGTCGATTGTGTCCATTTCTATATTCTGAACAAATATTCTCTTGCTACGAAGCAAACATTTTTTATAGTATTTGGCAAAGTCGTACTGCTTGTTTTGAAATGTTGTGATCAACCAACCTGATGCTACGTCATTTTCAAATCCTTGATAGTAGATATAATCTAAAGTAAGCTTTTGCCAATTTGATGCTTTTTTGTAGCATCTGTAACGACCTGGCAACTTTATACAGAGATATTTGAATACACCGTTGTTTGGAATATTATACTGTAGTAAGGCGACAATTAAAACAAAGTTAAAATGGCGACTACCACGTAAAAAGGTAAAACTCGAGCAATCTGAGAAGTAAACACAATTGCTCCATGTAATGGTGTAAACCAGCGCACTTGTAACATGCACGTGATACACGGGCATTGAAGGTGAAAGAGATTGATCAAACGCCTGAAGATCAAATTCTTCTGGAGTGAGACTCTGTCTCTCATAGTACCATATTTCATGATACCAGTATTGTATTGCCAAAACTCGCCATTGTCCGTAAGATTTGTCACCGTAGTAGTGGAAAAAAGGAAACACAGCAACTCGTACCTCACAATTCCACGGTTTTGAATTTGCAGTAAAGTAGAAAAACTTGATTTTGGTGCACGCTCCATATAAAGGATGGGCGTTAGTTTTTTCCGAGTAGTGAAGTTCTGGACAATCAGGCAATGATTTATGAGATTTATCAATAAAAGTCGTGTCTGTTTGTGAATTCTTCAAAGTTCCAAGCAAGCAACTGAGCTTCTTTATCTTTAGTGATTAAACCCAAGCTTGGTACTCGAACAATAAAGGGTGTGTCTAAAACAGGATCTTGAATTATGTCAATTTTTTGGAAATTGGTTACATGTATCAAACAATTGGAGTGTTGAAATGGAGCAAGTAGGACACCAATATTAAAAACGGGAGCTGCTTTTTGTAAATACGTAAAAGCGCTGAATGATGTTTCAACCAACTTTTGCATTCTTGAGCTTAGATACGGTGCGGTATCAAGTATATCCTTTAGTCGTTTAGCAGGTTTTAAACGGTACAGACTTCCGTTATGCCTAAACTTTACTGTACTATTTAGTAAGCGGGCGTGCATTGAATGCATATAGTTGAAAATTAAAAGGATCAGTTGCAAATATATGTTTGTGGTACGCATTATGAGTAAAGTTGTTACTAGGATAAAATAATTTTGTTACTAAATCAGGAAACTTTCAATTTTTTCTTTGGTCACTTTGGTGTTTAAGAATGTTTATAAAGACACATTATTCAACCTGAACAATTCATGTACAGCATACTGTTTTACTAGCATAAATATGAAAACAATGGTAACTATTCACAAACTCCAAAACTAAAATGTAAATTTACTGGTTTCAGAATATTGGATTTAAAAACGTGTTCTAAGGCTTGTTAAGTATTCTACGTGTTTCGTGTTTTTAATAAAAACTTCTAGCAAAGTGTTTGAAGAGAATGAAAACAAGCACTAGTAATTTAATTCTACACGTCATCTCATACATGGAGTAAACACATTATTGCCTCAAACGCTGATTAGAAAATTCAAAACACTTAATGATAAATTTGGAACAGAAATGCTTTAAAATTAGATTCTGACAATCTTTGACACGTACTATGTCACAATCTGTTATGTTAGTATATCCTCTTGGCATGTAAAATTATTTTTAATGGCGCAAGTCTTACTTTATAATCACAAAAATCGTGTCTTCCAACGTGTTTATTATACTGCCTGGTCTATGGTATGCCTAAAAATTCCATGAAATAACAATATGTAACAATTTTGTCATTTTATGTACAAGTTGAACATTAAGAACCAATACACTGTCAGCATTTGGATTGTAAGCTTTAATTTATTACTTCATGCTATTTCATACATACAAGGCAGAAAAACATTCAGCAACAAAAACAAGGCAGCTATTAAGTCACTATAAGCCTTTATCAAAATTAACGATGTAAAAGAATTTTTTCTGATAACCAAATGTTTTTGCTGAGAGTATTTTCAAAAATAATCTGCATCGAAATAAGAAAGCGTAGTAAACCATAATTCGAAGCAAAAAACGAAGCAAATTGGATGTCACTTTAAGTTTCTGAATAAATCATGATTGATAATTGAATGATTTGTTTACATTAATCGTATATTATTTTATACATTATAACAGCAATAAATTGACCAATTCATTCAAACATAGGTTCATCATTGTCAGCGGAGTAAACTGATCCACAAAGTTAACCGATCCAATCCTTACAGTTAAAATCGGCCATGATTTAACGCATTTTCTAAAGACTCTATTTTGCATTAGTGTATAGTAATCACTCCTTTTAGTCATCATGTTCATCGAGACGGTGTACACTTTTGATTTAACCCCATAACAGAACATGATTCCCACTATGCAATCAATTGTACACAAACTGAATATCAGGAATTGTTGCGGTTCAAGAACTGAGAATAGGCGGATTAAAGCATAAAGTGAAAGTGTGCAAAGACCAGTTAAAGCGAATACTTTGGTAACTACGAGATAATTGGAGTGAAACTTGTTAAATTGCAGAAGTAACACTTGAATGCTGCGGAACATTGAGTTTAAATGATGGAGATCGGAGGATTGAATTGGTTTGTGGTTGAGGCTGGTTAGCATTCTGTACAGGAAAATTTAAAGAAAATTACTTATATTTTTGAAGACAAGAAAAAAATAGGTTAAATTTACCTGTTGTAATATGACAAATAGTTTTGAAAGCAATAAGACAGCAAAAAGCTATACTGAAATTCCAACATGAAACTGGGAAAGGTGTTCATTGAAGATAAGCCGCAGATAGCCGCAACAACCAATTTGGTAATGAAGCCAAAGCGAGTTAAAAACGGGGAAAGATGAACTAACTGAAAGTGACTACATTCGGGAAGCAGAAAAAACCCGAAGTTTGCTGGTAAACAGGGAATTATCCAGTAGCCAATGACCAAAGCAGGGATATATGAGGTTATTGTGGATATTCCGAGCATTAGAGTGAGTTTAACCAAAGTGGTGCTTTTCTTGGAAAATAAATGTGTTTTCCATATATCTGTTTTATGGATGGGATCAAAATATTTAATTAAAATATTGATGAATTAGCTAGTTTTTAAAATGGTAACATGAGCATACCTTGGTTAATATACCGTTTCTCAAATTCTATAGCGTTATTTGTCAACACGCAGAATTCCCTTCTTTTTCTAACCAAAATCCAGTGGGAATAGAATATGGTGGGCAATCCAATAAGCACAAATACACATTGTAGTAATACGGGTTTGGGAATTGAGCTTTTTACCTTGAGTACTTGGGCAAATATGCAGATGAGAAAAAGGAAGCTGAAAATGTTTAGAAGGTTCAGTTTCCTTAAATGCTTATCCTTTTTTGGAACCATTTTCTGTAATTTGGGATTGTAGTCAATTGGTAGGAAGCCGTAGAGTTTGGCTACTTTGAAAAGGAATAGGAATTTAGGAAGAAGATTTTCAGCTAGGAGCATGGCGACTTTGGGGTGACTGAAGAAAAATAATGTTCCGCAAGATAAATTGTTGGTTATTTCAAGAATAAAAGTTCGTCTTGTTCACAAGCACTTGGGAATGTTCACAGGTTTTACGCTTTAGAATTTCTGTAAATAATAATTCAAACCAGAAAAGTTTCATAGATTCGGAAATGTAAAATGAACTCTACTACTGAATGAGGAAAATCTGCACAAAGTAATTATTGTTAAGAGAATCTGAAAAGTATTTTCTTCTTACGACGATAAGAGCGTCTAACGGTTTCTTTGGTACTCTGAAAGGGAATGAAAAGAAAATGTTTCTCCGTAAGCTTTATAATATCTAATAGAAACGTATATCCAGATTCATAATCAATATTTAATTAAAGTATATCCTATTGGCCCTGTTGACAAACAGAAGCATGCATACATTAACATAATGTTTGGAGCTAACTGCTTCTTATACTACATGGCTACCTCCAAAAAACCCAGTGCGTACTCTCCTTTCGCAGTCTCCAGGATTCTTATACGACACAAACATTACGTTTTCTCTTATATACTTATATTTTAAAAATATAAAAAACAGCATTAAAAATTTATTTCCTGGAAAGAGCACAAGTTCCGCCAGACAGTTCTATATATATAATCGATTGCACAACCAAAGCAAAATCACCAAATAGTTTTAAACTAGTTATCAGAGATTACGTTTTAAGATTACTTAGTGTTCGCATTTACTAGAAATGTTTTTAATTCCATAATTTAGATTGCCCTAGATTAGATACAACGACGATGAATTTTGTTTGTTATGATTTTTATAACCTGACACGCAAATAAGTTACAAAAATAACAAAATTGTAAATACAGGCACCATTTTGCATGCTTTAAGATACCTGTATAATCCGTTATAAACAAATAAATAAATAATTGTTTACTCTAACATTGCCCGTAGCTCGGCAGCTAAATAGCATCATCAATAAAGCACATTACTCCACGTGACATAAAATTTTACTTTGGACTTTCTTCGTCTAAACTGTTTACTAAAATTGAATATGGTTTTAAATACACCATATGAAAGCACACAAGATATTGGACTATAAGTGTTTACTAACCAGGTTATTTTTGTTGCCCGACTTGCTTCTCCGTATATATTATTATTGTAAATATTAACAAGCTTAGATTTAATATGCCATGGTTCTAGTCTACACGTGTGCATTACTATACTCAAGAAAAACAATTTACTGTCCAGCCAAAATATTCATTTACCGTAAAAACTCGGTTTATACCCGGCCCCGAATTAGAGCCGGGTTTAAAGGCAAAAATTTGAAATTTTGCCCTGCCTCGGATTATGCCCCGGTCAGAAATGTTTTCGTATAAATTGTACACATAAACATCTAATAAGTATCATTCCTTAATGAATTTTCATGTAATTAAGTTAACAAACGTAGTTTTATACGTTCAAGTACAGTGCGAATGAATTTTCACATACAAAAGCCCTTAAAATGCCACCAAAATTTTGCATAAACTACGATTTTTTGCGATCTCAAACTCAAACATTCCAGAAAAATCCTAAATTTGAATTTTTGCCCTGCCCCGGTTTATAACCGGCCTCGAGTTATAGCCGGGTTTGAGACCTCAAATTTGAAATTTTGCCCCGGGGCATAAACCGAGTTTTTACGGTATTTGAGTTTTACACTATAATGGGAGATTAATTTTTAAGATTACTTAGTCTTCGTATTTATTTAGCAGCGTTGTTATCAATTCTTTAACTTAGATTGTCCCAGATAGGATACGACTATGGAGAATTCTATTTGTTATGAAAAAATATTAGGCCAACACCGAAATTTGCCTTCCTTTAGTATACTTGTTTAATCGGTTATTAACATATAATGAGCCATTGTTTACTCCACCGGAGCCCATTGCTCGCCAGCTAAGTAGCATCATTAATTAAGAACATTACTCCACGTGACGTCAAACTTTACTTAAACTTTCTTCGTCCAAGCTGTTTATAAAATTTGACAAGGTTTTAGATACACCATATGAAATCACCCGAGATATTGGCCTATAACATTTTATTGACCTAAGTTATCAAAAATGTATTTTTGTTGTCCGCTTTGCTCACCCGTGTATGATATTGTTTTCAAGGTTTAAAAGGTTACGTTTAATGCCCTGCTTCCAGCGGACGCGTGTGCATTTTTTACGTATCCCTTGTGCGATTTCTTGGATACCTCATTGGCCAAACCATTGCAAAACTACTGAGACGGGGTACTGGAGTTTGCTTGAATGTTACGACAGTGTTCACATGGAAAGTGGGATTCTTTCAGTAATAAATTTTACAGCTAAAATGTGCGTGTTTGTCAAGAACCACTTCTATAGTATTATTAATGATTCAAATATAGTTTATAATATACATTTCAACAAATGTAGAACGCTTGGAAAGGTAAGAAATCAAGTTTTTGATAAGTTGATTTGGTAAGCAATATCTTAATTAACGTTGGGTTCCAGTATTACAGAAGCAGTTACCGAAGGACGTTTTAAAAAAGATCAAATTGCTGTTCAATACAGAACATTACAAATAACTTACTTCTGTAATGAATGACTCTCAGAGAACAGTATAGGTTGGTCTGGTGACTTATTTAGGCTTGATACAGGCACTTTGTGTAACATTATGTGTTAGTGTAGAGCGTTCAGACGAAAACCTGGTTTTGCATTAATTTGTTGTTTGCTTATCTTTCTTTTCTCGCAATATACGTATTTACTCAACTGGGTGGAGAAATGGCACAAGTAAATACTGCTTCTGAGCAATTCATAGAAGAGCTGCGAAATTTAAATACACAACGAAATACGCCAAATAGTGCCAAAAGTTGTCACTATTTTGAGAACCATGTACTTTTATTTTTGCAAGTAAGACAAACAAATTTGACATTTCCTCCACCTATTTATCAAATACCGAATTTACGCAGCACGACATAATGCAACCTGCTTGCCGTTTTCTATAAAAGCAAGCAATTTGAAATTTATTTTCATAAAATGAAAAGATAACAATTGCTATTATGTAGTTAAGTCCAGCTATAAAGCAGAGCACAACTATGTCCGCCTTTTCTTTTTTAGACTGGTTGGAATGTGTGAACTGTTTCTCTTTATATATTCTTGAATATATTGACTGCACATGAGCAAACTCCGAAATTTGTTGCCACCAAGCAAGAATTCCAGTTTGAGAGAAGCGTCGTATATGTTCATAATAGGTTGCAGGATACTGTCCATACAAACGATAGCCAATGAGATTTTCATGAATAACATCCTCTCCAAAATAAACAGGCACTTTTACTCTGCTGGTATTTGTATACACTAACCTAGCAACGTTTTCCTTTAGAACTACCGCAGCCTTATTGCATGTTTGCATAAAGGGATAAACTAGAACACGATAGTCATAAGTTTGCTGCTTCCAACTTGCATGGTGAATGAAGCAATCCAAGTCTCCTCTAGATTTAAAATTGGTTTTGTTTCTCCAATTTGGAAATATTTGTGTGTTTGCCAAAAAGGTCTTGGTTCTATTTGATATCCGATCCATAATATCTTCTAACTTGTAGTATGTACTTTGTTGCATCATAATACTCTGCCATAATTCTGATACAACAGGAAACGCTTCATGGGGCGTTTTTTGATTAAACAATTCTAAAGTACTGGATACTACGGATTCATCAAGCAGTTCGAGTTCGTTATGAGTAAGGAGATGCGGCAGAACGTATACCTTAAATTTGTGCTTAATGAGATCAGAAAACTGGTAGAATGGAACCAAAGGCGCTTCTACGGTTAATCTAGTGATATTATCTCCTTTATAACCGTTACTAATTACCAAAAGAACTAACGGGATGAAATAAGTTGCTAAGCATAGTTTGGGTTTTTGCTTAAGAAATGGCAATGTAAATAAGTTGGAACTTTGTTCAAGCATTGCAGTAAAGCACTTGTACAATATGCTTACAGAATATTTTAAGAAACTGATTAGTGTGGCGTGCGCTTTTAAGAAGTAGCTGACTAAACCCGAAATTATAATACCTACTAAAGCAATTAACGACCAGGTTGTGGTATCATACGCTTCCACAAGCTCTACAATAGCACCAATCCAAGTTTTTCGTTCGTAATGACAAGCGATAAATCTTAAACGATCACCATAGAGTGCCAGTGACGTGTCCTGAAAATGAGATACGTGAGGCCACGTCAATGGATGCATCTCCTGACGCAAATGTCTGCGCTTATTCCAATCGTGCGGATAGTATGATATAAATGTTAAGTTGGCAGATTTTGCAAGCATTGAATAAAGTACATGTGTTACAAAACGCCCTTGAATAAGTTTAGCATTATTAGTTTCACCCTTAAAAAGATGACGCATTACACTTTTTGCAGATTTATAGTAAAGTTTGATTAGTGAATACGAGGGTATATCCGGTTGGACTATAATTACTATATTTAGTGAATCCATTCTCTCCAGATCTGCAATGTTTTGGGCTAGTGCTGCCAAATTGGAAGGAAACTGTTTAAAAGGTTTGATTGAGTACTCTGAACGTGTTTGGCAAACTTTGCAAACAAGGTATAATCGAGATTCTAGTTTAGCATCAATTTCAAAAATCAAGATTGATTGATATGGCTTCACGTAAAATGGTGAGATATACAAAGAAAAAATCCAAGTTGCTATGGTATATGTCCATATAGTTTTTGGTGTCCGAAATGTCTGAAAACCCGAATGAAAAACAAGCACCGTGTAAACTGGTACGGTTGAGACAAAGTTTTCATTCAGTATGCAATTTTTTGGATACAAGTTGCAGTATTCCATTTGCGAAAACCTTGCAAGAAAGTCGTCATTGCCCATTTGTTCGTTATACCAATTGTAGTGTAATCTATTGTAACTTCTAAAGTATAGTAGTTTGTTACTGTGATCTTTTGGAGGATATGCGTGTATATCAGCCTGACAGTTACCTAAGCGTTTGCCAGCATAGCGATACTTTTCGTTAATTTGCTTTATGAAAGTACGGTATTTGTCGTTGGTTTCCCTTTTCAAAGTACGGTACGTGCGGTTGACAAAACGTCTGACGTCCGTTGTATCTATCAAAAGAATAGGAGTTGGCAGCAACGTGGTGTTTAAGTTGTGCACTTCATAGTTTGCTACGGTGACTATACAACTGGAGAACCAATTGAGTTTGTCAATCACTTGATCTAACGGGGATTCCGAATTTGCAGTTAAAAGGGATACACTTAAAAGCAAAAGGCTCAAGTACAACATAGTATGCAGCTTTGTCATATTGTAAGTATATTGCAAATAAACGCATGCGCACTTTACGTTGTAAGAGTTAAACAAGTATATACTTATATGTAGAACAATGAATTATATATGGGATACAAAAGATCAGTTTAGATATTGTATTCCGCGTAAACAGTGTATCCTTACAACTTTCTTTTGAACAATTAACGTTATTCAGATAAATCAAGATTTCAAACGTACTGAACCGATTAAACGGGCAAATTTTGTTTAAAAATAATAATGGTGGTTGTATTCGTTAGGAGGTTTTATAGAAGCGTTTAAACTTTAGAACCAAAAAAATGTTCTGGGACGTGTGCAGGGTATAGATGGATTTTCCAACTTCTTTGCGTCAATTCAATACTAATTAATAATTCAAAGCTGGATTTTAAAGCCGAGTAGATATTGTGAGTTGGCTGGAGCTCTTCTATTACTTTTGCGTTGGAAGTTTAGTGTTATGATTGGTTGCTTCAAACAGGTTGAACCATTAGCTAATTAGATGTACCTGTGTACAATGCAGACGACACTACGGCGTAGCGTTTTTATGTAGGTGTAATATTAGCTTAAAATGTATTACTAAATGTAACTACTTAAGTTTTGAAGCTTCTGAATATAGTTTTCCAATTTTTCGCATGTATTTAACTGAGTTTGAAATGCTGTTGAGATCTTTCAGAGAAATTTCACAAAACTACGATTCTATTAAAATTACGAACATAGCAGGCAGCAGTTTCAACTCTACCTCATTTTTATACATAATTAGTTTTTGTATCACAATCCCATTTCAATAGCAATACGTGCCCTTAGTTTCACTGTAGAACTGTTTCACTCATGAAACATAATCCCGACACCAAGACGAATCCCGATATGTTTGTATGGTTAGACAACGTGATATGGATAGTTTTACCGCCTTTTCTCTCTAATTTGCTTGATGTGTCATGTTGGCAATCTTCTCTTGTCTTGACATATTCCTGAAAAATGTTGGGTAATTGTGACAAACTGTTATGAATTTCACATTTCACCACTGATTTTTATTTTAATAGCTTATTGGAACGATAATTCTATGCGGATTATTATCAAACAAACTAGTCAATTAAATGCCCCAGCACAAGCATAATCTAGGTAAATATTACATAAATAAGCACCTGACATTACAATGCGGCTCCGGCGCATACAATACTTATTGGGAATATACAGTAAATACTTAAAAGTATGCTACACATGTAATGGACTTGACATGCTTTTTTATTGTTTACAAATATTATTAAACGTGTTTATAGTTATGTAGAACGTAGCATAATATTAATATATTTATATCAGATTTGTTTCATACATTATACTTATAAGTATTAGCATTTATAATTTAATACTAATTAACCATTGTATACTCAAATTAATACTTAAATTTATTTGTTTAAATTCCTTAATATTTGAATGGTTTGAAAATTGGAATAGCTTGAAAATATTTTATGTACCACTTACAAAAACTTGAAACAAATATTTTTCAAATAATATAAGTTTGAAGTCATTTTATGTATTTGTAAACGTCACTTAACTTCACTCCTGACGGCCTAGCTCACAAAACGAAAATCATGATCCAAACTTTGACATGATGATGTTTGTCTAATGACCTTATTAACAAAGCAGTTCACGCAAAGTACATACAGTGGCACGCAAGTCAGACAAAAGGCCTTTGCAGTTATGTATATTCCTTGCTTTTTGCACTCCATACAAACTCCTAGGCTTTCTGTAAGATTAAAAATTCAAATTAAAAATATACTTTACCGCTAGAAATTCTAATAACTTTTTCTCTCTAACTCTAACTGCAATTACTTTTGAATTGACAGGGTGATGTGCTTCTGCTCGGTTTTCTGTGACAAAAAGTGTGGAAATTATTGTCAATATTAATAGCACGATATATTGAGAGTTATGTTACCTTCGGGTATGCCAACAGGCCGCTCAACGATATTTCCAAGCTGTTTCCCATGTTGAGAATTTTTAAATACACTCACAATTGCCCTAACATCTTCTGAGCCAGCATACTTGGACTGCCAACGAGTAATCGGAATTCTCAAAGCTGGTGCATTTAGCACTTCTTCTGCCTCAGGTAAACTTATTACTGAAGTTTTCCAAACCAAAGGAGAAACCTTTTCAACAAAATGAGTGTTTTATAAAAACAGGATTATTCGAAAAAATAAATCAGTTAACTTACCGATTTTTTGTCGCTTATGATATTATATGCGACTCCAAAAATTTCAGCAAGCTCATTGGATTTGTCCAGACAGATTGTAACAAGTGAAAACGTTTGATCCTCACCATTGACCATTGCTACTGTCATAAATTTAACCTTTTTGACATCCCCTTCAAAAGCTGTTTCAACCTGCATAATTAAAGGTGACCAGGTTATTGTTTGATTGACTTGCATGTCCTTGTCCAGCAGTAAGCCGGCAAAAGAATTTTCAGAGACGATTGCCTGATGTGCTTCTTCAAAATGTTGTGAAACGTCCAAAATGTTGTTGCTTCTAGGGCTTCACTCAGACACTGCATACAAGGCTAGGTTCTATTTCTTTTGGCTTTTGCTAATCCGTATGCGCATATATTTTCCTATCCTAAAGCTTTTCAGGTAGTTTGACTTCTTTTAGCATTAGGCTAATAATAGATTGTTGAGTTGAGATATTCTGTTTATGTTGGCAGCTTCTTGCAATGCTTATATTGGCATACAAAAATTTGGAAAAAAAAAACTTCTGGTTTCCCAAATTGTTCAGGACTGACAGCAGGCTTTGTTTAGGTTCTTTTTTCTGTTTTAGAGCGGGATAGCAGTTTTTAATCCAACTGCAACTTGCAAGTTATATCAATAATTTGCGACATTATAAATATATTTCTATATTGTTTTTACTGGAATTTTGATGAAATGAAATGGAATTCCGTTTAATTCCGAATTACTATGCGATTATTTCTTGTATTCTTTAAGCATTTCAGGTCGTTTGAATTTTAGAGCAGCTTATTGAGCTTCCAGAATTGTTTACTCAATTCTGGTGTCGCCTATAAAGCTTCTAAAATATTTTACCATTTTTTAAAACTATTTATGAAGCTTCTAAAAGGTTTGACCAAATTTTAGAGACGTCTAGAAAGCTTCCAAAATTTTTTACTGGATTTTAGAATCGCTTACGAAGCTTTTAAAATATTTTGCCGATTTTTAGAGCTGCTTATGAAGCTTGTGAAATATTCTACCGAATATAAGCGACGCTTAAAAAGCTTTTAAACTGTACTACCGAATCCATAAAATATCAGAAAATGCCCTAAACATTTAAAAACATCCCTAAAAATTCCCAAAACACCTAGAAAGATTAAAGATATCCCCAAAAATTTCAAAAACATCCAGAAAGATTCCTAAAACATCCCCAACAAATTCCTGAAACACCCCAAAAATTCCAGAAGCAGCCCCAAAAATTAAAGAACATCCGCAAAAATACTTTAATTCAATTTCTGTTTGAATACATTGACTCAGTCAGGTAGAAATTCAAATACATAGTCCGCAACCGTTCAAAGATTAGCACAAAATGAATGTAAATTAATCTACTCTGCACTCCACTCAAAATGTTGGGACGGCACGCGGCCCTTGCATAAGCTTGCATAGAAAGCAGAAGCAGGCAGAATTCACTTGCCCAGCTGAGGCCTAGAGCAAGGGCTAGAGGCTGCTTCTAGGGCTTCACTCAGACACTGCATACAAGCGGCTTCTCGTTTACGTGTACGCTTATGCGGAGCCGCGTGCCGTCCCAAAAGTTTGAGTGGAGTGCAAGCAGCCGTAGTCGCAATGCTTGTGGGCTATGTATTCACTCTGGACTTTTAAAATTTTAATTGGGTTTTTGTCCTGGATGTTCAATACTTTCCTGCAAATTATATGCACTGTTGTTGGAAATTTCTGGTAGAAAGTCTGTTGAGGAGTTGAACATGTGAAGATGGTGTACCAAAATTTACTCTCGCTCGATGTTAGTTAGCAATTAGTAAAATAACACTGATTTGTTTGGAGTTTGAGCATATGCCAATACCAGGGCGACAAAAGAAACACTGCTGATTTATGGTAGCGCTTACAGCATCTTTCTTAAAGTTACTTTAGTCTTTAAAAGATTTAAAATAAGTATAATTCCCTAACACATGAGAATGTCTGAGCTTGTTTTTAAAGTAAAATTAAATTTGTCAGTACAATACCCAGCATTTTATAATTAATTGTCCATTTAATTTATAAGTGTTGTGTTTGTACAAATTACAAATACCACATTTACCAAATTAAATTATTAGGGTTGATTAAAAACAGCACGTGGAATGGTTGCGTGTGTGTTCAGTGGAGAGAATTTAATAGATTAGATTTTGAACAAAAAAAGGACAATAAGGAAATACCGCTGACACTCGTATCATATTTGAGTACAATAAATACGCTTCCAGTTATTTTGTCTCTGGGGTCAATTTTCTAAATTTCTAAAATGTTCACCGTCAGCAACCTAGCCAGACTATGTTTCTGTAGCAGACCTTTTGTATCCTTTTGAGAGTGCATCTAGAGCACTTTCTTTATGGACCTTTATGCATAAGCTCTCTTCCTCAGAGTGGTGGGTAGGGGTAAGAGCCGATCCGTTGGAATGCAATGCAAGCGCAATGCTTTACTGTTGCTACATTATTAATTGGCATTAAAATAGTCCTTTTTAAATTCATACTTAACCTGTCTTTAGCCTAATAAGCAGCTCTGAAATTCATTAAAATATTATAGAAGCTTATTTTGCAGCTTTAAAATTTATTAAAATATTTTAAAAACTTTATAAACGGCGTTAAAATTCAGTAAAATATTTTTGGAGCTTAACAAACGGTTTACCAAACTCGCTGCTTTAAAATTCAGTTAAATATTTTAAAAACTTAATAAACGACTTTAAAATTCATTGAAACATTTTAGAAGTAAAACCGGGACAGGAACAAGTTTCAACGCAGCAATAATTCAATTTTACTATTTACCCATTCAATTATTATTACCAATAATAATTATTAGTCCAGTATCTTAACCACAAAGTCTGTACCACACATTTTAAACTTGAAGGATAAAAATACACTTGCATATTACAAAGTAAATTCATAAGTCATATTGCAATTTGTAATGAAGCTTTATCCACAAAGCAGTTCATTGCTGACTGCAAGTCTACCCGAATAAGGTTATCCGGGTACACAGGTTCCCTTCCAAAGCTTCCCTTTCTCAAATATACGCATCAGCAGACAGCAAAGCACAGCCCAGGCACATGAAAAAAAACCTGCACGGCTCAAAGTGAAAGGGAAGCGTTTCTTGTGAGTACAATCCCCTTGCAAGCAGAGAGCTAGCTGCTGCATTCTGCGAGATTCGTACGATTTTCCCTTTGGCAAAGCAGCGCAGCATCAGAATCTGTGCATTTACTAACATGCACAAGCACCGAGCAAGTGGTTGCAGTTCACCAGCGGAAGCCACATGAGCTGAAAATCCAGATATTTGGCGATGGAGGCTTCCGCTGGTGAACTGCAACCACTTGCTCGGTGCTTGTGCATGTTAGTAAATGCACAGATTCTGATGCTGCGCTGCTTTGCCAAAGGGAAAATCGTACGAATCTCGCATAATGCAGCAGCTAGCTCTCTGCTTGCAAGGGGATTGTACTCACCAAAAGAGCTTCCCTTTTCTTCTACAGGGCCCACTGCAAGGCTCGCCTGCTTTGCGTTATGCGTACTCAGTATTTAGCTGCATTAGTGATGTGAGCGTTAGCTGTAGCTTCCCTTTCTATTCATAGATTATCCGGATTATTGAAGTGCATGCAATGCATGTAAATGAAAGGATGCCTTTTTGAAAGAGAAAAAATAAATACATATGAATAGATTTATACCTGTCTGTAATGTTCTATAAGCGTATTTCAGGCAAATGAGCTTTTTATCTGGACAACTAAATTGTTTTTTATTTTAATTATGTGTATGTGTAATTTGGAACAAAAGTACTTTAAATACTGGCTGGTCCAAATCTAATATTGACGGACTGCGTTTTCAAGTTTGAATCTTAGTAAAAAACGAAAACGTTTCGTTTATATTTTATTGAGTTGCATTAAATTAAAATTATTACTGCATCAAATGCATATAAGTCAAACTGCGTTTCAAAAAAAGGAATCAATTTAAGTAAAGCTTGTATTGTGAATGTGACTGACTGAATAAAAATGTACAAATCTGGGTATATATTTTACTTTCGAACACTACTGCAGTTAATAAGTACAAAAGTCAGAGAACCAAAAAGTACATGAAGAGACTTTCTTCTGTCAAAATGCGACGAGTAATTGTAAATTATAGTCAATAATTAATCATTCTGTTTCTAATTTCACAAAAATTATAACATATGCGGATACACCATTTTTGGACTGTCAACTACAAAACTTTTGTAACAGTTAAACAATAACCGACTCCCTAGCTGGTTCCTTGTTTCCTGTGACCAGTTTGCCACAACCGTTCCATCATGGCTTGCCGTACCGTTTGAAAGTTCATCAAGACCCAATGCATCACGCATGCAAGCTTCAATAACACTAGCTTCTCTTTCACTATTATGATGAAATACACCAACAATCACCACCCCAAGGCCACACTTCCATATTTCCAGGAGTTTGTCTACTTTTTTCCCTTGTTTCAATGGTTTACTTCCCGTTGCCGCATATTTTTATTAAGCAGACGAGGTCTTCAGACCTCAGTATGCTTTCTGATATTGCTCCTCAAGTCTGTATACGCCTTCCGCCCTTCCGACCTTCCGCCCTTCCGCCCTTCCGCCCGTCCGTAGCGCGATCTCCTCCTAGACCATACCAGATATTCAAAATCTGTTTTCACCATTGGATTCCTGGTCACTTAATCTCGCCTGGGGCAAAAAACCGTTACCCCCAGACCCCCCCTTCCCCAAAATACCCCCCACACCCCCATTAAGGTAAAACATTTTTAAATCACAAGTCCACCTGTTTATAAGTAATTGATGCCCCTGAGTTCAAAAATGACATCCGTTTTTCGGTAGCTGTTCACCATTAGCCGCTAGGGGGCGAAAAGTGCAAATACACAACATCCTCAATATCTCCACAAATCTTTAAGCTAGACAGGTGAAACTCAGTCTCCAGGGGTAATCAACCACGCTGATCAATATTCTGGTACCCAGGTTACCCCAAACCACCCTGATCCCCCCGTGGCAGCTCCCCACTGTACTTAAATGCACCATAACACGGTGAAAATCAGTTTTAAGGGGTAATTGAGTACGCTGGTCAAGACTTTTATGTCAACATAACTCAGACCATTACTGTTGTCAAAATAAATTGTCATTCTCGTCTGCTTTCCTAAGTTTACAAAAGTTTATTGAATTTTAGAGTCGCTTATCAAGATTCTAGAAATTTGTACTGAATTTTAGAGTCGCCTATCAAGCCTCTAGAAATTTTTACTGAATTTTAGAATCGCTCATCAAGTCTCTAGAAATTTTTACTGAATTTTAGAATCGCTTATCAAGCCTCTAGAAATTTTTATTGAAATTTAGAGTCGTTTATGAAGCCACTAGAAATTTTTACTGAATTTTAGAACCGTATATCTAGCCTCTAAAAATTTCTATTCAATGTCAGAATCGCTTGTCAAGTCTCTAGAAATTTTTATTGAATCTTAGAGAGGCTTATTAAGCCTCTAGAAATTTTTACTGAATTTTAGAGTCGCTTATCAAGCCTTCAAAATGTTTAGTGAATTTTAGAATCGTTTATCAATCCTTATAAATTTCCACTGCGCTTTAGAAACGCTTATCAAGGCATCTTTAGGCATTTCCTGAGATGATCCGCAGTAATGAGCTACATTGGGACATTGACTGCGAATTGAGAGCGCTCTCCTTGACAGACGACCACCATCGGAGAAAGCTGCTCTGTCAGAATGCTAAGCCCTAGAAATGCC
Source organism: Entomobrya proxima (assembly GCA_029691765.1). Classification (NCBI taxonomy): domain Eukaryota; kingdom Metazoa; phylum Arthropoda; class Collembola; order Entomobryomorpha; family Entomobryidae; genus Entomobrya; species Entomobrya proxima. The sequence goes on from CM056168.1 coordinate 52,881,028, forward strand.
ATAAATATTCTCATGAAATTTGCTAAGTAAATGCATAGCTACTTTGTGTACAAAGCGGTTCTGGTTCTTCTGCGCAGCTATTTTTAGCAGACACATTGTTCACTCAACATGTTCAGCTACAGTTTCAAAAACCCTGCAGACCGCACAAGGCTAAAGAAAGCACAGCTCAAGCACCTTTAAAACCTGCAATCCTGTCCTGCATATTTTGGCACTGTTGGAGAAAGCAAGTTTTCCCTTGGATAAGCCTTTCACTAATCCGTCCCATGCATACACATAAATTTTAAAGAAAGCAGGACGGAAGCTGAGACCAAGTACCTGAAATAGCTTTCGCTCCTCTCCTGCAGTTTTAAACAACAAAAGCTTTTCTCGGTGTGTATTTTTAGCTTTTAGACGTATCCACCTATGCCACCATAAAACAAACAATGGTAATTGCTTGGTAAAACATAAAATAAACGTAGCACTGGTTTATTCACGCAGCATGGTTTATCCTGATGATCAATATTTCAGAAAGGTTTAGTTCTGGGATTAATCTGATGTGACGCATAAATTGACCGGTGGACAGTTGAATTGGACAGAGCAAACGTTTTACTCCACTAAGTAATATGTAGGGCCACAAAATTAAATCACTGAATTAAATTTGAAGATGGAAATATTTATCATGGATAATTTTTCAAAAGCACGAGATACTTATGCGTATTTTATTTGAGTATCTTTGCCATGTTTTTCTGTACTTTATTTGTATTTTTCAGCTTTTTGGATAGCTTATAGTTTTCAGAAAGTCTATAAAATCGTTTAATGCCCTGCTTCCAGCGGACGCGTGTGCATTTTTTACGTATCCCTTGTGCGATTTCTTGGATACCTCATTGGCCAAACCATTGCAAAACTACTGAGACGGGGTACTGGAGTTTGCTTGAATGTTACGACAGTGTTCACATGGAAAGTGGGATTCTTTCAGTAATAAATTTTACAGCTAAAATGTGCGTGTTTGTCAAGAACCACTTCTATAGTATTATTAATGATTCAAATATAGTTTATAATATACATTTCAACAAATGTAGAACGCTTGGAAAGGTAAGAAATCAAGTTTTTGATAAGTTGATTTGGTAAGCAATATCTTAATTAACGTTGGGTTCCAGTATTACAGAAGCAGTTACCGAAGGACGTTTTAAAAAAGATCAAATTGCTGTTCAATACAGAACATTACAAATAACTTACTTCTGTAATGAATGACTCTCAGAGAACAGTATAGGTTGGTCTGGTGACTTATTTAGGCTTGATACAGGCACTTTGTGTAACATTATGTGTTAGTGTAGAGCGTTCAGACGAAAACCTGGTTTTGCATTAATTTGTTGTTTGCTTATCTTTCTTTTCTCGCAATATACGTATTTACTCAACTGGGTGGAGAAATGGCACAAGTAAATACTGCTTCTGAGCAATTCATAGAAGAGCTGCGAAATTTAAATACACAACGAAATACGCCAAATAGTGCCAAAAGTTGTCACTATTTTGAGAACCATGTACTTTTATTTTTGCAAGTAAGACAAACAAATTTGACATTTCCTCCACCTATTTATCAAATACCGAATTTACGCAGCACGACATAATGCAACCTGCTTGCCGTTTTCTATAAAAGCAAGCAATTTGAAATTTATTTTCATAAAATGAAAAGATAACAATTGCTATTATGTAGTTAAGTCCAGCTATAAAGCAGAGCACAACTATGTCCGCCTTTTCTTTTTTAGACTGGTTGGAATGTGTGAACTGTTTCTCTTTATATATTCTTGAATATATTGACTGCACATGAGCAAACTCCGAAATTTGTTGCCACCAAGCAAGAATTCCAGTTTGAGAGAAGCGTCGTATATGTTCATAATAGGTTGCAGGATACTGTCCATACAAACGATAGCCAATGAGATTTTCATGAATAACATCCTCTCCAAAATAAACAGGCACTTTTACTCTGCTGGTATTTGTATACACTAACCTAGCAACGTTTTCCTTTAGAACTACCGCAGCCTTATTGCATGTTTGCATAAAGGGATAAACTAGAACACGATAGTCATAAGTTTGCTGCTTCCAACTTGCATGGTGAATGAAGCAATCCAAGTCTCCTCTAGATTTAAAATTGGTTTTGTTTCTCCAATTTGGAAATATTTGTGTGTTTGCCAAAAAGGTCTTGGTTCTATTTGATATCCGATCCATAATATCTTCTAACTTGTAGTATGTACTTTGTTGCATCATAATACTCTGCCATAATTATGATACAAGTATTTGTTATGGAGACATATATGCATATAGAGATAATATGCAAATGAAGGCAAGAGATAAAAAATTGAATGCATCGTTAGATAGCTCATCCTTTGGCCATTACATGACGCATTTTTCGGGTTTCCAAAATAAGCGCATCATCATGAAATTCCCGGAGAATGAAACGTTTGTAAAACTGTCTATATCCCGCTTCGAAAATGTTGCCAATAGGTCAAAGATCAAAGCAATGAAACGCTTTGTAGAAGATGGTAAGCGCCAGGCTGGTATACATAAAATAATTTGGGGATATCAAACTACAAAAACATCAGGGTATAAGTTCTCTGAAGAACGTATTGCAACCGTGTCTCCCTTAGAAACCTTGAAGACGACTTCAAAGTTGTTCGACGAGGAGCCTTCCACCTCAATTAATGCTGCAGCCAACAAACTCAACTTTAGTCCACAAACGCTAGGTCAAATTAAAGCTCAGAAATTGGGCATCAATGCCTGCACTAAGCCGGAAGCACCAACCTGCAGTCAAGGTTTAGGAGCAGCGAGCAAGATCTAGACACCGATTTGTTTACAAAAATAACTTTCTAAGACTTTGACCAAAATCAAAACATGCTCCTAATATTCAACTGGCAAGAGGTATCGAAACTTTTTGGGATTTATGTAAGGCAGGGTAGTCCAATCTACAAAACCCACACAGTTTACCCCAAGGTTTCAATACTATTTGGAAAAGTATCACCACTAAAGTGGAAGCATGATCGGGAAAATAGGGATATGGGGTTCTAGCATACGCCGAACGAGAACTTTACAGCACTGGATACAAAGGCACCAAAGAATCTTAATTTAAGTTAATATTGTTAACTATTAGTTGTACTAAGTGTTAAAAAATATTGTAGCTCAATAAATCTTATATGCTCCGAAATATCACAATTCCAAAAATGTCTCCATAACAAATACTAACCCTTTATATACCTGAAGCGGCACGTGTGCGGAAAATTTATTAAACAAATGGATTTATATAAACACACCTTACATATCTAATCTAGCTAAAGCATTTAAACCTGGAAGTTGTACTTTGTCACTACAGGTACTCCAATCTACAAATAAGTCTTAATTTAAATAGCATCATAAGAAGCCAATAAATTTAAAATAGCTAGCCTCACTTGGATCATACTGAAGCAGCACGTTGTAGGAATATATACCTTAGGCTAACATAGACTTCTAAGGAACTAAAGGATTATTGAAAATTTGAATGGAAAATATATTTGAAGTTTCATATTTTTGATTTACATTGGGAGATATTGTATTAATAGGAAATCTGAAATTGCAACTTCACTAAACATACGGAAAGCGAGAAGATAGAAGAATCGAACGTTGCAGGAAACTAGGGAACCAACCAAAAACTTCTATCCTCTTCAAGTCAAAACCGTCTCAGTTAAACAATATTCATGGACATTGGCATCTCTTTTTTCATTTTCTCTAAAATGTTGAAAGTTATTATACTCTTGTGGCTTCTGGCGTTCCAGAGATTCTGCATGTCACATTTGGGTAATATTGAGGTGGATATGAAAGGCCAGCTTGTAGATTTCCAACAATGTTCTGTTCAAGTTTTAACACCGCTGCTTACGGGAAGCGTCACGGTAAACAAATAAATAAATCACACAAAGGTTTATAGATTTTAATATTTTTAATGCACCCATATCGATAAAAAATGTTGATTGCTTGCTAGGGTCTACAAGCGCAAACAACAAGTCTGTCAAAGGAGACAATGGAATTTATGCCATTGATTCTGCGACAATACATAGGTCGCCAAAAAAAAAATGGGAGAGACAGCCCAGACGAAGTATGTTTTCATTGTGATAATAAATACTATTATTTAGTGGACCACTCAGCACTAGAACCACTTTTAAAAAACCGATACAAACACATAAAATTTAAGTGCGACGTTGTAGTGTATCTGATGCCCTTGCAGTGTTTTTCTTGGATAATAAGTGATACTCGTAAAATGCCCAACCATTCTTTATATCCAAGGCGTGCCATTTACACAAAATACGTAACGCAAGATAACAAGTATATGTTGATTGTAGGATACGCTTCAACTTTAAAATCTCCACTTATTTCAAACTTGTTCTTTTACGTTGACTTTTCTATCATAAATATTTGGTTATTTACCTTCTGGAAAAAGGTTTACTTTGAGGTTTATAAGCAAAACGAAAGTCTTTATGAAATCAGACAAGGATTTATAGTGACCTTGGACTACGTTCAAGCTATGCGAAACGCAAATGACTACTGCAATACGTTATTGATGTTCTTATCTTTTACCTGCAAAACTAATTGGTCAATGTGGGTCAACTATCTATTAGTTAATATTTCAAGCACAAAGGATATTCAGAGTTTAAACTTTTTCTCTGACAGAAAGTCCGGTCTAATCTGGAGATTTGCGCCGTTTTCAGAACCAGCAATACGCTACGTTAAAATGTTGGAATCCATTGAAACGCAAAGAAACTATTTCTTTAGCAAAACGAATCTTGATAACAAAATACTAAACCCATCACTCGTTGTGTTCAGCACAATTTTCCCAAACAGTACAATACTGATAGATGAGACATTGTTAAGTATGGGAGCTCCAGTAATTTGGCAAATAACGGATTTTTCAATTTTGCAACCCCATGTGCATACAGTTTATAAACGAGGCTGGTCATTTCTTATATGCTCAAACGTAACAGATGCCGACAAACTTTCTTTGTTTGGTTTTACCTCGGCATTCGACAGCTACACGTGGTCTGTGCTACTAGCATTGTCTGGTCTAACGGGTATCGTGTTGCAATTTTTCTTAACTCAGTCGTCAAAAGTTTCAAGGCTTAGCGCATACTGCTTTCCTCTGAAAATTTTGCTTGAATTGGACTCCAATAATTTACAAAAAGCTAAGATCATTTCCTCGGTTTGGATACTGATGGGTGTCGTAATTTCAAATGCTTACAAAGGTGACAACATAACAAAGCTAAGTTCTCCAATTTCCGTCCGTGCGCCAGAAACATTTGAGTCACTTATTCAGAAGAATTTTACCTTTTTTTCCCGGTTCATCTCTGTATTTGATGCCTTGCCAGGTTACGCGAGCATTGTACCGATTTGGAATTTATACATTAACACGATAGAAGTTTTAGCGAATAAAACGACAACAGTTTCAGGCAATTACACTCTTGGAATTGGTTTCGAACAAGTGTATTTCCAAGGGAACAAAGCTAAATCACAATTATTAGAGCAAATAGGACTAAAACTTAATCGGCAAGGAGCAATTCAACATGCGTCCAGTTACAAGTTTGTTGACTCAAACAAAACAAAAACAGCGTACTTTAAGAAACTGATTGGAACATGTAAAAACGACTACTTTGCGTATATTGATGACTGGGATGTAATTATGAAAGCGTATGTTGACTTGAAAATAGATTATCAAAATACTAAGTACTATAACAGAATCAGTAAAAGTAAGAAATCACTACCGCACTTAGAGAGTCGATGGATAATTGAAAGGTCGCCTGTTAGCCAACACACCATAACACTGGGCATTCGAATTTTAGAGGCTGCTGGAATATTTGATATTTGGTCAAAGTGGGCAGATCGACTTCGAACTTGGAATGAAACAATAGCCTTAGCAAAAGCAGAAGCACTTCCTAAACCTCTGACAACTAGAGACAATATTGTAGTAGTCTTTTTCATGTATTTGTGTCTGCTTTTATTTCCATTGTTTGTTTGGGTTGCCGAGTTAATAGCAAAAAGGCGAACTGATGCCATTTCAGTGGATTTATTTTTTTGGACTTTTGCGCTTAATGTTTGTAAAAAACGGATAACCAAAGTTTCTAACTTATGTAAACTTGGATATTGCACATCACCATATTTTTCATAAACCTTTTTTGGGTTAGATAGTTTGGTTAATTTATGTCAGTATGTTGTCGTATTCTAGGATATTTAGTTCAGTAAGACAACCGGATGGAACAGGAACAGGTTAACTCGATATCTAAATAAGCACAATTCATTGTACTGTAAAACTCAACCATTTTATTTATCTTTCCTGTAACCTTTACGTTTTTACATGTGTTATTCCAATAATTTTACAATTTACAAGGTGTAAAAATTTACATAATATATAAAAGATAAGTTTCTAAGCATAAAAATTCTTTGAAAATTATAGTTCTGATATTTGTGGCGCCCAACCCAATATTGCTATTTATACTATGCTGACGTTAATACCTGACCTCTTTACGCATCTTGCCACAATCTGGAAAATCTATTAAAATATACAAATCAAATTCAATCAAACCAATTTACGAATGATTAGAAAATACAAAATCAAAAAATAGCACTCGTGGACATTTAGGTGGAAACTGTCAAAGTATTACCTTTTTCATGGACGACGTTCCATCACGGAACACAATATTTTTTAAGAATTCCGTTTTCAACAAAACCACTTTACAGGCCAACTGGATTGTTCCTTCCTTTTTTGGAAGCCCATTTTCTTCCATTTCAAATCTTACAGTTTTCAAGTCTGCAATAAACATAACAAATATCTAAGAGTATTATTGCTTTGACAGAGTCAAATTTTATGGCTAAATTAAAAATTCGCTTACTTTTTAAACAGGCAATGGTAACTAGTGGGCCTAATCCTATATATTCCAGTTTAATTAGCTCAATATCCTTTCCATTTTCAAAACAATACGAAAGTGTATTATATTCAGAGTTGGAAATGCCCAGTAAAGTCTGATCAAATGTATTTGTAAACGTCTTCAGACCCAGTTCTTCTAGTTGTGGCCATGACTGGTTTATTACATTTAGTAATGGCGACAGGTTTTCCCTAATGCCCACTATTGTACTTGTAAAATGTAGCTTTTTAACGTTTGCAAAGCTCGACCAAGCAAGTCCTAGTATCTGAACGGGAAAACGCGTAAACGAGAATGTCAGTGTTAGCTCCTGAATGGAATCACAAGCGGCTACAAATCTCGCCATGTGGTCTAGTCCTCCTGGCAGCACCAGTTTCTGAAGTGCTGGAAACTGTCTTGAATATGACAAATTGATAACAGAAATTTCCGACTTGTCAATCAAACTGGTAACTATAAGTGTTTTAAGACATGGCATTATTGGAAACTGAATTTTGGATGCTCTCTTTGTCTTTGTTGCATTATAGTGTTTCCCAGAAATTTCTAGCTTTTCTAAACTTCCACTTAGCGAGTTTAACATTAACTGGAAACTCTTTGCCCAAATAACTTCAGATTTGGTTGTGTAAATCAATGTAAGTTCAAGCAGTTCTATTCTGCAAAACTGTATTTGCAGTAAATGCGCCTCATTGATATTTCCAACAATTGTTAGACTTTTTAATTTGCAATAGCGTTTTGCTACACTCAACAATTCTAAAAACTCCTGAAGCACAAAATGATTCTCAGACTGTATATTTATTTCTGTTAACTCTGGAGCATTTTCAAGTACTTTTTTAGCAAAAGCAAAAATTCCTGTAACTGAGCCTACATTTTCAGGTGCATAACTATCCCGCTTCAGATAAACTATTTTCAGATTTGGAAACCAGCAATGTAAATTTTGAATATAGCGTATGTTCATTGGATTGTAAAATATAAAGGTAAGCTCTAAAGCCCGTTCTCCAACAGCAGCAAAGGATTCCCATAAAAAGTTTCCAGTGACCAAACTGAACTTAAATTTGTCGCAAGAAGAGTTCTCCCATAGAGCTACTTCGTCCAGTTTTATGCAATCACGATCGATTACAAAATTGATGTATTTATATTTGCTGTAAAAAGCTGTAGCAGTTTCATCATTCCAAGAGCGACAAACCTGTCTGAATAATTTAATGGATTCTGGAGGAAAATAACCAAATATTTTGTGTGCGACCTGAAATTCAAAACAATTAATAAAACAAGTTCTCGATTGATGTTTATATATGAATTATGTATGCTTGTTTTATGAAAATATATTGAAAAAAAAACTTATGAGAGAAATTAGCAGAGGATGAGATGAAGTAGTTTCAAGATTATTAGACAAATCAGCATGCTCAGGTGGATAAATGCTGCTCATGATTTGATTAAGAAAGTTTTCAAAAAACGCAAACATTTTAAATATAATTTAGTACTTAAAAGTTTTAAGTTAAAACTTGAAAAGAATAAGCAACAGTAATTTCAGTTCAGAAGTTTACTTGGACAAACCGTACATGACACTGAATAAAACTCTATGCTGTTTTGGGCATGACGGCAACGTGTAAGAACAACAAAAATAATTTTGTTGTCTCACATATGGTAGGAATACTAGTATTTTGAATTTCAAAAGTTCAACAACACTGAACACTGAGCATCATCGCATTGCAAATGCCTTACACACTTTTCAATCCATTATGTGAGTAAGTATACAAGTCCGAGCATCGTAAGCAAGAATAATACAAATTTTCTGTCACCAATCACTGGCCCTGAAAAAGGTTATGCTGCTTCGTTTTCTTTATGTACCTGCAACACTACTTTTCAGATTACTATATTTTTTCACGCGTAGGAGTTACGCTAACCATTTCCAAACGTTATTGTTACAATATATGTAGTATTAAATTGCGCATGTTAAACCAGGTAACCTGAAGAAATTTACATTTTTTTCTCCGTCAATATTTATCCAAATGTTTTTGTTTATTGTGTTGTGTGCATGCACAACCCGCATTCATTGTTTCGTTCTCTGCTCTCATTGTTCAAAGAAGATGAAGGGAACTGTGTAGCGCTTTCATAGTGTAAACGCACCAAACCAAGCCAAAACTGAGAACAATGAAAAAAGGTATAGTAATACGTTAGGCATTACTAGCCAAAAATAAATTTTACAACAGGATATTTTCCATGCTTCTCCTTTCACCAGAATGCATACTGTATAACGCATTTGCTTCACATGATAAAATTGGACTGTTTGTGTACAAGTACCAACCAACTGAAAATACCTTTACATGCAGTAAGACTGCAGTTGAAAAATTCTCAAATAAATACACACATATGCACAAAAAATATATCGTTGCTTGTTATGATTTTGAAGCACACACCTTTTGATACAACACAGCAGTGTAGAGACACATTTGTGTTCTTGTTTTTAAAATTGTTATTTCTGTTTTGATTTTTGTGAAGATACATAATTCTTTGTGAAAATAAATGGCTTGGTGGTCATTAAGTTGAAGCGTCATTAAGTAAGATGTCACATTCACAAGAAGAGTTGGAGTTGTTGGAAAAAGTAAAAATGGGTTCTGAGAAAATAAAGATTCGGTCAGAAAACACAAAAAATGATCCAGAAGAAGTATAGTTTGTACAGGAAGAGCCAGGACGCCCCACACATCCTTTGCTTGTATCAGTGGTAAGCATTTCACAATTTGATAATGGTAGTCAATATTTTGAATTTTCTCTGTAATCAATTTCTTTTTGTTTAACGATAGATTCTACGGCTACTGTTTCAGTATTTGTCAATATCAAAGAAGTCCCTTCTCTCATATCGACTGGTTTGCAAAGCATGGAACCAAGAGGCAACGCTCAGTGTTCAAAAGTTTTGTACAGAATACTCCCTCCCAGTCAATCCAAAAGTGCTGCTAAATGGTAATATAACAAATGCCGCACAAAATATTCAAAAATTACAAAGACTAAAAGATTGCGTGGATCAGAGTTCCAGCTGGCCTTTAAGAAAAATTAAGTATAAAACCACTTTGAAATTTTTGCAATCATCCTGGAGAAACTACAGAGTGGATCAAGCAGCAACTTCTCTATTTTCATCATTGTCAGTTTGGATAACACATCTGAGTTTTGGGCTCATGCCTGGATGGCTAAGTGACGACTTAAATTTAGCCGGAATGCAGTTTCCGTTACTGATATCTTTCAAAATAGAAATTGGTGATGGTCTTCCACTACTTCCTGAAGACATTAGGAGTATTAAAAAGCTGCTTAAAGATTTAATTAGTGCAGCACCAATGCTGGATAAAATCGATTTTACAGAGCGTACTCGAATACAAAAGTATAATTTTGCTGCGTCATTGCTTCGCATCATAAGAGTGGCAAAATTAAAACATTTAACACAACTTAAAATGTTTGGAGTGATTAACAATTTTCATTTGCAACAAATTTTAAAACTCGGAGTTCCACTACAACACCTTTCACTAGCATGCACAGACAAACTTCGTTTGGATAAAAAATTTCAAGCATACGCCAGCTCATTGAAAACATTTGAAGAAAAGTTTAGTTACTAAGCTATTCTTGATGAGCTTGGTATACTAATAGCAGCCCATAGATACGGAAACTGGATCACCGAATAATATACATGTATATATTTTATGAATGATTGTAAGAGTTTTTGTGACATGAAATTTTGTTATTTTGCCTTATTGTAAAAACCCCTGAAGAGGACCTGAGGTAGGATTAAAATGTCGGGTCGATTATAAGTAATAAATTGTATTAAACATTCGTTGAATTTGCAACTTTTAAATTTTAATAAACTTTCCTTTCCTGTCGATTACGATCAAATTTTGTCGCATGGATAAACTGGGAACATTTCTAGCCATTAGTAGGAGTCAACGGCAACGATTAATCGTCGATTATAAGCTACTTTTAGATTAATCGTCCCATTTTAGCCTCTCAAAAGTAGATGAATTTTAAAAAATAATCGCTTATTTTTTGTCCTTGACTACGGCTATTGTTGCCCTTTTCTGGCCAACTAATATGCAACAATTTTTCATACGCTGAGCATTTCTCCAGACATAGAAGAGCTACTCACAAGGAAAGATGCACGAAATTGAAAAGACATGAGCGAGGATGAAAGCAGACTAACTAAAACAGATGAAAGAAGATGACCTTGCAAGTTTGAGCAAAGCATTTACACTTGAGCCACTTTCCTAAAAGTGGTTTGAAACGTATCATTTCGTTTTTTTAATCTGGTTGGATACATAAAATTGATGTTTACTGAAATGCATACTTGGCCACCAATCATAGTTGTCATAGAATCGAATTGAAGCCCACTTCAGACTTTAACAGGTTTGTAAAGTGAGGCTCACACATTTTACTGTGAGTGCTACTGGGTATAAGATAAAAAGTAGGATGGAATGGACAAATATAGCTGAAATAATTTGGAAACTGCAGTTAAGTTTACGCTATAGAAATATAAGTCATAGTACATACTGAGTGTCATTGCGCCACCATGGATTTTATAGAAATTATTAGTACAATGCCGGCATCATTATGCCGCTATACCGTCGCACGACACAAAAAACGTTATTTTGTTTAAAAAATTACAACTTAATAGATTTTGACAACTAAAAATTGTAACAATTACTCGTTTAACCAATATTGTGTGACTATATGCTATGTAACCATGTTTGGCATTCATTTTGACAAAACCAAAAATGTTCATGAAAATCATAGTAATACCATAACAGTGAGGAAAGGAAAAAAGCCCAAGAGATGATGACGTGATGTGTGGAGAAAATCAATGCTGTACCAGAGCAAAAATCAAAAGGTTATCTCCCAAACTAATTGCATTGGCAAAAATGACAAGGCTGTATCGATTTAAAGACATTATTTATGCAAATGAGGTTAGAAGGGATAGAGATGAAATAGTCACCAATTTCTCACTGTGCCTATGATGCCCATGTTATTTTTCAATCGGTTACTTTATCTCAATAGCTACAGAAAATTACACAAAAAATGATTCACAGTCCTACAGAAGCCCAATCATAATGCATTCAAATTACATGAAAAAATGGATATTATACGCATTTTTGTTATAAAACACGTAAAAAACAATGCCAAAATTATTTTTATACGCCAACTTAACTACTAGCAATCATTAAATACCCTAACTAACAACTTAATTTCCATCTAAAATACCATACGAGTATGAAAGTTCCTGGAAGTGGTAGGATTATGTTCGGTAGAGGTATAGATAGGCTTCATGACCAATGGTGAAGTTTGATTTTTAGAAATTGCTTTGCAATTTTGTCTACCTTTTCAAAATGGTTGCAGTCGTCTACAGAATCAAATCTTTAGCCACATCCACTTCGCGTTGACTGCAGTTAGAAACTTTAGCCATGATTCTTTCGTTTTGTCATTTGTTGGTACATAAATCAACGTTTCAGTTATATATAATCTCTATCATGAATAAAAGTATGTTTGGGCTTTAATGAAGCAAGCCTCACTTGCATACAGAGACCTGTCTGGAGGATACCTTGTAATCTAGCATCGCACAAGTTTTATCCATTCTGAGGTTTGCAAAATTATTATAATTGATGTGAGCACCAGGAAAATCAGCGTGTATGACCAAGCTTGCTTTGCTTTCAAACAATCATTTTTGCAAAATCTTGTGTATTTTGTAATCATGATTTTATCAACACGACGATTTTTAAGCGCTAAGGAAATAAAGTAACCGTTGGAAAAATTGGGTCTGGATCAAGTTAGATTTTTGGTTTCTATTCCATATCCCTTCTTAATTCAATTATTTATGCTGACAAGGTTGCCACACGTTAAAAAGAGTTAAGCTTATAAGCACTGCTTATAAGCAGGTTGCTGGACATTGAGCCAGATAAATAACAGGTTATCAGCGTAGTTACTTTAGTTTATGCACGTTGACATGGTTATGGCTATTATGCTTAAGATTTCATTTGGTATTTCAATACAATAAAAGTTATTTGGCTGTGTTATTAAAAAGTTTACCACTAAAAGTCCCGTTTGTACGTTATATCACAATAAAAGTTCTGGAAGCATATGGCAAGCTCTTAAATGGATTTGATTATTTAATGAATCATTTTGCTAGGTTTTGTTTTTCAGATATATTTCTATTCCTTTAACGGCATTTGTTGTAAATTATTAGAAAGCATTTTCCAATTTAAGTTAAAACTGACAACACCACACAAAAAATTTAAATTTGTTCAAGATATATATTATGACGAATTTGCGGCACGAAAATCTGAAAATTTACACAGTCCTTGGTTACTGGAATTTATGGCAGAAAGTAAATATTTTGTAGCCATTTATTTATGAAAGAATTAATTTGCCAAAGAAAATTGCATACATGATATTGGTGAAAATTTAAGTGTTTTGCTGGTATAAATCTTGGTTTGGAAAAGATGCTTAACTCTCCAGTCAATGCGGGAACACGTAATCAAACAACATTGTTCACAACCTCCTCCTCAACAGCCTCCACTCACGTTTTCTGTAAGCAGGAATAAATATATTTTATAAATATATATCCTCAACTTGCGTCATATTTATTTAAAGGTTGAATAGTAGATTTTTAAACTTGATTCCGTGAAAAAAATTTAAGAGCTTACCAACTCCTTCAAAGGCCTTGTCTAAACCCTCAGTGGTTGCCTTGCCAGCCTCCAAACCTGCCAGAAAACATGTTCCACCGGTGGCCACAGTTGTAAATGAATAAACAGCACTTCCTGTTGTACCAGACGCAGACCTGGCAACTTCTTTCACGTCTCCTTTGCATGCATATGTAAATAGGCGTCCTATTCCATACCAAATGTTAACAACGGGAACAAGCTTAATAACTTCATAAGCCACTTTCTCGCCTTCGTCCGACTGTTGGTTTCCCATTTTCAAAAAATATTGAACTCTGGAAAATTTTCTAGTGTTTTGAAAATTATTATACCATGGAATATTTTTGAGAGTGTTTGAACTGCTCGACGTGAGCTACGATACTGAAATCTGGCTGCTTGAGTTGTATACTATGTCCACATAAGTATAGCTATCACTAAAAACAAGTGCAAATATGAATGCTACACATAATGTTTTTTTAATGTAGGAAAAACGAATGTAAAACGTAAGTTTTGGTGAGGTTCATTGAGCTAAATGAAAAAATCCAGAAGATTCGCTGCTGTGCAGAAGAATGAAGGTGACCTCGTAAGATCGAGCAAAGCATCTATCTATACATGATCAAAATAGATTCAGAGCGACGAGCGTAAGACGTTTCATTTTTGTAATCTGCTTCATAAAAAAACTTGGTATTTACCTAAATGCACTTTTTGCACGCAGCTTAGCTTAGCTGTTTTTGGTGTAGATAAAAAATAGCCGTGTGCAAATTTGTATATGCATTTTGCTTTTGCTCAATCTACTCTCTTTGAGAATGTGCATGTTTTGGTTTCAGACGAGAGAGAAAGACCACATACTTAGGAACGTTTTCAAGAAGACGTTATGTAAAGTAAATTTTATTTTCTAGGAGTTAGTATATATTAATTTTTATATATTAAATCAATTTTAAAGATGGAATTATTAAGAAAAATAATTGATAATATCACATGTTTTCCTGAAAACAGTATATTTGTAAATGCTAAAATATAATATAAGATATATTTTTGTGATGCAGAGAAACAAAATTAGTATCCTTAGATAGCGAATGCAAAGTGGCTTCGGTGTTTTTTGGAGATAAATCAAAACATTACATTTCAGTGTAAATTTTCTTGCCACTAGGCCGCAAAAGTATATTAAAGCAAATATTTTTGTATACTACTTTGAATCCAAGCTCAGTTAAGGCAACACCTACGGCTAAGGTATTACCTAGTAAGTACACTACAAAAAGAACTAATATATTCCCAGTTAAAGACGTTCTATGCTCTATATTACTACCATGTTTTTGTGCATGTCGAAGTCTATTTAAATCTAAAATTATACTATTCAGCCAATTCCATATTCCAGTTTGTTGCACCAGCTTGATTTTGTTTACGGTGGACGGTAATATTCTTCCCTCGAAAGAAAACAAGAATCTATATTCTAGCAACGTTTCTTTTGCCACGGAAACGGAGTTTGAGTCAGCTATAGTTTGCTTTAGAATTTCACTCTTCCATTTTGGTAACACGTATGCCGACCTATTACACAACTGAAACCTTTTTACCATAACGGAAAACTGCAACTCTTCTAGTCTCTCGTTAACCTTAAGTATTTTTCCTGCCAAGATTTCTTCTTGTAAAGTTAAAAGCATTTCATATGACTCAGGTAATATTTTAGAATGGTTGTACAATAGTTCTGCGTATGTTGCATTGAACGTTTTAAACAGTTTCCGTTTTAGAACCTGTTCATAATAGCCTTGCACGCTCGATTCAAGATACTGAAATAGTGAGATCATTGAAGTAGGCGAGTAGTTCCACTCTAGCAGTTCATGCTTACGCCATATCATTAAACTTGCATTCAATGGCATAGACTTTTTGTTCCAGTTTTGTATTTGCAACGTAAATGGCAAAACGGATTCAGAATATATGTCAAACTTGTGATCAATCAAATCAACGAGATGCTCATAAAGGATCGGTTTCCTTAAGGCAATTAGATTGTTTATATTTTTACTTTTGTAGCCGTTGCTCAACGTCATTGCAACTAGCAGACCTGCTCCAAGAACAAATTTGCTCTTTCGTCGAAGAAAATCCAGTCCGTCACCTTGTTCTAAGTGAACATTGACAAAGCCAAACCAGAAATTGCTGAGGCTGACTGAAGTAATACCCTTTGAAACTAAAAATACTACCACGCCGGTAACAAAAATACCCAGCCAACAGTAACGATCGTAGATGCTATACAACTGTGAAAATTCCAACGGCGAGTTTTCAGGACTTGCACATGCAACAAATCCATATACTCCTGCAGGATTATGTATTGGATTATTTTGTTCCCTAACAGCATCTGTGCCAATATTAAGCAACAGCTGGTATGAGGTCATACCGACATGCTTCACTAGTTTGTTCTCCTTATAATCGCAAATGTAAGAAACATATTCGTTTGACCAGTACATATACGAATGGTTTCCCAAAAGAGAAAAGACAACATTAAGAAAAGCGTCGATTGTGTCCATTTCTATATTCTGAACAAATATTCTCTTGCTACGAAGCAAACATTTTTTATAGTATTTGGCAAAGTCGTACTGCTTGTTTTGAAATGTTGTGATCAACCAACCTGATGCTACGTCATTTTCAAATCCTTGATAGTAGATATAATCTAAAGTAAGCTTTTGCCAATTTGATGCTTTTTTGTAGCATCTGTAACGACCTGGCAACTTTATACAGAGATATTTGAATACACCGTTGTTTGGAATATTATACTGTAGTAAGGCGACAATTAAAACAAAGTTAAAATGGCGACTACCACGTAAAAAGGTAAAACTCGAGCAATCTGAGAAGTAAACACAATTGCTCCATGTAATGGTGTAAACCAGCGCACTTGTAACATGCACGTGATACACGGGCATTGAAGGTGAAAGAGATTGATCAAACGCCTGAAGATCAAATTCTTCTGGAGTGAGACTCTGTCTCTCATAGTACCATATTTCATGATACCAGTATTGTATTGCCAAAACTCGCCATTGTCCGTAAGATTTGTCACCGTAGTAGTGGAAAAAAGGAAACACAGCAACTCGTACCTCACAATTCCACGGTTTTGAATTTGCAGTAAAGTAGAAAAACTTGATTTTGGTGCACGCTCCATATAAAGGATGGGCGTTAGTTTTTTCCGAGTAGTGAAGTTCTGGACAATCAGGCAATGATTTATGAGATCTATAAAAGTCGTGTCTGTTTGTGAATTCTTCAAAGTTCCAAGCAAGCAACTGAGCTTCTTTATCTTTAGTGATTAAACCCAAGCTTGGTACTCGAACAATAAAGGGTGTGTCTAAAACAGGATCTTGAATTATGTCAATTTTTTGGAAATTGGTTACATGTATCAAACAATTGGAGTGTTGAAATGGAGCAAGTAGGACACCAATATTAAAAACGGGAGCTGCTTTTTGTAAATACGTAAAAGCGCTGAATGATGTTTCAACCAACTTTTGCATTCTTGAGCTTAGATACGGTGCGGTATCAAGTATATCCTTTAGTCGTTTAGCAGGTTTTAAACGGTACAGACTTCCGTTATGCCTAAACTTTACTGTACTATTTAGTAAGCGGGCGTGCATTGAATGCATATAGTTGAAAATTAAAAGGATCAGTTGCAAATATATGTTTGTGGTACGCATTATGAGTAAAGTTGTTACTAGGATAAAATAATTTTGTTACTAAATCAGGAAACTTTCAATTTTTTCTTTGGTCACTTTGGTGTTTAAGAATGTTTATAAAGACACATTATTCAACCTGAACAATTCATGTACAGCATACTGTTTTACTAGCATAAATATGAAATCAATGGTAACTATTCTCAAATCCCAGAATTAAAATATAAATTTACTGGTTTCAGAATAGTGGATTTAAAAACGTGTTCTAAGACTTGTTTAAACATTCCACGTTGTCTCGTATTTGTAATGAAAACTTCTAGCAAAGTGTTTGAAGAGGATGAAAACAAGCACTAGTTATTTAATTCTACACGTCATCTCATACATGAAGTAAACACCTCGTTGCCTCAAACGCAGATTATAAAATTCAAAACACTTTAATAAATGTGGAATAGAAATGCTTTAGAATTAGATTATGACAATCTTTGACACGTACTATGTAACAATCTGTTATGTTAGTATATCCTCTTGGCATGTACAATTATTTTCAAGGGCGCAAGTCTTTCTTTATAATCACAAAAATCGTGTCTCTCAACGTACTTCAATATGTTTATTGTACTGCCAAATATATGGTCAAACTCTATAGCTGTCTAAAAATTCCATGAAATAACAATTTTGTGATTTTATGTACAAGTTGAACATTAAGAACCATTACGCTGTCAGTATTTGGATTGTAAGCTTTAATTTAATACTTCATGCTATTTCATACATACAAGGTAGAAAAACATTCAGCAACAAAAACAAAGCAGCTATTAAGTCACTATAAGCCTTTGTCAAAATTAACGATGTAAAAAATATTTTTGATAACCAAATGTTTCTTCTGAGAGTACAAAAAATATCTGCATGGAAATAAGAAAGCGAAGTAAAACATAATTTTAAGTAAGAAAAACGAAGCAAATTGGATGTCACTTTAGGATTCGGAATTAATTATGATTGCCGACTGAATGATTTATTTACATTAATCATATATTATTTTATAACAGCAATAAATTGACCAATTCATTCAAACAAAGGTTCATCATTGTCAGCGGGGTAAACTGATCCACAAAGTTAACCGATCCAATTTTTACGGTTAAGACGGGCCATGATTTAACGCATTTTCTAAAGGCTCTATTTTGCAATAGTTTGTAATAAGCACCCTTTTTAGTCATCATGCTGCTTGAGACGGTGTACACTTTTGATTTAACTCCGTAACAGAACATGATTCCCACAATGGTATCAATTGCACACAAACTGAATATTTGTAATTGTTGTGGTTCAAGAACTGAGGACAAGCGGATTAAAGCATAAAGAGAAAGTGTGCAAAGACCAGTTAAAGCGAATACTTTGGTAACCACGAGATAATTAGAGTGAAACTTGTTAAATTGCAGAAGTAACACTTGAATGCTGCGAAACATGGAGGTTAAATGATAGAGATCGGGCGACTGAATTGGTTTGTGGTTTAGGTTGGTTAGCATTCTGTACATGAAAATTTAAAAAGAATTACTAATTTTTCTGAAGAATAAATTGAAGAAGATAAGTAATTACCTGTTGTAGTATGTCAAATAGTTTTTAAAGCAATAAGACAGCAAAAAGCTATACTGAAATTCCAACATGAAACTGGGAAAGGTGTTCATTGAAGATAAGCCACAAATAGACGCAACGACCAATTTGGTAATAAAGCCAAAGCGAGTTAAAAACGGAGGAAGATGAATTAGCTCAAAGTGACCGCATTCTGGAAGCAAGAAAAAACCGAAGTTTGCAGGTAAGCAGGGAATTATCCAGTAGCCGATGACCAAGGCAGGGATATACGAGGTTATTGTGGATATTCCGAGCATTAGGGTGAGTTTGACCAAAGTGGTACTTTTCTTGGAGAATAAATGTGTTTTCCAGACATCTGCTTTATAAAAAACAACAAATGTTGAAATTTTGGTTAATTAGCTTGCTTTTTAATGATAGCATGAGCATACCTTGGTTAATAAACCGTTTCTCAAATTCTATAGCGTTATTTGTCAACACGCAGAATTCTCTTCTTTTTCTGACTAGAATCCAGTGGGAGTAGAATATGGTGGGTAATCCAATAAGCACAAATACACATTGCAGTAGTACGGGTTTGGAAATGCTGCTTTTTACCTTGAACACTTGGGCAAATATACAGATGAGAAAGAGGAAGCTGAAAATGTTTAGAAGATTAAGCTTCCTAACATGCTTATCCTTTTTTGGAACCATTTTCTGTAATTTGGGATTGTAGTCAATTGGTAGGAAACCGTAGAGTTTGGCTACTTTGAAAAGGGATAGGAATTTAGGAAGAAGGTTTTCTGCAAGGAGCATGGTACTTTGGGGTGAGTTGAGAAAATGAAAGTTCCGCAAGGTTTAAATTGCTGGTTAGTTCAAGAATGAAAGTTTGTCTGTTTTCAGGTACTTAGCAATGTCCACACGTTGTATGTTCCAGAACTGCTATAAATAATTACTCAAACCAGAAACTTTATAAAATTGTACATGCACACGTCAAGCCAAATTGTTACGTTTTCAAACCACTAAACATGAAACATAATTGGCCAATGAACAGAAAATTGCTCTGTAATAACTTTGATCAATTTGGTATTTTTATATGGACCTACTGCCCGCTATTGTCATGGTGAAATACAAATTATCTTTTAGGTAATTCAATTAACTAAAACAATTAAATCGACTGCAAAAGACTTTGTCCCTTTTATTGATTGATGATTACAAACCTTTTTTATCAGGGAGTAGAATAAAGTCAGACTCTGTCAACGAAACGACGTTCTGGTATACGATCCTCCCCAGACAGAGTAATTGGTAAAATACGATATGAAAATTCCTATTGAAAATTACGAGCATAACAGCCTAAACCGATTTCTTCGGTACTCTAAAATGGAATGATAAAGAAAGAAAATGTTTCTCCATAACTTTGCAAATCCAACAGAAACGTATCTCCATATTTATGAAAATTAAACCTTTTTGGTTCTGTTAACAAACAAGGAATACGACACAAACATTAGGTTTACTCATATATACTTTTCATATAAAATTTATTTATGCTCTCATTTATTGGAAGGAGTAAGAATCAAGCGAAACAATTGTAAACATTTTATCGTTATCCAATCAGAAGTACCAAGGAATTTTACCCTATAAAATGGGAGATTAATTTTTAAGATTACTTAGTGTACGCATTTAACCAAGTTGTTTTCAGTTCTATAAATTAGATTGTCCCAGATTAGATAAAACGACGAAGAAGTCTATGCGTCATGAAAAAACTTGACACGCATAAACGGCTTAAAAATAACAAAATCGTAAACAGAGTCAAAATGCTGACACCATTTGCCTTGCTTTAATATGCCTTTATGCCTCATTATAAACATATAAATAAACCAGTGTTTACTCCATTGCTGCCCATGGCTCGGCAGGTAAAGAGCATCATCAATAAAGCAAGATACTACACGTGCCATCAAATTTAAGCGTGAGCCTTTTTAGCCCAAGCAGTTTACAAAACTGATATGCTTGTAGATAACTCAAATAAAAGCACTCAAGATATTGTCTAATAACCCTTAAAATAATATAAGTTATTTTAGTTGCCCGGTTTGCTTCTCCGTATATGAAAATTATCTAAAGGTGTACAAACCTACATCTAATATGGACTGGATCCAACTTACACGTGTGCATACTAAACTGAAGAAAAACAATTTACTTGTCCAGCCACAACTTCATTTGATATTTATTATCTCACCGCTCCATACAAACATCAGTGTGATTAATTAAATATAGCTTAATGTCTGGAAACAACCACAAAGTATAAATACAATTGGACTTTTGTTTTGCTTTGTAAACATCTTTAAAATTCTCATATTTCAAAAGCGACGAATCTAAAATTTAATATATGCAACGTTACACAAAAGATACCATTTAAAAATTTATCTTTGCTTTTATATTTTGGAAGGTGTACAAAATAAGCGAGACTATTCTACACGTGTTATCGATTACGTTATCCAAACAAAAGCTCGAAACAGTTTTACACTATAATGGGATATTAGTTTTTAAGGTTTCGTACTATTCGTATGTAAAAGGATTTTACGTTTCCATGATTTAGATTGCCATAGATTAGATACAACAAAGATAAAGTCGCTGTGTTATAAAAACAGTTAAGCAGCTTTAGTCGCAAGCACGTTATAAAAACACGAACTTGGAATTTTGTAAATTTCGTTTTAAACATATAAATATATCAGTGTTTACTCCAACGGTGCCCGTAGCTCAACAACTAAATACCATCATCCGCGAAGCACATTTCAACACGAGCCATCATATTTAAGCGGGAGTTTATTTCGTGCAAACTGTATTTAAAATTGATATGCTTTTAGCCCATACAAAAGCACCTAAGATAATGGGCTACAGCACTTTAATAACCTGAATTATTACTAAACCTAAGAGTACAAACTGATTGACCCAAATACTCAGTCCAGGTAGTAAATAAAATACAATAAATAAAAAGAGGTTTATAGACGTAAACGTTTTTAAAATTTCTCTTTTTGCAGTAGTATCGTTTACAAACTACTCTGAAAAGAATTGTACTTTGTACTTATACTCATGTATAGTGTTATCAAGTATAACCCCAGCAAATTTCTACGTGGAAAAGTATACAAACTATTTGTTAGAGTGACTATAGTAGTGTACCAGCGTTTAATAATTACAAACAGTTAGAAACGAACTATTTGTAGCACACGAGTTTCCTAAATGCTTTAAAAGGATCAACAAACATTTGAAGTTGGTATCCACGTCTTTTAAAAATACCACGAGTTTTTTAGCACGTTATATGTACATTGGATCACAAGGAGTACAAAACTCCAACAAATCTAAGTAGTGTACCAGCAAAATGTAAAAAGTATTTATTTATCAACATATTTCTATTGGTCATTTTTATTGTCGGTTTGATACACAAAACTTAAAGATTACGAAAACAGCAATGTTTCACTGATAAACATGCTGCCTTTTGGATATGAACTGGCAAATCACCTGTTTTGTTTGTATTGCATACTTGCACTTCGTTCCAAATCAGAACAGATTTGCGTCTATATCAATGGCCTTATCATGTTAGGCGATACTTCCATTCACAAAAAGTCTACAAAAACGCTTTCCGAAAATACAAGAGAGCCCAATCCATATTCAGGTTTTGCCGCCTCTTTACTGATCCCTGCTGCGTTTTCTTCGATACCTAATTGGATAAATCCTTGCAAAGCTACTGTGGCAGGGTAGTGGAGTTTGCTTGAATGTTACGACAGTTTAACGTAGAAAGTGGAGCTCTTCAGTAATAAGTTTCATCACCAAATTTTGTGTGTTGAGCATGAACTAGGCGGTGCTTCAATATTTTGCTTCTATCGTTTTATTAATGATTTGCATATTGTTCATAGTATGCATTATAACAATTCGAGAACGCTTGGAAAGGTAAGAAATCAAGTTTTTAATCATTTTGATTTGGTAAACAATATCCCAATAAACCTTTGGTTTCAGTATTACAGAGCAGTTACCGAAGGACGTTTTGAAAAAGATCAAATTGATGTTAAATACAGAACATTACAACTACTAACTTCTGTGATGAATGACTCTCAGAGGACAGTATTGGTTGGTCTAGTAACTTATTTTGTTTTGATACGTATTTACTCAATTGGGTGGAGAAATGGCACAAGTAAATACAGCTTCTGAGGAATTCATGGAAGCACCGCCAATTTTAAATACGCAACGAAACAGAAATCCAAAAGTACTTAAATGGGAGCGTAGATTTGGCAAAAGTTGCACAAATATTAGAGCGTGCTTTGGGTCTTTTAACTATTTTGAACACCTCCCGAGGTGCAAGTAGAAGGTCCAGAACAAGTCGGCATAAAGCTTCGGTACATGGGTTGGGAGTGTCGCATGAGAAACTTTCGGGCCGAAGTCGGCAAGCCGTACTCGGGCCACATTAGCAATTTCAAAATCCGACCACTAGCCAACCGTTTACCGAATGCTGCCCGCATTCGGAAACGTATCTGTTTTCATGCAATATACACAAATAAAAATACTACGCATTGCAATTTTAAAGAATTTAATCATGTAATCTTTATTAAATTTACAACACAGTGTGCAATAACGGAGTACAAATATATGAACTGTTAAATGGCAACAACATACACTTACATATTACTGTGTCTGGATTAACAGTAACAATACTCATTTCTGGAAGTTCCAAGTAAAAAATCCCCAACAGAGAACTTTCAAATGGGTATAGTTTTACATTCGACTTTGATTTAAACTCAATACACTCAAACGTATTTGTAGCACTATTTACCTGCTTAACAAGTGATACAATTCTACTATCTGGTAACATGAAACAATTGTCCCCACGTTTTATACTTAACTGAATTCAGTCTTTTTCACATTTGCCTTGCTGAATTAAAACTAAGTCGTTTTCTGTTATTCTTTTAGCAACTTGTTCAATATAGAACGTATTACTATGAACCATCCGCTTTATCACCTGCATAAAGCTTTCAAATAAAAGTACTACATTCCTCCAGACTTCCATGACTTAATGCATCATCTGGCAAGTGAATCAGGCTGTGTACATTGTATGTTACAAAATCATGACCATATAAATCAGCGGACTGCCTTACAAACTTATGGAGTAGATTACTAGCTAACTGATTCCACCTAGGGTCACTGCAAAACTTTGAAAGTAGAATGTACAAAGCAGCATGGAGTAGCAAAAAGTGCTTTATTTGACATGTCCCTAAAACTGAATATAATGCTAGAAAACCTGTGTACAGTAGCAGAGTTCTATATTCGGTACCCTTAAAATAACTTAATTCATGAAGCGAACGAGGCTTTCTCTGAAAATCTTTAGGAAAATAGTCTTTAAATTTTAGCAAATTGTTAGAAATTTGTTGAATGTCTCTAAACTGAATTTTGTAGGGTACCTTTCCCTTTACCCAAGTTTTGAAAAGCCTTCGGGTTACACCCAAACATACTAAATGTAAATAGTCTAATGCAAAACCGCTAATCATAACGATCCCCAAATCCAAAAACTTACTCTCCCCTTTATGATGTTCAGGATGAACACGATTTCTAAACGATTCATTGGTACGTTTCGCTCCTGTCTCACTAGAAAATGACATTGTGTTAATATATTCACCTTCCACATTACATCTTTCGCAAGCAAATCTACTGTTATGGCCTTTAATGCTTTTGAGGGTACTTCTGGCAGGGGCATCTGCTAAAACTTTTGACAATGAAAACGACACAATCCTGCCTTTAATGTTTATTCCTGTTTGTACTAGATGTTTACATTCTCTCACAAACTCATCTAAAAAATCACAGTCAGATGGCTTACCAGATTCCCCATACCAGATTGCAATCACAAATGGAATTGGATTTTTGAAACAATCTAGTAAACCTAACACTGGCCAAATTTGGCGATTACCACTTCTGCAGAGTGGAATTCCATCCACACCAATAGTTAATGAAATCGAGGTTAGAGTCTGAACTAATTCTACATCAACTCGTTTTTCAATTAAAGTTAAAGCAGACCAAAATAAACAAATGAACCTGAGCTAACATTAACTACATTCAAATTTTGTGGAGTTTTCATTAAAGTTCTGGGGTCTTTGGGTAAACAAATATTTGG
Source organism: Entomobrya proxima (assembly GCA_029691765.1). NCBI lineage: Eukaryota > Metazoa > Arthropoda > Collembola > Entomobryomorpha > Entomobryidae > Entomobrya > Entomobrya proxima. The sequence goes on from CM056168.1 coordinate 52,905,944, forward strand.
AAACACTTTGTTTACAATTTTAAGAGGATCTTTAAGTGCCACATGTTTGACATTATGTTTAGATACCCATTGTCGTAAACTAATTTGAATATTGCATTCATCTGTATTACTTTCACTCTCGGAAACTAACATTTCTCTACACTCACTACGAGAAAAAATATCTAAAATACAATCATTTATATCATTATATCTAGTTTGTAAAGTAACACCAGGTAGAGCAAGTTGACTAGTTGACACTTGACATGGATGTGAATAAGAGGGCTTGATTCGGTGGTCACTTTGCACTTTTGTTAGAGTCTGCCTGTTTTGTCTGACTGAAGCTAGCACTTGGTTTACTTGTTCCCTTCGCCTTCGCTGGTGACTCCGTTTTGAATACTGGTTGATGATTCTTCCCGTTGACATTTCCGCTGTCTTCTTTCTTCTCTCCCTCCAGCACGATCATCAGCTCCCTTTAGCCACTCTCGGATGTACCGATTTATTTCTTCGTTTGTGGACAAGGCTCCGTTTTTTGTTGCACGTACCGTTTCTACGAATAAACAATACAAATTATTTTCATCAAATGCTAAACTTTTTGAAATTGTGAAGTAATAGTTCGGAAAGGTAATGATAAAACCATAATAAGAAATATACCATAAACAAGAGTTAAGATAGGTTTTGGTGTCTTGTCATCAAAAAATCCTTCGTATGATTTCTTCCCCTTTCCAGTGAGACTTAGTTGCTTGGCAAGGTTATTTCCAATAAGTGACGACAACAATCGCTTTGTTATCCAACGCCCATCTTTTCCACCGATTACCGATAAATTCTGAGACTGACATTATTTAAACATTTTAAGCCTGCCCAAAATTATTGTCTAAGCTGTAAGGCAAAATTTCTGTAAGACTCACGTATAACGTTAAATTATTGTCAACGGCAAGCCAGTTGTTGAAGCTTTTGAATCCTTTAAGGGATGTTAATGGTAAGGTCGATGGGAGCTCCAAAGGGGTGGGTTGGTTGGAGACAGGTGAATCGCCAATTCTTCGAAGTATCTCGGTTTGGTTGTCAAAAATGCGAAGTAAATATGTTGTCATCAGCTCTTGAAACCCTGGCACAAATAAACATGGATTCGACTTTTAGGTTCAAGGTCAACTTTAAAATACCGCAAAAATAAACCGTTTTGCAATAAAACTGCGACTTACTGCGATTTTCAGCTCTCAGTTCGTCAAATTCTTTCTTAAGTCCAATTACTGTTGCCTGGGATTTCAACTCGTTTCGGCTTTTTGTTGGAGTCTCTAATTCCTCCCTTAGGCGATCAGCAAATGCACTGGCATTGGACACTGATGAATTCACCGATTTCCCTAAAACAGCAAATATTAAATCTGGTTATATATTTTAGCTATTAATTCGTAGTGTTTTAACTTTTACTTTCATACCAGACGGGGGATATTGATGGCGAGGGCTGATGCAATACCAAGCGTGGAGTATGTACTTTGAGAGAAACTGGCGGGCCTGAAATATCAAAAATGGTTATTTCAGAACAGATTTTTAGTAATCAACTGTAAACTATAATTTATTATTTATATTTAACAAAATTACCCTGTAGTGGAGTTGATTGGGCATGCTCTTGACCAAGTAAGTTTGTGGCTGCTTTTTGTTGGACAACGCAGGCAGGGCGGTATTACTGATTACAGATCCGGACAAGCTACTCTCATCGCTACTAACTTTTGAATACTTCGATTTTGAAGGTTCCCGAGACCATGCGCCAACTCTTTTACCCCTTCCCAGATTTTCTTCTTCTGTTGTGTCAAGGCTTCTAGATCCGGATGCGGCTTTGACTGCTGCGGCCCTAGCCTTGTCGTATGAATCTAAACACAATACCCCGACAGACGGTTCAATAACTCAACTCAACACAAATAATACAAGTAGTACAAATAATTTCAGGCATAAAATATAATTAAATACCTGTAGTCTTCAGTACTTTGCAATTAAAAACTCGTCATTTTATGTCCTGCGGAAACTTATGGGCTTTAATCAACGAGATTACCTTTTGACCTTTAGTTTCCTTTTCCGGCCAATAACACTTTAAATTATTGCTAGTCAACCACTTAGATGTAACTACTTCTATGGTTCTCTCCTTTTGAAACCATACGACACAGTACACTGACATTTTGAAAGTTAAAGTTTGGCAATGAAATTAATAAAATCCAAGAACGCATTGCACTCTGACTATCACTCGGCTGGCGGGCAGCAAAATGTGAGAAGTGCAAAGTGCGGTAGAATTCATTCCCGCGGTGGGGCAGTTCTAGAATTATACACTCCATGAATACGTGAATGAACATGTTAAACAAAGCATTCGGCACATACACATTCGGCCCGACTGCGCTTTGCAGTTGGATAGCATGCACTGTGATTTTTCGGGCTTAATTCAGGAAACCGACTTCGACCCGCAGTCGGTTACTATTCGGTTTGCCAACAATCTTAATTGTCGGAACACAGCCTTCCGTACGAATTCAGATAGAATTCTTTTTTCGGAAAGTAGTAAAGCCGACCCTATGCCGAAGTCGCCGCCTGCGTGCCGACATTTCAGCCAACTTTTTCTGCGACTCGGGCTTACGCCTCTGAATTGTGTGAACTTTGCAAACGATTTAACTGTTAATGCGCTGTTGCTTGATAGCCTATAAAAATGTCTTGGAATTGTCAAACGCAATAAGCCCAACTGGTTATACCAAAGTATAATATGACACACATTAATGTCATTTAGTTTTAATTAGCTAATGCATTTGCCTAAGAAAGCTCAACAAGCACAGTTATGAATGACAAACAATACTGCTTCAGTGACTGAAGTTCAGTTTTTGTTTTTGGTATGCTTATAAAGGTGTCTACAACTAACGAAAATAACGACGTTTCCAGAAAATATACTGGTTACAATTGTACTGTTTGGAAGCATGGGCCAACTGCATGATGAATTCACAAAAATGCTACATAAAATGAAGGTAAGTGAATTTGTTGTGGTTTCAAGAAAGGAAAAGAATTGGTATCAAAAAACTAGGAAGAATTTGACGCCCGTTAATGAATTGAATGAATGAATTTGACGCCCATGAAATATTCCCTTAAGAGACGTCTGGTGAGCTTAACTTTTTGGAAAGAGCTTCACAATTAAATTGTAGTTTTGGGAATAAATTGCTAAAGGGTCAGTAATAATTTATTTTTTTGAAAACTTTAGTATTTCATTTAACATTCGTCTAAATTAACCAAGAATTAATACTTGGAACAAAAATGTGTGAATATTTTGCAACGTGGATGTTTATTTTCATACATATCCTGGCGTACTAGATGAATGATGGGTAATACCAATTTGATAACAATCTTCACCATACCACATCTTGATACCCAAAATCATACAAAAACAAATACAATCAGAAAATTTAGCATTCTGTCGGTTTAAACTGTCGTGCATAATATACTGAAAGAAATGATTTGGGTACAAAAATATGGATGAAACTTGTTATTTTCAACTGTATGATATATGGGCATATGATAAAGTTAGAATTGCTAATTTTTTGAACGCCCTTACCAAGTTTTGGCAAAATAATAGTATTGTTGCAGATAAAATCCGTTTGACGTTTAGCTCTATAATTAATTTAAGTTATTTTGAAATAAAGAGTATGTGGGTATTTTGTAAATTGAAAAGCGGACATAGGACAAGCGATAAAATGTATATAACAAACTTGTCAATCTTGATGAAGCTCTTTCAAATAATACGCTTATTTTGACTCGGGATTGATCAATAATTATTATCATTTTAACTTTAGCCATTTGTATAAAGTTACCTAACCGATATTAAACATTCCGTATGTAGATAGAGTTGTTCTTGATAAAGTAAATGCTGATTTTGAAAACAAAATGGAAAAAACAGGAATTTGGGTATAAAACATGACGCAGGTGAGTTTACACGAGGCATATTTAATAATAATATTATACTGGAATCTATTCATAATAAATAGAAAAAACAAATTATCCAAACCAAATAAATTTTATCAATTTGAACTTCTGCCTGGCCTGGAACTTGGGCTGGGAAACCCGTCATAAATTATTTACAACAAATGTTGTGTATATATACTGATGGCTTAGTAAATCAGACTAATATTCAGTTGACTTAAAGTTGAAGGTTTATTAAATGCTAACTAAAGACTAGCTAGCACTATGTTGTCCACTAACAAAAAACTATTTGGAAGGTTGTGCTACGTATCCAATTTCCTTTGCAACATACCAATTATATGGGATGCCAAAGCAGCGAGAGTATATGTTAGTAAAACTTCACCCAAACAGTGCAATGCTTTAAGTCGCAGAATTCATTTTCATCTCTTTCTATTCTCCTTACTGCTACTTGGGGGAGCTTATAAATTTCTTAACCAAAAAACCACAAAGTTTCCATTGCCCGATAAAATCCTTTTTGCAATGTCCGCCTTTATTATAGCTGTGATTCACATGTGCACTGTTTGCTACAAGAACAACGTTTACACTATTTGTAATTATATCAACGGTCTCTTAGCACTTAATTTAAAATTAGAAAAAGATGCCAGAAAAATCTCATCCAAGCAACTGTCAGTTATGCAAGTGTTAATGGCTTATTCAATTTTCTACAGCGTTTTGTTAATTCAAATTGTATTTGTATACGGATTACACTTGTTCAATCCATGCAAGCCTTCACTTATTGGCTACTGGATTATTCCGGAGTGCTCTGTATCCATCTCCGCTGCAAAACTTCCACCAGCTATTATATCTTACCTTTACATTGCAAACACTGTGGTAAAACTGGCTGTATTTTTGTTAAACAATTGGATGTGGTCATTTGCTTTTAATATTGCGCTCTTCGTGGGTGATGGGGTCATGATTATGGGTACTGCTTCGTTTTGGAGACATTTGATACAGTAAGTTGGACACTTAATTTTCATAGTTTCAAAATATTAAGCAAACTTTTATACTTGGGTTTTAGATTTAACAACTACTTGTCTGAAAGCGTAAACTGGGGTAACATTACGCATCAATACAGGACATTGCAAGTTTTAGAAATTTTCATGAACGAAATACAGCAGAAGGAACTTGTGACCGGAGTAATTGCTGCAACCATTCCTGTTCACGCTTTTTCCATGACAATTCTTATTAAGCTAAAACTATCCGAAGAAAATCTGCTGCCTGTAATAATTTCTGGTATAATTTATATAAATACAATATTCACTTGGATTGTTTTAATAGGAAGCATGTCTCAACTCTTTGTGGAATCCTGTGAAATATTGCAGAAAATGAAACGAGTGTGTACAAGTACTAGTTATTCACTTCGGGAGAAACGTTTGGGTAAAAGAATTTGTAAAAGTTTTTCATCGATCAAAGCCAAATTTGGAGAGCTGAATTTTGTTGATAAAGTCACTCCGTTACGATGTTTTGACTTTGCAAATCAGCTTATTGTGCAGCTCTTGTTAATTAGAAAATGAAATTCAAGCTCTTTTTCAAACCGGCAACTAAGGCATGCAGCATTTGTAAGAGGACCCTATTACCATGTAGTATGATTTTTTCCTTGTTTGTCTTTTATTTAAGTTTATTAGTGTTTACACAAAGTGTCTTAAGTTTGAAAAAAGTATATATTAAAATTACCGTATACGCTCTTTAAGGACAAATCGTCTGCGTACTTTTTTCGGTTTATTGAGAAAACTTGGTAATTACAAACTGCTCGTGTTAATAAATAAAAATAATAAAAATATATACTTGTGGTAACTAAGATTTTTCGCTTACCTTGAACTTTTGTAAGGAAATTTCATTTTAAATATTTAAACTAAAATTAGTTTTATAGTTGGAATTACAAATCATATTGTCACAGACGGGCAAGCCCATTTTTATTGTACATCATCCATATTAGGTTCCACATGAAATCCAAATGCAACAATAAATTCTTTGGTTTGTATTTATCCTTTCGTAGACCTTGTGTCCAGATGCTTACTGCAAAACTTGGAAATCATTCCAGTACTTCAATCTATTTTTTTAGTTGTTTGTGTGGACTAGCACACTGAAACCCAATCCATTAAAATCAACCATTCCACTCACACACAATCACAATCATCTTTTGATTACAAATGTACAGTCAGTTTGTTAATATTCCGATTTTAACGCCTGATTCAGGACCATAATAACAAGATACAGCAGTTTTAGAGACTATATGCTGTGCAAAACATGATTTTAAGTCAGCTTGCTGTACGGCATACGATTTTAGTTCATATAGCTTTACAGCAAATGATTTAGTACAACTATTTATCAAGATTCTCTATATCACAGCAATGATTAGTTCTGCTTTGTTTAACTTGATTATACTTGACTTTTTGTAACCGCGAATGAAAAATGCATTTTTCGACACTCTCATTTTGACTTTTTGACACATGCCTTAATGCAAGTAACAGAACCAGTTCATCAGTTATATGAACCTATTGTAGATGTCCTGCTGTAGAAGAAGTTCACTTTACAAACCACTTTCTAATTTTCTTCATGTTTGCTGAATTTCTCGGTTGAATTAACAGTTTTGTGTGGTAAATTGTTCGTAATATTCTAGCTACTAATAATTGATGTGGATTGTCCAGAAACCTTTGGCCATAGAGCAGTTTAACTTTGTTTTAGCGGTTAAGTTTAGGTTAGAGAAGGCGGGAAGAGAGCATTGTTCACTGCCTTTTGCTACTTTCCAGATCATTCTTGTTCATTTTCATTCTATTTTGTGAGATTGCATCAGATTAGATTGCCGCTGCGTTGTGGTAAACCGTGACGACGGCAAGCAGGCTAGAGTAGTAGTATCACTCTAGTAGTAGTGGGTTGAACGGATAGCAAGAAGAGATTTATTGCAACTTTTCGGAGAGATTTTATTGGAGTTTTGTTAAATAATTTTGAGGCTTTTAAAACAAAGTTAATTAGCTAAATATTTTTGGGCTTTTTATTTAACATAATTTTTTGGAAAGTTCATCCGGTGAGCTATCTTGAATCTTGACCGTGCAGGAAGAAATCTTAGTCGAGTAGCTAGGGTAAGTTTTGGGAAATTAAGGGTTGGGAGCGATCCACTTTTGATCGACGGAATTGATTGTTTTTTAGAATTTATTGTATCGTTTCAGGTTTGTGGAGCATTCAAAATGGATATCAAGAAGAAAGAGCCAAAGCCAAGCGGAAGTGGGACTGGTCCGGTGAAAGTGACTCGAATTGGTGATGGTGAAAAGCGGAAGGCTGAAGAAGGGAAAAGTCAACGGGATGGAAAGCGATTGGCCATGGAAAAGGAGCCCAGTTCTCTGGAGTTCTCGGAAGTTGACACCATTGACAAGGCAAGCTGTCTAATTTACATTTTGGCTTCTTTTGAAAGGTCTTGAAATGTTTTAATAAGTCTGTCTTTGGTTAGGTTTCTACTAGTACTGCGAACACTGGAGAAGTTGAAACGGCCATGACTTCAGGATCTGAACTGCCGGCGGTTAAAGTAGTTAAGCGGGTGCCAGACACCCTTGAGGACTTTCTTCCACCGTTTAATAGAGGCTTTACGAAGGACCTCTTTCCTGAAAACTACGAAGCAATTATGAACGGTAACCGAGTTTTGTGGTTGCACGGAGAAACCGGTTACGGCAAAACGGCCTGGAAAGGATTGGCATTTCCACAGGAAAAGGGGTACTTATTTGTACGCAGTTCCTGGGAACTCAAGAAATATTTTGATCCCAACAAACACATTGGAGTGATACTGGACACAATTTTTATAACAAAAGATGCCTGGTCAGCCAAGGATCTGTACAATTTTATTTGTACCGGAAGTAACGGAACCTTTCGGATTGGAAATAAGGAGGTCAAGGTACCAAAACCTTTGCAGAGGATTGTAGTTGATCTTGCCAGTCCGTCGGATGAATTAAAGAAGTACAAGAAACCTAAATTGTGGCGCGACGAAGTTTTGGAACGGATTGTTACACTGGAGGTCACCCACTACATGTTCCCTGTCACTGCGGAAAATGATCCAAGAAGGATTACGTCGACTCGCTTTAGCAAGTACGGGAACAGGTTGTATACTCGAAGCTTTTCTGTCGAGGAATATTTGAAGATCCTGAAATTGAAATGGGAAAATGGTGTTGAGGATGCAGAGGATAAGGTGATTGAGATGATGGAGGACGAAGAAGAACAAATTAAGGTGGCCATAAGGGATGGATTGGTAAAACCAGGTGAAGAACCCCAGTTGAACAGTGCTTCATACTTTTGTGACCTACTTCTTTCAAGGTCAGAGAACTCTGGATTCCAGGTTGCGGGATCATCCTTGTCTTCCTTGTCATCAGCAGCTGGAAACCGAAGTGGAAGGGGTGATGGAAACCAGAAGGACAAATAGGAGGAAAGATGGAAAACTATTTTATGTACAACAGATCAAGAAAATTTACATGATGTTTGGTTTTTCAAAAATTGTAGTAAACGTGATGTAACAAAAGATGTCACTGTTTGGTGAATCACGTAATTTTTATTTATTCAAGTTAGAATAACAAATAGGAAAGTCACAAGTAAATATTTTAAGGTACCTTCTCCGCTTATGTCTGTACTTAGAATACCATTGTATTTTTAAACACCACTTAACCCTAAAGTAAAATGTTGAAAAGGTTTCAAAAATGTTTATGATTTAAAAAGTTGAGAATGCTATAACACTTTTCTGTTAATTTTCATTTCAAAATAAATACACTCGTAGACTCGTAATTTATGTCGTGTTAACTTAAATATAAACTGATCTTACGAACGAAGTTTTTAAATCGCTATTTTTCAAATGCCGAGCTTATACAGTAAGACACAAAGCAACCTACTTGTCGTTTCCCACAGTAAAACCAACCAAGTTTTCATAAAATGAAAAGATAACGATAACTAAAGAAAGAAGGCAACAGTTTCAAGACTACTTTCTCGTCCTTCGTCTTTCTTACACGTTGTTCGTACGTGAATCGACATTCCTGTCTCTCTCTCCATCTAAACACACGGAGACCATTTAAATACACGGAGACCATCTAAATACACGGAGACCATCTGAATATACGGAGACCATATAAACTACACGGAGACCATGTATATTTATTTAAATTGTGCTGTGTATTACTACCTAAAATGTGAAATACCTTTTTTTGTAAATTTACATATTATTCAATTATTCTCATTTTGAGCCTACGTGCTGAATCTCAAGTTCATTGTCATTTTACCTTTTTGTACACTTTTTAACCTCGTGTAACTTCATTGTCCTAAAGAACATTCTCGATAGAACCTTTTTGTAAACTCGTGCAACCTTATTTCTCGAGAGAACAATCTCGAAAGAAGCTTTCTTGGGTTCGCCCAACTCACTTTTTAACTCACTTCTCGTCCAACTGCCGACTTGCTCAGCGGCTCTTTTTTTCCTTTCAATTTTGCCTTGTAAAATAAACTTCAGTATTTTGACTTATCAGCACAAATCTCTTGTGTTCTTTTGTTCTACTCATTTTCCACCTCCAGGTGGTTTACACGGCGAGAAGTCCAAGGCATAAACTACGTTTGTTTTTAATCATCTTGTTTTAATCATCGTCTTTTAATCATCATTGTTTTAACTTCATCTTTTGCACATTTCCCCATACTTTTAACCATCATCATCCGAGCGATCTCCCATCCTTCTGCTTTGTCCACCTACATCATTGTCAGCAGCGAACTGCCTTAAAGTTTTCCTTTTAATACCGACACCCCGGGTTCTCGCCCAAACATTGGTCCTTCTACCACCGGATTCAATTCAGAAAAGGATCCTGTCGTCAGGAGTTTAAGGAAACCACTACAGCAGTTCCAGTCACAAGTTCTACCATGGAACCCACCAGTTTTGACAAAGCAGTGGTGGAGATGGACTGTCTCAAGGACAATTTGGACTTCCTGGAAACCATGATCGATGGTCATGCCACTACACCTCTAACGTTCTACGAGGTGGAATACTGCTTGCAGGAACTGGACCCCAGCAGGAACCAGCTTGCTCCCAAACAAAGCCAACTATGGCTCACAGCGCCAACAGGAACAGACATGGACCCCCACCTTCAACTCTATCGGCAGTTGTGCCAACTTGGCATCAGACTCCACTATAGTTTTCACGAAATAAAATCATCATTACCCCAGCCATCTGGTCCATCGTCATCTTCCTCATCATCACACTCATCATGCTCAACGGAGCACCGCAGCATCAACCTGCCACCCCTGGAACTACAAGAAAATCTACAGGAACGAGTTCCCCACCGAGAACCAGTCACCACAAACGCTCACAGTTCATCACTCACCGAGGTGGTTCCGTTGACCCAGCTCAAGACCAGCCTCACCGAGGAAGCAGCTCGACAGCGTTTGGTGACCCAGCCAGCCCCAGTAACCGTCAGCGGATCTGCACCCAACGTGAGATCCCCAGTCACCGAGGTGGACAACCTGACTCAACCTTTTCTCTCTCATGAAGCTCGACAGCACCAGCCTGTCACCATCAGCGGATCTACAGCATGCCTGAGATCCCCAGTTACCAACGTTCTCAACTCTACAATCACCGAGGTGGTACCGTTCAAGTTCAAGGCCAGCCTCAGTGGTGAAGAAGCTCGACAGCACCAGCCTGTCATCATCAACGGGTCCGCAGCCAAGCTGGGATCCCCATCATTCGCTACCGGGTCTGCAGCCAAGCTGAGATCCCCATCATTCGCTACCGGGTCTGCAGCCAAGCTGAGATCCTCATCTTTTGCTACCGGGTCTGCAGCCAAGCTGAGATCCTCATCATTCGCTACCGGGTCTGCAGCCAAGCTGAGATCCTCATCATTCGCTACCGGGTCTGCAGCCAAGCTGAGATCCTCATCATTTGCTACCGGGTCCGCAGCCAAGCTGGGATCCCTCGTCAACTTTACCGGGTCTGCAGCCAAGCTGGGATCCTTTGTCAACGCCACCGGGTCTGCAGCCAAGCTGGGATCCTTCGTCAACGCCACCGGGTGCCTTAGAGGATGTGCGCGGCCTCACCCTCTCGTCAAGTGCCTCGAATTCCTTGGGAGGACCTCCCAGCAGCGGATGGAGGATGTCAACACATTAAAACTATGCACCAAGTGCATCATCGTTGGACAGGCATCGACATGCCCCAGGAAGTATAGTTGCAAGACCTGCAACAAGCAACGTCACAAAGTGCTCCACCTAGGAGCCAACCGACAAAGTGCTCGACAGCAGCCAACTCTTGCGGCTCAGCAGCAGCCACCCTCATCTTCAACAGCTGAAACCTCAGCCACAGTGGAGAGTCATCATGATAATGCCTACCCAGGCATACTACACACAGGACTTTTAGCAACCGCTAAACTTCAGATCATCGGACCACCCAGGGCACAGAACACAGGAACAAGGTCAATGGTTGACGGAAGGTCAACCTACAACCGCATCACCAAGCGCTCAGCCAGAGCCTTCAATCTACAAATGCGCCTTGTCAACATCCCAGTGACAGGCCTTGAAGAAACTCAACTGGAATCAACCAGGTTCAGTACTCAATACTCATTCACATCTCATGTTAATTTGCCTCTCTCCACTGTAACAGCCCTAGTGACTAAGAGCATCAGCTCAAACCTCCCGACGGAGAGACCGGACAGACACAAGTGGCCACACCTGAGCCACCTTCAGCTCGCTGACCCCCATCACCATGAACCTGCCCAAGTTGACATGCTACTCATCTGGAATCTGCTACAACATGAGAAGACGAATCGTCCTCCTGGAACCCCCACTGGAATCATAAAAAAGCTGTGCTGGCCAGCAGCCGACGCCAACTCATCTTCATCACCCTTGGTCAACGCTCATCTTATCAACATGGATGTGCAGCTCCAGAGGCTTCGGGAAAACGAGACGACTCTCAACCAACCTCAACTGACATTAGAAGAAACGACTGGCAAGAGACACTTTGCGCGAACGCATGCTTGGAACTCAACTGGAAGCCTCTGCGTTCCACTTTCCTCCAAACAACCGAAACAGAAGCATGGACCATCTCCAGAGATGACCATTGGCCGGTTCTTATCAATTGAGAACGGATTCAACAACAGCAGCACCCTGGACTGCAAGCAGCTCCGTAAGTTAAATCAACTATGTTTATCTAACAAAGAGCCTTTATCTGATTACCCAGCCCGTGGACATATGACTCAGTTGACACTTGCAACCAACCCGAGGTTAAGCCTCAAGCCCGTCATCAGTGACTCTGGACTCCTCCGCATCGGCGGTCGTCATCGTCACTCATCACAACGCTGCCAGCAGAAATATCCGATTCTGATACTAAATGGACATCACCTGACTTCCTCAATCATTGAGGCAACCGACAGCCAGCATCTGAACAACGGACCAGGTTCAACAATGTTCCAGCGCCACCAGCGACTCTGGATCATCAACGGAACAGCCATAGTGCGAGCACTAACACGGAAAAGTGCTACTTGTGTTCATCATCAACCCCGCCTCCTGCCTCAGATAAAGGGTGATCAACCACCCCACCGAATTCAACAAGCGACAACACGTGGTGTCGATCTCACAGGACCCAGTGTGCCTGAATCATCGGATTCGTCGGATCTTGATGCGCCGACCCCAGCTTATTTCATGATTAGTGTGTCAATCACAGACCCACCAGAACCTGATCTCTGGACAGAGAACGTTGCACTCCTGCAGCGCTACCACATCAGACATAAGCAGCTCCAGCTGTTTTGGAAACGAAGGACAGGCAAGTACCTTACCTGCCTTCAACAACGACATAAGTGGATGAAGTCATCCCCTGACCTGACCATGACAGCCCTCGTGATCATCAAGGATATGAGGCTACTTCTACTCAAGTGGAAATTTGACTGCGTCACCGTGGTGACCCCTGATGCTGACAATCGTGCCCGAACTGCAATGTTAAGGACTAACGACGGTTAGGTTGACCGTCTCATCATTAAGCTTTGTCTACTACTAGTTAATCAATTATACGGACCCCGTGCCTTGTTTTTGAACGAATTAATTTGTTTTCTTCTTTGTTTCATGTTCCTTTCTGGCCGTGCTAGCAGCTGGGTAAAAATGACTTGTTTGGTATCTACAGTGGTAACTCGATCACCCTCTCTCCAGTCCATCCCCGGGGTGGCGTAGCTCTAGAAAGGTTGCGTCAGCTTGGGTGCATTGATGACGAGGTGGGGAAGTGATCGTGGTACGCCCTAGCGCATGTACCATGTACCCTGGAGCCCTTACCTGTCAACCTACTCTAGCGACGGTTCATCCTAACTTTTAATTTCAATTGTTAAAATCATCTTTTATTAATTGACATTGTTTTGTTTTAATTTTTGACTAATTTTTCATTGTTTTATCATGTTGCCTCTACGGCAAGGCCGGGGCAGAATGTTCGTACGTGAATCGACATTCCTGTCTCTCTCTCCATCTAAACACACGGAGACCATTTAAATACACGGAGACCATCTAAATACACGGAGACCATCTAAATACACGGAGACCATCTGAATATACGGAGACCATATAAACTACACGGAGACCATGTATATTTATTTAAATTGTGCTGTGTATTACTACCTAAAATGTGAAATACCTTTTTTTGTAAATTTACATATTATTCAATTATTCTCATTTTGAGCCTACGTGCTGAATCTCAAGTTCATTGTCATTTTACCTTTTTGTACACTTTTTAACCTCGTGTAACTTCATTGTCCTAAAGAACATTCTCGATAGAACCTTTTTGTAAACTCGTGCAACCTTATTTCTCGAGAGAACAATCTCGAAAGAAGCTTTCTTGGGTTCGCCCAACTCACTTTTTAACTCACTTCTCGTCCAACTGCCGACTTGCTCAGCGGCTCTTTTTTTCCTTTCAATTTTGCCTTGTAAAATAAACTTCAGTATTTTGACTTATCAGCACAAATCTCTTGTGTTCTTTTGTTCTACTCATTTTCCACCTCCAGGTGGTTTACACGGCGAGAAGTCCAAGGCATAAACTACGTTTGTTTTTAATCATCTTGTTTTAATCATCGTCTTTTAATCATCATTGTTTTAACTTCATCTTTTGCACATTTCCCCATACTTTTAACCATCATCATCCGAGCGATCTCCCATCCTTCTGCTTTGTCCACCTACATCATTGTCAGCAGCGAACTGCCTTAAAGTTTTCCTTTTAATACCGACACCCCGGGTTCTCGCCCAAACACACGTAATTAGTTTTTGTATCACATTGCCATTGCTAGAGCATAATTCTATGCGGATTATTAACAAACTAGTCAACTAAATGTCCCAGCACATACATAACCAAGGTAAATACTGACTGCATAAATAGGCACCAGACATTACGCTGCATCTCCGGTGCATACAATGCCAATTGTGATTATGCAGTAAACACTTAAAAGTATGCTATACATTTGGTGGACTTGAGTTGCGTTTATTTTATTGTTCACAAAAATTATAAAATATTTACATAATTTTGAAGTAGCCTTAGCATAATCCTGTTATATTTACATCAAATTTGTTTGATACATTATGCTTATAAGTATTAGTATTAATAATTTAATAGTAACCAACCATTGTATACTCAAGTTATTACCTACTTTAATTTATTTGTTTAAATTATTCAACATTTAAATGATTTGTAAATTGGAATAGCTTAAAAATATATTGTATGTACTACTTACAAAACCTTAAATTTATCTGTACAGTGTTAAGCATCGAAATAATTATTGAATTATTTTTAAAGCACTATAAGTTTGAAGACATTTTATGTATTTGTAAATGTCACTTTATTTCACTGCTGTCAGCCTAGCTCAAAAAACGAAAATCATGATCCAAACAAGTTTGTCCAAGGCCCTTATTAACAAAGCAGTTTGTGCAAAATCCATACAGTGGCACGCAAATCAGACAAAACGCCTATGCAGATATGTATATTCCTTGCATTTTGCACTCCATACAAACTCCTAGGCTTTCTGTAAGATTAAAAATTCAAATTAAAAATATATTTTACCGCTAGAAATTCTAATAACTTTTTCTCTCTAACTCTAACTGCAATTACTTTTGAATTGAGAGGGTGATGTGCTTCTGCTCGGTTTTCTGTGACAAAAAGTGTGGAAATTATTGTCAAAATTAATAGCACAATATATTGAGAGTTATGTTACCTTCGGGTATGCCAACAGGCCGCTCAACGATATTTCGAAGCTGTTTCCCATGTTTGCGATTTTTAAATACACTCACAATTGCCCTAACATCTTCTGAGCCAGCATACTTGGACTGCCAACGAGTAATCGGAATTCTCAAAGCTGGTGCATTTAGCACTTCTTCTGCCTCAGGTAAACTTATTACTGAAGTTTTCCAAACCAATGGAGAAACCTTTTAAACAAAATGAGTGTTTTATAAAAACAGGATTATTCGAAAAAATAAATCAGTTAACTTACCGATTTTTTGTCGCTTATGATATTATATGCGACTCCAAAAATTTCAGCAAGCTCACTGGATTTGTCCAGACAGATTGTAACAAGTGAAAACGTTTGATCCTCACCATTCACCTTTGCTACCGTCATAAATTTAACCTTTTTGACAACTCCTTCAAAAGCTGTCTCAACCTGCATAATTAAAGGTGACCAGGTTATTGTTTGATTAACTTGCATGTTCAGCAGTAAGCCGGCAAAAGAATTTTCAGAGACGATTGCCTGATGTGCTTCTTGAAAATGTTGTGAAACGTCTGAAATGTTGTTGGAAGTTGTCACAAAATTGCAATCATATCCGATATTACGACACAAGTGAATCCCCATAAATCTGTGATTATTTCATATATCACTTATACTTATAAATGAACATTGAATTATTGCAATGTTTGTTGAGTTTTTTTAAATATACCGAAAAATACACGTTTTCATGTGCGCAGGCAACTCCTGCCTCGAAAGTGTAACGTGACATCCAAGTTGGCTGTTCGAGCAATTAAATGTTTGCTTATCCAAAACGATTTCTAGGGCACGACATCGAATTTTATCTGCTCCAAGTTGTACTCTACACTGTGGACAGGCTGCTATTGTTGACGAACATACGTGGCAATACGTGTGTCCATTCTTGCACTGATAAATTTCAGCAGGCGGGATATCAAAGCAAATGGGACACGCAAATTCGGTTTGATCATTCTCCATGGCTAGTTCGAATTTTGCAGAACTTGAATGCGTCTATGGTTGCCTCTAATAATGTATAAAATGAAACAGGAGTAAACCAAACCAATGTGCAATCAAATGATGCTGTAACATGGAAAGTCGAAATAAGAACTTAAAAAACGTTGTATAATGCATGTATTTACCTTATCTTATTGGATGAAAAAAGGTAAAATGTAACGCTTTTACTACGCTTATCTATCTGAAAATTTAGAGATATTCCACAGCTAAAATGCGCACTCAATTATAATGAAAGTTGTTAGATATTAAAACAGCTCAGGATGTTGACTCATTTACGTGATAACTTCAGTTTGTTGGTTTTATGATATAACGTTTATCGTAGCTTTTAACTTGTACATTATTCGAGTTTTAGTTGAAAAAAATGCATTGAAACTTTTTGAAGTATTTAAACTGATTTACTTAATTCATAATAATTGTATAATCACGAGTCAAATGGCAGCTTCAATGCTCACCTAAATTTCCAGTGGAGTTACAAATTGAAAGAATTGTTGGTTAGCACAAAAACTGTGTACTGGAAATGGACGTGCCTTGTCGAATAGATGTTCTATCTGTTAAAAAATATCTAGTAACAACTACAAAATGAAAAACAAAATGGCAAAATTATTTGAAACATAGTGTAAAGAGAATATAGAAATAAATATCTTAAGCGTCACATAAGTCAGTAACATACTGATGCAATGAGCTCATATTTGCAGATAAACGTTTGCTGTTGACTTTTTGTATCAGGTATGTTCCAGATAGGAAGGATGTAGTGTTTAAGTTATCAAACCCAGATATATTGTAAATAGACACATACAACGTATCAAAGAAGAGCAAGTTTAAACTGTAAGCTAAATTTGACATCTATCCCATTCACGACAGAAAGTGCAGCAAACAATCAGGCATGAACGACAAAAATGATAAAAAGTTTACGCTTGTTGATAAACCTGAATCTCCCCTTGACGGTTTACCATTTTGTGTGCTTGAACCAAAAACGTTTATGCTATTAAGGAAACGTTTGGTCAATTCACAGAATAGTGGGTAATAAAGTGATAAAACGTTGTGCATAATACGTTTATGTACGTACGTTTATGTTCCATGTTGCAATAAACTAAATTTCATAAAATGTATTATAAAGCTCACTTCAACTAGCTTATCAGCATGAATTCACATAGGACACTAATGACGCACACGCGTTATAGGAGAAGTTTTTAACACACAATTGTTCTTGGCGCTATCCTATGCTTCATGTTAATGCTTGATTTCAAAGTGACAAAATTACCAAGTTAAACCCAGCACACATATGTAATATTATAAATGCTATAAATACTCATTTATTTTATCAAATTTATCTAAAATCTCTCAAAAAATCTTTAGAAACAGCTGAAAGTCTTTGCAAAGACCTGAAAACACCTAAAATCAATAAATATCCATTCTTTACTATAGGCTTATTAGATGAGCAAAGCGTTTGATCCACGACATCAGAAAAAGGCTTGTTACGGTGCACGTTTCACACCTGAAACTAATTACAAATTTTGTAACATACATATTTCAATTTTTGTTTGCTTTCTTTTGTTTCGGCTTACCCAATATATTTCAGAACTTGAACAAGCACAAATATTTTGGGGTAACTTTATCAATCGCAGATGATTATGGCATAATTAGACCAAATGGAAGCAAGGGAGACGAACAAAATGTTTATTATAGTTGTTTATATTTATCAACGTAAATTGTGATTCAAGCGGTAATTGATTTGTTTTGGTAGGTCGTTGCAAATATGAATTATCGCATAAATGAATGGGCAATATAATTATGATAGCAATATAATTTTGTGCATGCAATTTTATTCATAATATGACATTTCACTTATTTTTTTGAATTTACAATGTAATTGTGTTTAGAAACTTATCTTCCTTCTGTGTGATTCTGCCTTTGCCTGAATGACAAGAGTTGACCTGAAATATTATATGGAATACAAAGTTAACACAGATAGTGGAAGAAAATGTGTTGCCCTTATTTCTAGACGTTATTAAAAAGTAACTCACGCTCAGAAATTCTGCTGATCATATAAAACACCATAGTCATTTTCAACCAGTATTTCAATTCTACTGGTGATTCCTACTTCTTTTCCGTCTGTTATGGCAAAGTAAATTGGAATCAGAATTAACACACAATTGAGAAAACAAATGCTTAGTTCTTTCAGTTACTATTAAAATCTTACTTAAAGTTGCATAGCACGGATTTCCATTCTTATGTGATATTCCGAGAGTGATTTGGTTTCCTACCTGTCCACGACAAACATACCCTGGAGATCCATCGCGATGACTTCCACCTTGGATTGCATTTGATGGTAAACCGCCTGTTAACCGAACCCAGCTTGTTGTTCCTACTGGTGACTGCAATATCTAAAAACAAATCAATCAATTTAATTGTACTAAAAACGCGTCGCTTAATATTTACCATACGTCAGGGTCTTTCTCCAATATCGTACATGCAAAACCGGTCGGTTCTAAAATATCGTACATGGAATTTCGGCCTGAACTAGGACCTCGTACATGCATTTTTGGCCAGAACTAGAATATCGTAAATGCTTTGGTCAGTCGACTGGAAAAATGTCGTACATGCAAGTTTAGCGATTTTGAGTAATTCAAAGAAAAAGACAGGACACATTTATTTCAGATTTTTAGGACTAGTTATCGACTAGTTATTAAAAATATTAATGTATAGGAACATATTTGGCAATATGAATGCAGGTGAACACACTTATGCTAAATTAGCTGGAAAGTTTCGGGATGTTATTATAGAAATTGTGGTTTTCTGACGGAATAACATGTAGGAGGTCCTTCAAATCCTGAAACTTCCTTTTGGGAATAGGGAGACGCTTGGAGTACAGATTTTTTCTTTCAATTGCCTGTACAACGCTAGGTTTTCGTGGCAAAATTTTCCAGTCAGTATCTTGATTATAGTCCAATTTGTAGAATATTGTACCATCTGGATTATACTTTAAACATCTGATATCTGTAACACAAGGGTCACCAGTTTTCGATCCAGGACGTATACTTGTATAACGCAGGTTGTAAGTGAAATCCTTGAATTTGTCATGGGTCATGTACGTAACAGAATAGGGTTCAGGTTCAACACGAGCAGCTTTGAGAACGTCTACATAATCTCCTGGAACATAAATTTTGGCATTTTTCAATTTTCTTTCTATTGCGCTGTGAACAGAATCAACCTCCATTTGAGTATGCCCCTTCTCCAAAAATTTTTGGTACACAATTTTGCCATTCCTTGTAGCGAATTCCAAAAGAGCATTTGATAAGTAATGATTTCTGTTTTGCGCTGTACATCCATCACTATAAATGATGATTGGTTGGTTATCATTGTAGTGCTCTATATAATCCAGGATACAAGTAGCAAAAACTGAAGAAGCCAGTTGTCCTTCAGATTCATCCCAGAGATAACAGCAAACGTCCCTTGTATCCAAATCATATATCGTAAAATTATGTATTACCAGCTTGGTTTTGTAGTATAATGCACTAGCGTTTAGCATTGGAGCCAATAAAACGGACTGCAAATCCATGGTAATAGCATGACATTTTCCAGCCCTTGAGTCTGACTTGTCCTGCTCCTTTTGGGCTCTAGCGGAATTCTTTTTTAAAATGTGATCCTGGTAAACTGATTCCTCCAAATTTCCGGCCTTGTAACTGCTACATAAATCACATTCATCTTTCTTAGGCTGATAGAGAGAAATGTTTTTCTCTTCCATTATTGACAAGAAAGCTGATCTGACCAAAGAGGGATATCCATTTTCTTTTGACCATTCCTCATAAACTCGAAATAATTGCCGCTTGGAATTAAACATAGTTTCAAGGTACAGTTTTGTAGTAGATTTCCTGCAATAATGACTGGGAAGCTTGGGCAGGGAATCCAAAAATTGTATTGCGTTCTGTCGCTTATCACTTGGAGGAATGAGTTTCCGTTGCTTATCTTTGGGATGACTCTTTTGTGACAGCCATCCATAAACTTGCTTTTCTTTTAATCCAAGTGTGCTCAAAAACATTGCTTTGCAGACCTGTCGCTTTTTACCTCCCAGTTTCAGAAAATAGCAGTACGTATCCTGGCGACGAGATTTCCCTTCAGTAGTCTTTCGAACGGATTTGTGCTGGTCAATGTTACTAGCAACATAGGTTTTCTTCTCCTCCCAACTCATTTCCTCCCAAAACTGCTTGAAAAGTAACTGACGATCACTCTGCACAAAGCGGTCACAGTATCGTGTATTCCTGTTCTGGCATAATTTAGAAGTACATGTTGGTCCCAAGGTCCGAGCAGGGCACATGATAATGTTTGTAGCACTTTGACCTCCCTGGTTGCCGTTTGGAACATAGGCCTGATATTTTTCACCCCTCATACGGTTCCTCTGATTTACTATTTTCTTCCATTTAGACTTGTCAGCTTTCTTACTCCGCTTTCGTCCCATCGTCAGGTCCCCAGGATACTCCTCTTCGAACTTTAAATCAGCACCAAACAATTAAATTATTTGCAAATAAAATAGATTGTATTTGGTTTTAACATGCATTAAATTTTGTCTACCTCCTTATCATGATCAATGGCCACTGCAGTACTTTCGGATATGCCGTCACTGTCAACCACATTGTCACTGTCGGGAACCGTGAATGCATGTGCTGTTATTTATCATTGGACGAAAAAACCTATTTTGAAAGGATACATATGATACTATGATAATAAAAGTTAAAATTAAAAATCACGTTTTTTTCTGGCATCGTAAATTGCGTACAAATTAAAAAATCTCCCTATCCTTGCTATCAAAAAAAGTTAAACTAGAGTTGACAATTTTTGTACATGGAATATTTTTTAAACGCTAAGATCTCTTCTCATTTATGTAAGGTACATATGCTTGGATCAAAATCTGGTTTCACATTGGCTTATCTTTTGGCATGTATGATTTGCAGTGATAATTATAAATGTAATTGCGTGATCGCGCAAATGATTTTTTCGTTTACTTATAAACCGACGGATATTAAAATATTGATTTGCTAAATGCTATAGACTATTTATTAACCCAGCGCCCATACAGAGTATAAGGTGGTTATAAAACCAAACCAAATTGCAGATCGTAAGAGAGATAAAAATGGTCAAATGTAGGACTAATGAAGGTTATTTTTTGTATGCTTTACTATTCTCCATTTTTCTTTTGGCACTTAAAACATTGCTCTTTACTGTGTATTCTCCATAGGTTACAGTTTAGAAAACGAAGAAGTTCACATAACTGCAAAACAATATTTTTGCCATTAAAAAACTTTTTACTGAGCATGCTACTATTACAATATTATTAAGTTAGGACTACTCAAGATTCTAAATTCCACGTTCATCTCTAACTCTTCAGTTTAAATTTTAGTATTGTATTGAAACTACGCGGAAAACCCACCCGCAAAAATGCAAATTGTGTTACTGATTTTTGTAATTGAAGCGTCAGTGTTTAAAATGCTTGAAGCTAGTTGGAAAACAGAGTTAAACTATGAAAACTCTGGTGCTGTTGAAAAATTGTCAACGCATTTAAACATCTACACAGAATGCTTGATAAATGTAGTAAACTTTGCTGGAATAAATTTAAATAATGCCAAAACAAACGTTCCCATATTACTATGGGAATACTTTGGAGTTTACGAGTTCCCCATAGTACCAGTAAATATTGATGCCAGAAACACCACAGCCGTTCACCAGTTTTTGTATTCAAGTAGACTGAATACGTACTTACTTTCTTCAATTCTGCCTAAGTTTCAATTTTCACTTTTCAAAACTAACTGTGAAGCATTAATACTAATGCATCCACCACCGTTGGAAGTTGGACCTTCTATGTACTTCAAGCAGAACAAACTTGGGATGCTACTGAGACACCAATATATATTAGCAGTTTTAAGACAGTTTGCAGACTCTGATTGGAAAAGACACTTTCTCCATTCCAGTCCTAAATATGAAGTCTTAGTGTTTGATTCTTCAGTTTATAAGTACACCAATAAAAATATGATGGTGTTTAGAGCAACTTATGTTGCAATCTCTGAATATGTGAGAATTGAGCACTACTTCTTTTTGTGGGATGTGAACAGCAGAGACATGGCTGTAGTATGTCCGAATTGTCACCACTGTGTTCCCTTTACTTTACAAATTCGGAGAATTCCGAAAACAAAATATGAGCTTATTCAAACTTTAAAGGAACTTAGGCCAATCATATTGTCAAGAGCACATTTCCGAAATTTGATTAAAAATAATCAATGGGAAGGAAGGTTAATACCCTATCGACATATTGTGAACTTGATGACCCAATTCAAACTTCTACAGCTGTCAGAAGTACAAACTTTAATAGACTTACATATTTTTGAATTGCTGTATTCTAAAAACCAAACAGTTGAAAATGTTTTATCAACCCAAAATTTGTATGATTTAAGTTTTGTTAAAAACCAAAGATGTCGTGGAAAAAAATATTCATATATGCCAGCCCTTCGTCCTGGATTTTTTAGAAGTTCTAAGACAAATCTAGCAGAGTTTCCAACAACTGGATTAGCTTTTCGAAATCAGCGTTTACATTTTATTAGTTGCCACAAAGAAGATAAAGGATGGGTACACAACCTCAAGGGCATTGCAACATCCTTTGACTCGTACACATGGTGCGCTCTTATGTTATTTATTATAACCACTTGTCTGATTGCACACATAACCAACTATCTTATATTGCATTGCTTTGGAACACAAAACAAGAAATTGCCAATTTTAGATTCTGTACAATTGGTACGAGAACTGATAAGCGTCTTGCTGGATCAAGGTACTAATATGTTTGGAAATAGCGATATTAAAGGAAACAAAATATTCTGGTGGCTACTTCTATTTGTACCCCTAATGCTTGGTGTACTTAGCAACGAGTACAAAGGCGGAAACATTACACAACTAACGGTTGCACCGCCCTTGACACCGTTTGATAAATTTAAATCTCTAATTTCAAACAATTTTAGAATTTACGTTGTTCCAGTAAAGGTGCTTAAATTAGACGAGTATCAAATAGCTCATATGAACACAACTGACAAGCCATTTTATCAGCAAAATAACCACGAAGCATTTCCTGTAGTTTCTGTGCTATGGTATTATATCAATTTACCTTTTTCGTCATGGAATCCACTCAAGGATGTGCAAAAGCATGTGTCAAACACAACCTGGATGTACTTGCATAACTCGCAACTTTTTCCGAATTGGAGTTCAAGGGCAATTAGCCTATTTTACGGAAAATATTTTCGTCCACAACAGTTTACAATGTCTCTCATCGTTCCCCATTTCAAAAGCAAAGTTTGCAATCGATCGGCTGTAATATTAGAAGAGGCAGATGCACTAGTGATTTATACGTATTTTGGAACCAGGAATCGTGCTGTGTTTTATGGGAAGGATGTTGTACATGAGATTTTGGAAGGTTACCATCTGTTTGGATTAATTCCACATTTTACTTTGATGCGGTTGAAGGTTTTGCCAAGTACGGGTATAGTTAATTTGTGGAACAAACTTTATCATGATAAAATAATTTTCAAGTCGCACTCAGAGATTACCTACAGTGTAGACTATACACACGTCGGTGAAACAATTAGCGAGTATGCTATTGCATTAGGAATAATACCATGCATTGGTTTAACCATTTCAATCATTGTATTTGTTTTTCATGAAATTGGCTGCATAGTTATGTGTAAAAGTTTTATTAACAGGCTTCGGCAGTATGGATTGCCTAAAAGTGAAATAAAGAATATTAACATTTTAAAAACTCGTACAATAATGGTAGCAACCCAAGCCTTGGATGTGCAAACTTAAAACGTTTTCACATAAGTCTTTATACAAGCAATCTTATGATAGAAGAGCAAATATTCAAAAGTATAATAAAATTCGTGCGTTTATAGAATGCTTCATATCAGGGATGAGTAAATCCCACCATTTTAATAAATCCCATCCCAGTGGGAAAAAGGTTTTTCCCGGGAAAAAGTCCAAAATGTCCAAAAGTGCCTTAAATACACTGGTAAATGAGATATTGCACACATTCAATTTGTATCACGTTGCCCCATTTAAAAGGCTTCTTTATGAACGAAAATTAAAGCTAAAGCTTAAATTAAAGGTATCAGGCAGCTGACTGCAGAAAATCGCCCAGCTTGGCATTGTAAAGAGCAGCTCAGTATTATTAGTAGTGTGCTAGAAAATATAATATGCTCATCATTAAAAGAAGTAAACTCCACCGGCACAAACACCACAATTATCGGCCCTGACACGACAATTTACAATTGGTCATGTTGACATTATGTCATTGACATGTAAAAAAGATGCATGAAGTCAACCAACTACAAAGATTTCAAACAAAACCGAAGAAGATATCTCGGAATGACTGGGATAGACAGGGACAGTGGTGCACGGAGTGGTAAATTTAACTCCAAGCCTAGTGCCAGTGGACCTTTAACGAATGACCGGTTTTTTAAAAAAAATTGTGACAAATTTTACGGGAATTAGTTAACTGCTTTGACTCAAAGCCTTTGAGTTCTTAGATTTTACATGTCCAGGTCTCCAGCTACGTTCATTTTCGGCGAGTGTGCCTTGATTCCATGTTCCACTCCAATAAATGATAGCAATCGTTAAATGCACTTCTTATCATGTGATAGTCATGCTCATGCCTCGGGTTCAGTACGGGTTTGTTTGAAACTGATTGATTTTTAGTTAATCTCGCTAATTAAATAACTCTGACACAGACTCCTCCGGCAAAAGAACACAGATTTGTCTGGCACTGTCACAGCGTTTTTGACTGACTGATGTTTTGTATGCCAACTAATTTATTATTTTTTGATGCCGCTCTCCTTTATTTCTTTAGCCTTTAATGAGTTTAAAACTGCTGTTGCTTGTTTGTTAAATAAAATTAAGTTTTATTCCTTCTACCGCTTCTTTAAATATAGCAGTGTTCTTCTCATTTTGCCTCTTTTGGACTTTTGGACACTTGGATAGGGTTAGGTGGTATTTACCACCAACGTCAAGTGTATAATACCGTATTTTACCGGTAAAAACCGGGAAATGGGAAAAAGACTTTATCCCACCTTCTCATTCCTGCTTCATATGAGTCTAGAAATAATGTAAAAATTACTGAATGTGTTAAGATCATGCTAATATAAGAAATACCCCGTTACAACAAATACTTATAACACATTTGAAGCATAAATAAAGTACCTTGATAATATCAAATAGTTAGATGTTTATGTTTTTAGAAACATTGGCTACCACAAGCCAACTCGGAAACAAGTTTGTCGGCATAAGGTTTTCCTTTGAGATGTACTTCAAGATCCAGCAAGAACGTCTAAAAACTAGATAACGAACCACACTTGGCAATACGTCATTTGTTTGTAGCCTACTACGTCCAAAGTCAAAGAACACTGAAAATAAAGTCACAGAAATAGAATACGTGGACAATGACCCCGCGGGCAATGACCCTGCTGACCATTACCCGGCGGATCGTTTCACTACACGTATTTATTTTAAAAAAAACAATGCCATTTCACGCTTGAAACTGCACACTCCACTGATAACGAAAGTTACCACATAATCAAACAACTCGTTGTTGACTCATTCATTTGATAACTTCGGACAATTGGTTTTATGATCCTTGGTTTATCGTTAATATTAACGTTTGACAACAACAACCTCAACAACAACAAATATTGCAAGTGAAATTGTTTGAAGTAAAAAACCGATTTGCGCATTTTCCCAAATGCATAAGCAGCAAAAATTAGCAATTTTAATGCTCACCTAACTTGCCAGCCAGGTATTGTAATGCACAAATTACTGTTTTTAGCACAAAAACAACGTCCTTCAAGTTGAAACTTGATGTGCTGCAAAGGCTTTGTCCAATACATAGGTTATCTATAAACAATATCTAGCAAGAACTATGAAATGACAAACAATGGTAGAAATGATTCGCTAAGTAGTTTATATACTAGTATATACAAATATCGTATCCAGGACCCAAGTCAGTAATAAAACACTGAGATAATGATAATATTTGGCAATGTATGTTTAGTGGTGATTGATATGATATGGTAGCCAGGATGTCAAACCCGGATGCATAATATATACATTCATACGACGCATTCAAAAAGCGTCAGTTTATGAAAATGTTTGCTAATGTCTAAAAGATGAACGGTCAACGATTAAACTTTGAAAACATTGATACTGCTAAGGTTTAAGTTTATTCGTTAAAATTAAAATTTAACTATTGGCTACAAACTTTTTTATTATCTCTACAAAATCTTAACGCATCCCAACATCTTCATAAGTTATACAGTTTTTTGCATGTATTCCTTTAATACGATTACTACTCTTTTTTAATCTATAAGCCGGAATCTGTGTTTTAGACACGAGCTTCGAGCACGGCAATTTGTGCAAAGTGCATAAAGCGTTCTGCACATCATACAAAATCTTGTTGCTCGCCGTTGAATGTTTTGTCCGTTGCACTCACTGCAGATGACGGGATCTAGACCAACAATACGAACAGTATATTATGTAGTTATAGCATTGATTGCAAAACCAAAAAATATAAAAATATATTTTTACCTATGGAGACAAGGTCTGTTGCCATCGGTTTCCAGAAGTTTGTTCTAGAACCAGAAAAAACGTTACCAAAACAGATTGTATATTTTTTACAAATTGTAGACTTAAGTGCTTCTATATGGATCAAAGATGATTCTGGCAAGCGCAGCGTACTGCATAACATTTTTTATTTCCACAAACAGATGGTGCGAATGTAAATTTTGCTGATGGCATTTACCACAAAGGTCGTAATCTGCACACTGGAGACAATGATAGAACGTGCCTTTTATCGGATCTGCTCCACATCCGTCACAATTGTAACCAGGAATTACAAGTCTGCTGTTTGCATAGGTATTTATAGTAGCGTTTGTATTTGTAACTAAATCGACAGAATCAGCGTTTTCAGACCCGGTATCCTTATATGACCCTACAAAAAATTATATGAACTGTATTTGATGTGTAATTTTTTAAATCCTTTTTTTCAATACTATTTGTAAATTGCTACCAGTGGGCATTGCATAAACACTTTCAGCATCATTGCTGGTTTCTTCTGTTTCTTGGTCGCCTTGAAACACGCAAACATCAACCTTTAAAAATTCTGAGCTTGCGTATTTGGACATCAAAAGCTTTACTGGAACTTGTAGCGGTGGCGTGTCTATTAATGTTGTTGCGCCCACTACACTACCGGCACGTGTTTTCCATTCCAATGGTAATAGCTTATCCGTTTCGTTACAGGATTCTTGGTTGAGCTGTCGAAGAGTGAACATCAAAAATAGTTGCTGTAAACATTCCCAAATGAAACAATCTGAGCTACAAAGTTTCCAATCATAAAAATCATAAAAAACTTTAACTGCTTTTATTGCACTACTTGCCGACGTGTCGAATTCCACACTTTGTGTATTGACTCTTTTTGCAAAGCCAGTAGCGCAAAATAGTGCTGTGTAGGTGCTTTGTGTCTTTGCCTTTGTGTCCATAAATAACATAAATAACATTGTGAAATGTAAAGTGCTTGTGCATTGCAAATGTATTTTACGAGCCAAGACAAAGCAAAGGCTAAAAACTTACCATCAAGTAGCCAACAAAGTGCTGATTCGCCACGTACGAGTGGTAATAAAAGAAGCAGAGAGCAAGAAATTTCACCAACCGCTCAAAACATTGACAAAAAAGCAAAAAATATCTTTCATTCGGATAGCGATAACAGCGAAAGTGACTCATCAGAATATAACTCAGCAAATAATACAGTAGTTGAGTGTGCTGAAGCTGGTGATCTCACCACATTAATTATGGGGAAAGGAACACTAACAAGCGACGACTTGACCAACATAGAAAATCTCATGGACAAGCTGTTAACAAAAAAGCTAGATGCAAAGTTTGATCCCATTGTCAAGAAGGTGGAAGGAAATGAGCAAAAGATTGAGAATATGAAAAGGGACAAAAATGTCATCATTTTTGGAATCCCTGAAATCGCAAAAGAAACTACTCAAGACCAACTGAAGTCGGTTTTGACCATCTTCAACGATATGGGGCTCAGTGGAATTCTGATCGATGATGTCATGCGCTTGGGAAAAGGAGGTAGCAGAAACAGACCAATGCTCGTAAAGTTATGCAGACGATATGAGAAGCGAATGATCTTCGCGGAAAAGAAGAAACTTAAAGGGAAATCGATTTTCATAAATGATGACCTCTCAAAGGAGCAACAGGAACGTGAAAAGAAACTCATCCAAGAGTTTAAGGACAGGAAGAAAACCGATCCCTCAATCAGGAAATCCCTAAATAAAGGAGTGCTCACAATTTGGAAAGATGGGAAGGTGCAGGAGAAACTAGCAGTGGAAGAAACTACAGGAAGGATCACACCCATTCAATCAATCTGAGGAAGGCGGCCCATGGACATTCAAGGATCAGGAATTAGGCAAAGTCAAAACTTAAATAAAATACTAAATATATTATTCTGGAATATAGATGGTTACGCAAAAATTAACGAGCTTTCTGTTACTGATAAATTAAAACTAGTCGAAAACCAAATTGTTTGTTTTTATGAAACATGGCAAACCACTGAGATAGAGTTACCGCTATTTTATAGATATAATAGAGTAAACCAATATGCATATAAAACGAATGTAAAAGGGAGAGCAAAGAGAGGTATTACAATACTGTTTAGAAGCGATATTTTTACAAAACACGAAATCGTGAGACTCCACCAAAATTTTATTTTTGTGAAATTACAGTTTAACTCGGTTACGGAAATAGTCGTCTGTTGTGCTTATATACAACCAGGTTATGAATATGATAAGGTACTAGAAGAGTTAAGTGAAGCAACGCAAGAATGCACATTCAAATACCCAAATGCATACATAGTATTTGTTGGAGACTTCAACAGTAGAATAGCAGATAAAACAGACCTAAATAGTCACACTATATCTTACTTACAAAACATCAACTTACAAAGAAACTCAAAGGACAAAATATGTACCAAAAGAGGAGAAACACTCATTGAAATTGCAAATTCATTCAATCTTATTCTGGTAAATGGTAGAACAAAAAGCGACATGCAGGGAGAGTTTACATTTGTGGGACCCCAAGGTCAAAGCGTAATAGATCTGGCTTTTATCAACGAGAAAACACTTTGTTGTGTCAAAGATTTTGTGGTTGAAAACATAGTGGAAAGCTCACACTTCCCATGTATATTAACACTAGAGATGAATCATGAGGCTAGTATAAGGCCAAGTATGCAATCTATTAAATGGAAACCCGAGAAGGCTGAGGAATATGTAAACTGCTTCTTAGAATTAAATGAAACAAACCAAGAAAAGACCTATGAAAATTTAACAAAGTGTATCCGGTTGGCGGCTCAACAAGCAGGTATGAATAAAAAAATAGCCGTTGTAAGTAATAATAAACCTTGGTTTGACAAAGAGTGTGAAAATGCAAGAAAAGAAGTACTTATAAAACTCCAGCTAGCAAAGCAAGTAGGATGGACAAAATGTGGAGACGAATACAGAGCAGCAAAAAATAGTTATCATGCGCTCCGCAGAGAAAAGAAACAGAATCATTTTAGTATGCAACAAGCTAAAATTGCAAACTGCAAAAACAGTCAAGAATTCTGGAAAACTGTTAATAGCATTAGAAATGTACCCAGGAAACCAGTACAAGTAAGAGAAGAGGACTGGATAAAATATTATAACCAGTTGCTCCCAAAACGCATCTACGAGGAAAATGATTTTGCTGGTAACGAAAACGAATTGCTTGATAAACATATAGAACTATATGAATTGGAAGAAGCACTTGAAGACCTGCCAAACAATAAAGCTCCAGGACTAGATGGTATTACTAATGAGTTTATAAAAGCATTACCGGAAGAAGGTAGAACAAGAATGCTGGAAATTTTTAATGAATTTTTGGCCACAGAACAACTCCCTAAATCGTGGGGGGAATCTGAGACGGTTATGATATTTAAAAAAGGTGACCCACAGAACCCTGCAAACTATAGACCAATTGCCCTCTTGAGTACCTTACTAAAAACTTTTACGAAGATTATTCAAAAGAGATTACAAAATTGGGCAGAAGAAAATAAAATTATCCCAGAATGCCAGGGTGGGTTTAGAGCAAACCGGGGATGCGAAGATCAAATTTTTACATTAACCTCAGCGATTCATCTAAATCTACAGAAAAAAGGCGGTAAAGTGTACGCTATGTTCATTGATTTTGAACGGGCGTTTCCCAGTATACAGCATACAAAATTATGGAACAAATTATATAAAGTAGGAGTGTCAGGAAAGACAATAAGAATACTGAGAAACTTGTACGAAATGTCAAATACAGTAATAAGAACGGAACATGGCTGCACTGAGAAGATTGACCTAACATGTGGATTGCCCCAAGGGGAACTTACATCCCCAATAGTATTCTCCCTATTTATATCCGACATTGAGGAATTGTTAAAAAATTCCGGGATAGCAGGTGTTAAAATAGACCACCAGTTCGAACTGCACCTATTGGCATTCGCAGATGATATGTGTACAATGAGCCTAACCCCAGGCCACCTGCAACGTAAAATAAATGTACTATCAGAGTATTTCGATGACTTGGGATTAAAGGTCAACTTGGGAAAAACTAAAGTAATGATATTCAGGAAAGGAGGTAGAGTGGGAAATGTGCGTTTTAAGTATAAAGGTGAAGAAATAGATATAGTAAATGAATACTGTTATTTGGGTGTGCTTTTTTCAAGCAGTGGCATTTTTCTCAAGGCAGCAAAACACATGAAGCAGAAAGGAACAGCGGCTTTAGGTCGAGTATGGAACATTATTACAGCAGCAAAAACAAATTCATTTACGAGTAAAATGCGGCTGTTTGATTCAATAGCACAAGCAGTCCCATTATATTGCGCTCATATTTGGAGCTTAAGGTACGTAGATTTTGTAGAACAGATCCAGAATTCTTTTATAAGGAAAATATTGGGCGTAAATAACTTTGCTCCAAATTACCTACTAAGACTAGAGACAGGAAGACCAGTCATGAAATTTAAAATATTGAAACAAAGTATGCTATATTGGCTGAAATTATTAACGATGGATAATGAAAGATATGCAAAAATTTGCTTCAATGCGCTGATAGACAACGCAAAACAAAGTCAATCTGATGGTAAATATAATTGGGTTATACAAGTCAAGGAAATGCTACGTAGCATTGGTCAAGAACCAATACTGGAAATTACTGATCCTGCAAATTTTTTAACAAACACGCATGTATGTTTACACTCAGCCTTAGATCAATATAGGCAACAGGACATTAGAAAAGTACGTGAGTCAGAAAAACACGGCTACTACTTGCAACTTATGAATGAAATGCCATTGCCAGCAAAATATTTAGGCTTTGACCTCACACGTGAAAAAATTTCATTGATAGCACAATGCAGATTAAACGGCATTTCCCTGTTCTTTAATAACTACAAACATGAACTAAATAAGGAAGAGTCCTGTACTATTTGTAACGACGGCAAAGAAGACATTGAACACGTCATTTTAAAATGTGCCAATAATCAAGGTTTTGCGCGTGCGTTTATTATTGAAAACAAAATCAAACCAAATGATTTAGAGAATTACTGGCCTGATATTATAAAATGCAACGAGAAATCGATTACAATATCCACTTTCCATTTGCTGGCAAACTGCTTAAGATCGAGACAATTTGTGCTCTCTGAGTAACAAAGATTATCTAATCTCACAAATAAAAGAAGACCATTTTGAAAACTAACCTTTGCTCTCTCTTCAAAAGAAAAAACGAAATGAGGAAATCAGGTAAATAAACTTAAAAATTAATATAAAGATATTTTAGGTTAAGTTAGATAAGATTATTTAAGGAAACAAAAAATAAGGATGAAAATAGAGTGTGAAGTGAAGTTTCTTTGCGGTGTTTTATAAGAAATCTACTACAAAAATCTAAACTCGTGTGATTGTTAAAATAGTTATCCTTAGCTTCATCGCGGTGGTGTGTCTGGCGATGTACGCACAAGGAGTACCAATGGGACCACTTGGATCCGCACTGGTATCGGTCGGAAGCTCGGCGCTAGCAAACGTGGGGAAAAACTATGCTGGGGTTCGGGAGTTCATCTCTGGGGTTAGGAACTTTTTCGGAACTGCAGGCGAGTTTGCATCCCGCAACGGATTTGATTATTCGCACATCTATAATGCCATTCTGGAATACAACGTCATTCAAGCCTTTCAAGCAACGGAGGCCAACAAAATCAACATCCACAGCTTGGAAGGAATAAATAAGATCGTGGCCCTGCTGGAAAAGATACAACTCTACTTGACGGTGATTGCCGCTGCCAGCATTGTAAACGCCCTCCTGGCTCTTATTTTCTTCAAAAACCAGATGACCAACCAAAACCATAATAATGTGCAAGTCCTCAGCAACAGTAATAATTAAAAATGAAGTGAAAGTGACCCTACACCAACGGAATATGTAGTGTTTAAAGCGGAAATTATCTATTTAGCTCATAGATTAAAATATTCTATTCTATTCTATTTTAAATCATTGACTTAATTCAACCAAGAATCAATCATTCCTTTTATACATGTATGTTTGTATGATGTTTTCTTTGAATGCTCCATGGGCTGTAGCCCAAAGAGCTAGTAATAAAACCCTACTACTACTACTACTACTTACAGCCGACAATAGAATACTTCACAAAGAAGTTTTCAGCTAAGTCACGAGACTTGTCCAGGCAAAGTGTAACAAGTGAAAATGCGTCACCCCTCGCGTTAACTTTGGCCACCGTCATGAATCGGATTGTCTTCCCGTAGAATGTTTCTTCCAGGAACATTGGAGTCCAGCTACTAATTTTGTTAGATTGAATATAATGAAAACTTAGAAGCAGCAAACAACCAAACCGACTTTTCAAGTTTAATGCTTCATGAACGTCTTCAAAGTGCTGTAGGATACACTCTACGTTATTGCTGTTTGCTGTAAAAGTACAGTCATATCCCAAGTTGCCACACAATTCAACTGTGATTGCTCTGCAATGAAAACAAACGTAACACAAGTCTTATCAATTTTTTAATACAAAATATATTGTTATATTACCGAAAAGAACAAATCTTCTGATGATCCGTTAAATCTTTTCTTGGCATCGTCTCCTAGCATCCCATTTGTTGATTAGAACATTTAAATTTCATCTTGTCCAAAACAATTTCCAATACACGACATCGGATTTTTTGTGCTCCAAGTTGTACTCGGCACTGTGGACAAGCCTGTATGTTTGATGAGCAAACATGGCAAATTGTGTGGCCATTTATGCACTGATAAACTTCAGCTGGTGGAATTTCAAAACAAATTGGACAAGCAAACTCGGTTTGTTCATCCTCCATTGTTGAATTAGTTTAGAAGAAAGGTCCAGTCAGACTCGTTTCTAAGATTGAAATAACCTTTCCAACTTATTGAGCTCTAGTTGCCAAGGTAAAAGTTTGATACGCTACCATCCAATCTTATCAACGTATGATTACTTGACATTGATATGTAAACTTGTAAAATGTAGAAAAATAAAAATTACCACTGCGACATCAAATGACTTGCAGTAATAGTATATTACTAATTGGAAAGAAATGTTTTGAGAAACTGGCTGAATGATGAGAAAATAGCGCGGACTCTGTGTATGTGCAACAGCAACAGCTTTAACGCTGCAGCGTTAAAAGTCATTAAGTATTTATTATTGTGTCTAACATAGTGAGGATACGGCAAGAGAACAGAAAGCATTGAAAAGCATAGCGACGCCTTTTGCACGTTTGCCAAAAAAGTGGCGCTATGCTCAACAGACTTGTTTTGCACACATAGCTAGGATTACTCTGCAAAATTGCCATTTTTGCATTAGTTAGTTTTTTACAATTAGCTTGGTCATTTATGTAATTAGAGTATTGGTAGATGCATAGGATAAAAGATCATTATTTTCTGCATTTGCCAATGTAGTTAAGAACACCCATTTTGTTGTAAAACTTGTGAAATTTGTAGCAAATCAGAGAAGCCATTTGATTTTTGATTGATTGATTTGATTGGGGTCCAATGCTTGAGGAGTGAAAAAAGCACCAGAAGACAACACCACAACACAACAAGTACAGGAACAACGGGAAGAGCCAGAGGAAGTATAAGTGTTATTATTATATTATATATTGTGACTTGTGCCAATAGTGAAATAAAGTATTTGTTATTACAACGTGGTGTTGGTTTTGTTGGTGGCAATTATTGCGTCACTTTGCACACTTGCATTCTCCATACATAGACCTTTGGGTGGGATAAACTGGGACTCAGGGATAGGGACGGGCTTGGGGGACACAGCACAGGGACAAGTGCAACCTATAGCCAGGACCTGGGTTCTATTCACTCCACTAATAGATATTACATGGACATGATAACATAAGTATGCCTGATAGATAATATTTTACTTTATTTTGCAGTGTGGTACAAAGAGATAAGAAAAAACTCACAGCGATCACATCATACTAGATGATAAAATATTTTCAGATAAGTTAGATAGCTTTATCACAATTTTGTAATCTTAAATGCTTCCCAAAATGAAGATAAGTAAAGTATTCGTTGACATGTAGAACGTTGAAAAATGTATACTGCGTTTAATCTGTGTAGTTTGAACAAAAAACCAATGAACGTAAAACTTGGGGGTGGTATGGAACTTGGTGAATGCAATTTAAGTTTTATTTGGCTCGTGAACGGATGACAATTTGTCAACGTGCGATACAATATCTTTGTTTTATATATACATATATATACAGATAATGTTTCTATGATGAACTTCAGTTGCTATAAAAATATTTAATAAAAATACGATTTACTTTATTTGATGATTGCATTGAATTAATCGAAATAAAAGTTTTATATGCCTCGATGATTTGTAAAAACAGTGTACTTTTTTTCAGTACCCACTGTTTTATACTCAGCAGTAGGAAAACTACAACTTTCAAAATTAAACCTTTGATTTCAACCAATATTGCAGCTATTGCAAGTACAATACCACCCATCAAAATGTAGAATATTACAACAATATTCCCCTGCATTGAGGCACGTTTTGGTTGGCTAATTTGCTCATTCAAAATTTTAAAATCTAAATCCTCAGCAAGCTTTGGCAACCACATTATTATTCCAGATTCCTTTAACCACGCCACTGCATTTGTAAATTGAGAGGGCCCCTGACCAACAAATGAAATTTCTATATTTTGTTTAAAAAATATTTGCTTTCCCATAGAAATGAGCTTTAAATTATAAGATTGCATCATTTTTGCAAAATAGTTGCTCTGGTGTTGCTTTAGCAAAAAAGCGCTTTTCTTACAAGCAACTAAATCATCAGTTATCCATTTTACCTCAGCTTGACGAAACAAATCTTGTAGAGTTGTTTGCATGCTTTTAGAAACACGATCTTTTTGGTATTTTGAAACGTTTCTCATCCAAGTATTTAATGATGGATGAAACTTTGCTTTTTTAATAAGCTTTGTGGTAACATTAAACAGGCTAGAATCCTGTAGCGTTCTGTTATATACAAAAGGTAGTAATTCTGAAAAGAAATTCAACCAAGTATGTCTGGAAATACGAACTGTCACTTTTTCTCCGTATTCGGTATTGTAGACCTTGAAATGATATTCTCTTTGAAGGCGGCTATTTAAAAATCGAAATGTACCAGTTCTCGTATAAAAGCTGAAGTTATTTTGGTTTAGTTGTTCAAATGTTTCAAATAAGTGTGGTAGTCTAGGCGTAATCAAATTGTATACATTAGTGTTTTTGTATCCATTGCTTAATATGACCGCTGTCAAAAAATACAACGCCAAAGTTAATCTTAGTGATACTCTGCTTGTAAATTGTTTTGGAAAGGGATCGCCTTGTTCAAGGTATAGTTTTACTATGCACCAGATTTTGTTAAAGCATTGGTCGCATTTCCATGAATACATGTTTGAGAGTTCTATATTTTGCAGCCAAAATACTGAAAGTAATGTAGAAAGTCCTACACATATCCAAACATACGTGTCATAAATATTGACTAGTTCGTAGAACTGTAATGAATCGATACCTCTTTGACCACAAGCAATCAATTGAAAGCTGTGCATCTTATCACTAATATATAATGTGTTGTGATACGGGCTCAGGCTCTTAGATACGTATTCAACATTCCAAGACATTTTGAAAGGATTTCTAATAATATTTCTGTACAAGTTGGATTTAGATGATTTGTCTCGTGGTAACGAAATGAGTTTCCCATTTTCACAATAACGACCTGGTCTTGAATGGTATCGAGTTTCCAGCAAAGCCAAAGAAGAGTTTTGCATAATGTACAACATTAGAGTTGAAACAATGTCATAAAATCGCTGTGAGGGACCACTGTTTTTAAATATAGCTGATAATCTTGACCTCTCTGAACTGTATCTTGTACAGAGGATTAAGGACTCGTGTAGTGCATCCAGACGATTATCATCCCTGAATTCCGATTTGGAGTTATCTCGCTCCTTTGCCGTCCACACATAAGAGGCAGTGGCATCAGTTGAAACAGCAGATTTCAGTTTCTGCAACACACTTGTTGTTAGCTTGTTGAAAAATACAGTTATATTCTTTCCCACCACAATTAAGTCTGACATTGAAATACAGGCTTTGCATGGCTGGAACAGCATCACGTTTGCAATATAAACATGTTTACCACGTAAATCTGATACTTTGCTGTATGAAACTAGCAGTAAGAATGTTCTGCTAAGCTCGTATGGACTATCTAGATCTTTTTTAAACTTATAAGTTATCCACTTATCAACTAATTTTGTTGCGTACTCAGTGCTAGAAAAATCATTAACAAGAATGTTAAGACATTGTACTGCTGATGTAGGAATAACGCTTGTTAAAATGCCACCCGGATAGTAGGAGAAGTATTCCCCATGCTTTAAATTGAGGTTTTCTTCAGTTTTCAGTAATTTTACCGGAAAGCAAATATCCACTTCAATAACTCCGCTCCATGGTCTTGAGAACACGGCCAGGTTGTACATATTAAGCCCATGGCAAATGGATTTATTTGATTCAATAAAACATTTGTCAAGGAACTTTGGATTTGGAGATTTTGACTTGACAGGTTCTTTTTTTATGTCATACTCACTTTCTCTGTTCGTTTTTAAAGATTTCATGTCCTGGAAGAGTCTTACAACAAATGGATCCTTAAGCTCGGGTAAGTTGATGAACTTGTACATATTGATTATGAGAAACACAGATTGATCATCTTGAATTCCAGTAAAATCCAAGATATCGTTCTGAAAGTTTTGAGTATTTTTTTCGTTTTTGAGGTGTTCACCACAAAGTTGTAGTTTTGGTTTTTCGTTTGGATTAATACTTCCGTAAACACGATCGATCTTAAAGATCATAATGTTGGTCATAACATAAGTTAAGATAATACAAAACAAACTCATGGTGTTAAAACATGAAAAGGTATCACAGTTTCTCTACTCTTTATACCATGGATTCAGCAATCCAACTTCATTTAAATTAATTGCAAATTGTTCTATTTTGTAAAACGGTTTACCACTTCCCCATTTTGCAGGTTTAATTTGACAGCAGTAAAAAAATTTATATTATATTTATATAACCATCAATTGCTTGGAACCCCACGCGAAAAAGGAATTGCCTGTTACTAGCTGCCATTTTTGTAATATAACCTTTAAAACTAGAATATATTTAATTGCATGAAATAAGCGCAATTTTCAACTGTAAACTGAACAATTATGTCTATAAAGTTGGCAATGACATAGTGTTGCTATCAAAACTGAGTTTCAAACTTTTGCCTTTATGCAAGGTATGTTTTAACGACAAAAGTTTAGTTTGAATGTTTATGCGTGATAGAAAAACATCTAAATAAACTAATAGAAGTTCTGGCTGCGACGGTAGCATTCTATTTATGTTACCGACGATGTTGGTTAAGCTTAGAAACTATTTGCCTGATCCAGAAAATTACGTAGACATGCAGACGGATACGCTACATTTTAGTTAGCTTTACTATAGAAGCAGCAAGATAATAACAGTTAGCTGTAACCTTTCCTACTTTTTTATCTTTTCATCCTAAAACTTTGCTACATTTTGTGACATGTGTGAGAGCGGCTTGGGTTAAAATAATGTTTTCCAAAGGTCTTGTGCACAATTATTGTAATTTTATGTTTTCTTGTATCTTCAAAGTACAGTTTGTCCCAACACCAGGCATTCCTCACTGAAATATTTACACCCACTAATCGGATACATTTATTATGGTTGTAAAACAACAAATATGAAACACGCAACTTTATCGTAACTGTTCCAGTAAACTTATAATTGGTATAGGTTGAACTTTGCACATTTAAAAGAAGTAGATTTAACGATAAAGGCTAAAAGACAAAAGTAAAATTTATAATATTATATAGCAGATAATTAAAAGTAAGGGCAACATTTCTTTCAAGCTTCAATCCATAAGTAATTTGCTAAACGTATGATTTCTGTTATTTGCTTACAAGTTTAAAAAAATATACTGTACGATTAAATGAAATTAAAAGTCAACTTATGGAAATTCAATAGTAAGCGTTTATTTTATTATAAGTACATTTCATCAAGGTTTTCTACAAATAAAGTTTACATTTTACACATTTGAAATTTAAATTCATTTTGTTTTACATACTACTAAAAATCCATGAACATATAAAATCGTTAATCGTTAAATACCGTAAACAAAAAGCGTTACTTGAATTGTTCATAAATGCCCAAATGCTTCGTTAAAACACAATAACACTTTAGAAAGGTAGATACATTCTTGAGTCACCTAACAATTGCTTTAAAATCACATTTTGAAATTTTTCTTTCATAACCCCACGCTTTACATATTCTTCCCAGCCGTCATAAGATGAAGGAAGCTTTCCCTCGCTATCAGTTGTATCCAAATCAGTTTTATATCTATGAAGAAGCAAGTCAACAACCTCAAAGTTTTTCATTTTTACGGCAATGTGTAGAGCATTTTGGGCCTTGTTATTTGCTAAGCCAGGAATTGCACCAAATTCCAAAAGATCCGCAATAATTGACGCATCTAATCCATTCTCAATACTAGTGTGCAGTATCGTGTTTCCGTCTTTGTCTTTTGCATTAAAATCAGCACCATGCCTATGAAACACTTTGGAAGTTTTTCTTATGTATTTATTTGGATTAGTTGGTACAAAAAGTGGTGACGCGCTAAGCAACGGAGTATCTCCGTCCTCATTGAAGTGATTTACATACTTCTGGCATTCGTGTTTTAAAAAGAATTCCCAAACTTTTAAGAAAGCTTTCAGGAAATACAATTTGCGTTCTGGTTCCCAATTCAATAGTTTCCGTTTCATTACATGCAAAACTGTATTTTGGAAATTGTCAACGACACTGATATTTGCTCTAAACTCAAGTAGCAACTTTTCATATAGTGTCTCGTACATACATGAATCTGTTACAAAATAAAAATCGCTAAAAACGTAGAGCACTTTTTGAATAAAATACAGTATTGGTGTACGTCCCTTTCTATCCGTTTGCTCTAAAAGCGTAGAATCCTTTTCTAGTACATAGCTTATAATTTTGTCAACTTCTTGAATGCTTTCTGGAAATCTTCCATGTTCTGCGCTAATGCCCCAAACAATCCAATGTAACATTCCGTTTTTCCGACTATCACTTTTTTGTAGTAAGTCCCAATATTTTGGACTAAAATATTTTTCAAATACATCCAAGCATGGTTCAAACTCCGTCAGAAGCAATCCAGCAATAACCAGATTTGAAACGTGTTTTGGGTTTCTAAGTAGCAAAGTGTATACATTATCCAAGTTTTTGTGTCGTAATGCATAAAAGCTGGACACTTTTTCTCTTGTTCTGTCGTCATAATTTTGCCCCATAATGAACAAGTTTGTTTAAAAGTCGACTGAATGCTTCCGGTAATTCCAAGTTTAAAGTTGCTCTGTAATTTCCCAACAGAGTGTTAAAGAAATAAAGCATTGTTGGGAATTTAAGATCGTAACGAATTATAAGAATTCCAATAATAAGACATTCAACATTTTCATTGCATGGTTCACTTATGATTTCTTGCCACAACAACTGTTGAAAAGCGTCACTATTTTCTCTGATGTGCAAAAATTGTTGAGTTAACACTTTCACAGCAAACTCGGCCAAAATGTATTCAGCAAATGTTCTGTGAAGGAATTTAATAAAGGGTTCTAAGGTTTCAATTATCCCTTGCGCTAGAACCAGACAGTTAGAATTAGCGGCAAATGCTGTTGAGATAAGTAGCTGGTCTCTAAACTTTTCTGCTATTTCATCCGAGATTATCAGCTTTAGAGCATAGTACACATGGAATAATTCTAGTTGCTCCTTTAGAATGGTAATTAGTGGGTCAGTCACAGAAATGTTTTCTGGAAATTTCTTCTTTTCCACAAGAAATGTTTCTAATCTTCGATCTATCAGATTTCTATACAAATCCGTCAAAGATAAAACTTTACTTTCTTCCAAGTTGAAGTTTTTTGCTAAAACTTGTTTTTCATAAATTTCTGCAATCATGCGACATTGTAGAGGAATTCCAGTAATGTCTGGTTCTTCTCTGGTTACTTTTACTTTTCTGCATATTTTAACAAACTCTTGTAATTCTGCTGTGCTAGGATTGTCTTCTTCATCTGAAAATCCCTGTGACCAATATTGCACCAGAAAAGATATTTGCTCGTCCTCAGAAAAGGGTTCAAACTTGTGAACTGAAAATTGCAAATTGTCTCCCAATTGAATTTCCTGGAGCATGTGATGACGAAATGTTACCCAAACACGCACACATGTACTTTCCTGGACAAAGCATTGTAACACTTGTATGCCCAAATGTCTATTGTTTCTTTTCACTTCATCCAGTCCATCTAGAAATAAACTTTTTAGTTCCATTTAGTTCCAATTTGAACTTTTCCATATTGTGCTGATCCGTTTGAAGCCAGTGTTGTAGGAGTGCTTCCTCAAAACAATTACTAGCTAGTATTTGAATGAGTGTATTGCTTACTGTTGCATAATTGTAAGTCGAATTTATTCCAATTTTCTCCAAAAACTCATTTACTGAAACAAAAACCACTAACCGGTTACTAAACTTGTTTCTAATTTTCCAAGCAAGATTATTTATCACAAACGTTTTGCCCATTCCGGGTCTGTCGGAGAACAAAACCAACCGATTATTTGTCCAAAGTGTTTCCATTTTAATAAAAAATTCTTCTTCTGTTGTACGCTCAATGTGATTTGCAAAATTTGGCACTAACTCTTGCAAACAATTTGTCGTACCTTCGGTATATAACCACTGAACTTTGTTTGGTTGCAAAAACTGAAAGAGGTGCATGTTAATTCCTGGAATTCCTTTTACGTAATCACGAATCACCCCTCTTAATATAGTAAACTGGTCCTTGTGGACTGATCCAAGCAGAAATATTTTGGACTGAGCATTCTCGGTTATATGACGATCCCACGGTTCATTTGTTTGCAAAAATATTTTTGTAATCTCCTTTGTCGTAATTGCTTTTAGAGTATCTTCATCAATACCTGTTATAATGAGTATATCTTCAGCCGATAAATTTGTGTTTAAAACATCTGGAG
Organism: Entomobrya proxima; assembly: GCA_029691765.1. Taxonomy (NCBI): domain Eukaryota; kingdom Metazoa; phylum Arthropoda; class Collembola; order Entomobryomorpha; family Entomobryidae; genus Entomobrya; species Entomobrya proxima. The sequence goes on from CM056168.1 coordinate 52,947,811, forward strand.
ATAAATAAACGTTCTTGAAAAGTCTTCTCTTTAAATAAATTTGCGGAGGAGTTGGAAGTTCCTGCTTTGAGAAAACAACAGGTTTGTTTCCCTTCAGTAAATCATTTAGTAAACTGCCTTGTAAATTGCTGAGTAGTTTATCACGAACACTACACTCATTTGGCAAAATGCTGTTTAATTTTATAACTCTGTTGTTTTGGTCAAATTGATATGTGACTTTGCATTCAGTTTCTATTGATAAACGAACAGATTCACTTAACTCTGTCCAAAACACAGGTTCTTCCTGTGGTGGTGTTGTGCCACACTCGTTACATACTTGCTTCAAAAATTCAACAATTTCATTTTCAATTTGGGAGAATTTTTCACTTGCAAAAAATATTATTCTCAAATTGTTCTCACTTTCCGCTTTGATTAATTCAATTACACGAGATTTCAAAAGAAATATGTCTCGAATTTGATTTCCAAGCAGCATTGTTGTAGGCTCCAATGTACAATTTTGCATTATGTGAATATTCATTTCGTCAGATGGAACTGGAACCTGAATATTATTGGCACTATACCACTTGGTTTTAACGCCATTTAAAGAGTTACAAATTTCCACTGCACTATTGCCAAACTAACAGTCTCGTGTTGTAGTTGTAGTTGTCGTACTTCCAGTGCAATTTGCGTGTCTCCTAGTTTTGAAATGGTTCGATGTTCCAACCCACCTGTAAATTTAATATAATTGTAAAACAAACATACGTTAAAAACTGAAATGCGTAAATTAGAATTATTTATGAATGAGTTTGCTGTTCCAACACTTCCAGCACATACCCGATTCCAAGTGATTTTGCAATGATACCAGTATTTGCTCTGGAATTTGTTGAATTTTGTAAAAACAGTTTTCTGTTTGCATAGGATAAAATGGCTTGAAAGTAGGGAGTCCCACTAAATGTTGAAATTTAACCCATAAAAATAAAAGTAAATTTGGATATCGGCTAGTCCAATAGTGCATGTATAAAGTTTTGTCAATCTGGTATTCGCTGTTGGAAATTTGATAATAGCCCAATATTTCCTTTTGCTCTGGGATAAAGAAAGCATTGTGCTCAAATCGATTTCGAATGAGACGAATAAGCTCTAGCACTGATGATGTACTTGACAATTTTCCAGGTGTAGATTTTAAACTAGATCCAACAACATTTCCTTTGTTATCCTTGACCGGTTCTCGCTTGAAATGAAGAATAAGCAAATTGAAATGCTCTTCCCCAAGCACTTGTTTCCAATCTGTTTTGTTTCCCCACAACAACCACCTGTGCGATTTTGCCTCAGAATCTAAGTGAGCCTCAAAAGCTTTAGAATCAATTTGTGATTCTTTAAAGTAATTATGTGCTGCCAAAAGGAAATCCAAGCACTTAACATTATTCCAAAACACTGGAAACGTTAGAAGCTCCTGAATAGTGGGTTGCTTTGTAATGTCAGGTGATTCTGTATCCAAACCTAACCCTGAAAATAATTTTGAAATTTATGTCGTAGATAATTTAAAAACAATTTTTAAATAGGTTTACAGTAATACTTAAGTATTATTAAAACAATTTTCCTTACCGTCAACCTGTGGAGCCATTTTGCTTACAGTTTATAATTTGGAAATATTCAAGACAATTTTTACAAACGGATTGAATTGAATAGTCAATACATTGATCTTTCTATGTCAAATTCTGGACAAGAATGCTACTAAAACTTGTAAATGTGATAACCGATAATGTTTCCAGTTTGTCGTTAATAAAACGTTTTTACGTTGACAAGGTTGGTGAAGTTTTCAGATTGTTTTTCACCGTAAAAGCCACAGAAGTTAGAAAATGTTATATACTAATATTCATCTGTGCTCAGCAATGGCCAAATGCAAACAAAAGAAGTTTTTCACAACACATGCGCGGTTGCTGTTCTTGAATTCTTTAGGCAAAACTGAAGCAGTATACACAACTGTGTTGGTTGACTTTAAGTGCATAAGTATATATCTACTTGCTTTGGCTTACTGCCTTGCGTTTCTTTCTATATATACAAAAGAATGCGCTGATCGTAAACGAGTGTACGGGATTAACATTTTTGTCACAACTGGAAAAATGAAAATGCTTACCAGTTGAAACATGTTTTAACGTATTATGAAACTTTTCAAGTCAAGGCAATTGGCACTATTGCTAATGCATGCATATTGAGTATTTTTATATTATGTTGTTTTATGCATTTCATGTGCATTAAGTCTAATGTATTTTGAATACCATAGTTCCATAAAGTGCTTTTTAAAATGTCTAAAACTGCTATGCACAGCGGCTCGTAAATAAATCCTACCGTCGAGCAAATTGTTCAAAGAAGATTTTTCAAGAAGAAAAAACAATGAAATGTTGAGAAAAAATACCCATTTCCCTGAAAGAAAAAGGATTAGTTCATATAGGAAATCCATCCAGGTGAATACAGAAAAACTCAATGCAGATTGTTGAATACAGGTGCACGACAACATGCATGCATGCATTCATAATATGCATTCACGCATAAATAACTCTTCCTTGTCGTGAGGGGAATGTTTTCCTAGAATTTCTGAAATAAAGTCTGAATTCTGTTTGTTTTTCAACATAAAATCTGCTTTAGGCACCTTCCTCCCTCCCTATAACATGATCAAAGTCCCAACTTCGATCTTTGAACCCCTTGTCCTCAAACGAGTTAAGAATGTTACCAGTTAGCAGATTAAATACGTTAAATACAAAATAGTTTTGCAATTGCAATTATAATACGACATGAATCATGCTCATGCTATTATCTGGAAATATACCACCTGACTAAATGCTTTATCGTATCTGTCTATATACAGCCAATTATTACGCACAACGTTTCAAAGCAATCATGCAGATAACACTGATATTATTCATTATCTTCCAAAGGTATCCGGACATTTATAAAAAACCTTAAAGTTATATCAAAAGTTTCAGTTTTGTGTTTTGCGTCAATTGCGTTCTAGGAACTGGCATTTCGCAATCATTTTAATCAGCTTACGTGTAATGATAACAACAAGCGTATTGTCACAAGATTTAATCGTGCAAGGTGAATTATAACTATTCAAGTATAAAACACCAAAGTGATTGGATACACATTTTTAACATATCTTAGTATTATTCTAAATTAAAAATGGAGGATGAACAAACAGAATTTTGTTGCCCAGTTTGTTTTGAAATTCCATCAGCTGAAATCTACCAGTGCATAAATGGCCACACAATATGCCATGTTTGCTCAGCAACTATACGTGTTTGTCCACAGTGCCGAGTAAAATTTGGAGCACAAAAAATCCGATGTCGTGCATTGGAAGTTGTGTTGGATAAAAAGAAATTTAAATGTTCCAACAGACAGCTGGGATGCCAAGTCAAGATTTCACGAAATGAGTTACCTGGACATCTGGAGATATGTTCCTTTCGGTATTCTAATTAACATTTTTGCACTTTTAACACATTGTGTTGCTCTTTAATTTGTGTATTTGAGTTGCAGACAAAACAAAATTGAACTTTGCCAAAATTTGGGATATGACTGCAACTTTACAGCAACTGCCAATAATGTAGACAGTATTTCTCAACATTTTAAAGAGACCCATCATTCATTATTCCTGAAAAACCGATGTGGCAGTTTGTTTTTTGTAAATTTTAAAGATGTTCATAGCAACAAAACTAAAAGTTGGGTTCCTTTGTTTCTAATTGAAAAATATGATGGGAGAGATGTTCTATTTATGACGGTGGCCCAAATTAATAGCAACAAAACATTTTCACTTATTACACTTTGCTTGGACAAGTCACGGGAAGTAGCAGAAAACTTTGGTGTAAATTATTCGGTTGTCAGTGACAATAAAAAGGTATGAATTAGGAATTGAATGATAAATAGCGTATAACACTGATTATAAAAATGATGTATCTCAGCAGCTTTTCCGTGTTCTGTTGTTAATTCCATACATAAACTTGTCGTTTTTTATATGCAAATGAAATACTAATGCAATGTGTACTTTTAAGGTATTCCAGTTAGAATGGAATACATGTGCCGTTAGTGTGATGGACGCCAAAGAAACAATAAACACACCACCTATACAAGTTTCAGTAAATCTGTTGCTGTCCAACTACGTTAATCGAGAGGTTTTGAAGGTAAATGTTAGTGTGTTTCAAAGAAACCAAGACACAGTGGTCATCAACGACGCTGAATATTTTTTGGTTATGCCGGCGGGTAAGAAATCCAAAAATTTCAAGAAATGTTCCTTTTAAACGTTGGTGGCGATATCAAACGTTTAAATGATATCAAATAGTAGTCCTTTAAAACGTTGTGTTAAATTATGTGTAGAGACCAGTGCTGAACACAGTGATTCTATGGACTTAGCTAGAAATGCAGGCAGAGAATTTCTAATTCCGGACGTTTATTGTGACGGATGTTCACACCAAATAAAGGGAGTCATCCATCATTGTATCCAGTGTGCAAATTATGTCCTTTGCAGCAATTGCGCAAAACTTGGGATGCACTCATACCATCTGTTTGTGAAAATAAAAAATGAAATTCAATATGAAGCTCTTGCAAGAATCTGCTACGACAACATGTAGTGTCAATAAATTTCTTCTTTCTTCATTTTATTTTTAAATGTAGATTTGTAACCATTTGTTTTTATATTGTACTAAATAGAACCAAATCCTGGAAACCTATAGCATCAGACAGACAGACAAATTACTGTTGGTAACAAATTTGATATTTTCGCAACCAAATTTTGTGTTCTTAATGTGTTTGTTTTCTTTTTAAATTCAGATCCTGTGAATTGAGTATATTCTATAAAACATTCAAAAATCTGCTCACTGGTTTTGTTTAAACAGCAAACAAATATATGCACTATGGACTTTGAACGTATTCCACAGAAAACGGTGGACGACGAATTGCTTGTACAGGGAAAACATTCAGAATACAAGGGTTAAATTTTAGTAGAATAACAGAATTATGTTTTACTCGTAATTTTTATAGAAAATACGTAAAACCGATAATTACAATTTAACTTAATCTAGCAATCATTTGATGATACTTCTGTCAAATAGAAGTTAATTTCTAAATCACAAGCTACTACTTCAACATTAGCATAAAAATTCACAATATTTATTCAATAAGCCTAGTTAATCTGTCGAGCGTAGATTAAAATAAAGTATTTATTTAAACTTAATTTATTTAAGTTTTACTGTAAGGCATAATATAGCATGGCATTCCAACAAGCTCTTCTCATTTGTGACGTCAAATTACTGCTGGGCAGTGTGATTTTACATACGGTCATGGACTTCGTACATCCGTACTTCCGTGTTTCTTATACACGCTAGTGACTGTTTGTTAAAATTTGAATCCAAAGAGCCCTAGTCAAGCTCGTAATTGTCATTTATGCAAAATTCTTAACAGATGACGCATGTTTAATGACTCATAATACAATGTTGAAAACAGGGATAAATAATCATATTTGCACAGGCTTATCTATGAATCAAATAAGCAGAACGTTCTTATCCATTTGTGCCCAATGCCTACAGATAGTATACGTCAGACAAATAATATGCAAGTCATTCAAATGCAAACCAAGTGCTCTGAATTTGATCAATGTAAAAATGATGGACTGATGCGCTTGTAAAAATTGCTTTTTATTTATCAACCTACATAATATTATTAAGTAAATAATAGATATTTGAATATTATCATCGCTATTTCCGTGGGTATAAAGATTGCGAAATCTCTTTTGTAAATAAAACAGAATGAAGCAGAAACCAGTTTTCATTAGTCATAGAAAGTTATAAAACCCTCGATATTCTAAACAGGCTGGCTTACTTACATCCTGTTAATTAATACGAACAAAACTAATTTAATGAAGTAATCATGAACAGTAAACCAGAGGAGATTCCGGAGGAGACCGAACTAGAGAAAATTCCCGAGGTTATTGAACTAAAGGAAATTCCGGACGAGATTGAAAAAGAGGAAATTTCGGAGGAGACAGCCTTGTTAGATCTTGCTGTAGGAACCGACGGTACATTGAAAACACACTTTTCAAATATCTAGGAATTTAAAGGGTGTAATTTTATATTATATTTGGACGTTCTGTGAATAATAGATTGCTCATTTAATGACATTCTTGAAGCTTTGAAACCAGAAGAGTCTGACATTCTGCAAAGTAGATACAGATCCATTGCCAGGGATTTGGAGCATAACATGAGTGAAAGGAACACATTACTTTTCAAATACATTGTTGGTCTGCTTTTCGGTTTCTTTTCTATAGAGGATATTTATGAAAGCATGCTAACTACATGGGCATTAAGAAAATCACACGAGGCAACTCTTGGAACCCTTATCGCTGTTCTGGAAAAACATTTGGATTTTGATGTGGCTGGTAATACTTACATTGACATTTTATGCTACTTTTCAATTTGAATAATAATATGAAGATATTCTGTACTCAAATAGATAGACTTCGAAAAGCTTTTGGATTGCAAGTTCCCGAGCGCACAATTCTAACTAAGTGTGCAACACGGACTAACATTAAAACTTGGATTTGTTTAGCCCTAGTGTCTGTCTTTTTTGTTTTGGGAGTTGTATGGGGGGCGTGGTATTGGAGTACTGTCCAAAAATCCGACTTTAGAAATACGCTACCTGAACTTGTTCCATTTTACTTGCCAAGGACGCTGGTTAAGGAATCAGTTTTTACTAGTGACGTATTACAATGCGGATATCCTAACTGGTACACCTCTGATGTATTTGTAGTGTCAAAAATTAAAAAACATGAGCTAACAAAGCTTGCACGAAACTCAAAGCTCAATAAACTAACCCCAGAACGTACAGACACTGTCCAAAATCAGTTAGCCGAAAGTCATATAAGCGTAAAGTATATGATTTTGGGGCATGAATCCGAATTTGAAAAACTTTGCAAGAAAACGAACAACTCCGTTCACTGGCTTGAATACAACAGGACTTTAAAGGTTCTTAACTGGATCCGGACAAAAGGAAGCATGAAATGTATACACAATACACTCAAGGCAAAAGATCATAAAGAAAAAGTCAATGAAACTAGTTTGGTGTCAATGCTAACATCATCTTCATCTAATATCATATTGTACGGAAATCCTGGAACTGGATTATCTACTATGTTAACCAAAATAGGACATAGTTTACGAGGAAAAAATTGTCACGTAATTTATATTGAATTAAAAGAATTTGTGGTCAACGTACGAAAACATAAGAAAAGTTACGTATCGTTTGGAAACTCCAACAATACCATGGTGATTACAAGTGCCTTACAGGAGATGCTAGTTCATATGTCGTGTTCCAATACTGCTTGTAGACGGGTACTAAGGAACCAGTTGGCAAGTAATACGCCGTCTAAGCTAGTATTACTGATGGATGATTATGAAAAGGTACCCATGACTGATCTTCCAGAAATCAGAAACTACTTGGAAACTCTAAAGGCTTGGAACAACACAAGTATTGTAATTACTACATGTCCTAACCATGTACGCGACCTGGAGTATTTGTTTCAAACGATAGCATATGAAATTCTACCTTTCCATAAAGAACAGCAAATTCAGTATTTGATTAAGTACTGGTCATTGAATAGAACGTATCTAAGCGTGGAACGGCTCACCAACTTTTCCGATATTTGTTTGACAACGATAACAAAACAGTTATCAGCTAATGATAAGGACGCAACTGGAACTGCAATGTTGTGCCTCCTCATCGCTCAGACTTATGAAGATGAGGCAATAGCATACTGTGAAAGTGATAATAAACAACATGTTGCAAAGGTGAAATACGTTTACACGGTTTGGGACCTGATAAGCAAGCTAGTTAATCATAGATTACAAAAGAATCAAATTCCAATTCGGAAGAAAAATTGTGTTTTACAGCGTCATTCGTATGAAGCTGCAATTTTACTATTTCCAAATTATACACTCACAGCTGAGAAAGAGTTAAAAAAGCTAGAAGACTGCCAGGATAGCGTTAAAAGTTTAGGCTTTATAGAAAAAATTAGAAACGGAAAGAAAAATCAGACGACCGTGTTTTATCATCACATATTTGCACAATATTTTGCTGCGACAATGCTAGTGAACAAACTCCAAACTGAAGCTAATGATTTTAATAAGCTAAGCTTTACTTTAAATATGTTTTTTGAAATCAGGAATGTTTCCAATTTGGTACTTAACAATTTTACAATCAATTTTCATAAGTTTAGTGATAAAACACTGATGCAATTGTTAGATTCAGGCATGCGTCAAATCAATTACACTGCTATGACTATCACACCGTTTGTCCAGGACAATAATGCTACTTTCCTACAAACCATTAGAGAAAATTTACAGGCTTGTGTGCAAAGCAATCTTGAGAATCTGTACATGGGTTTATATTTGGCATTTGAGTCAACAATTACAAAATATAAAATAGTTGACGAATCTTTCCTAACTATTGCAACATTGCGGTCCGCTGTTTCGTTATTAAAATTAGTTAACTCGCACGTTCAGTTTTCGCGAATTGGGGCTGCTAGTTTGTCTTACACACGTTTAAGCACAAATCTTTTAAAAGTTTCCTTGGAACGTGGAAACTATTACGTGTTTGAATATGTGTGGGGACATCTGTTCAAGGCAAACATATCCGTAGATAACTGTTTGCTTCAACGTTGCGTTTGCAAATCCATTGATAATAAGCTAGAAACCGTCTTGGACAAAGTGGAGATCATTCAGTTACTTCTTCGTGAAAACAACGAATGGATGTTAAACGAGAATTCAAATAAAAGTGATGGTAGATGTCCATCAAGCCCAGTTCTATGCAACTCTGCGCATCCGGATTTAATCATTGAACTTATTGATCTGGGTGCAAACATATTTTTCCTGAATATTTGGAGAGAAACAGTTCTTCACGTTTCAGCCAGAACACACTCTCCAGAAGACTTTCACAGAATACTTAAGAAAGTTGTAGAAACAAGTCCAGCCGGTCTTAGGAGTTTGCTAAAATCTAAGGACTCTGGTGGAAGGACAATACTTCATACAATTGTACTTAACTTTACTCCCTTGAATAGCACGCTTGAAACACTGGCAAACGCAGGGGCTAATTTTAACAGTCGAGATAACGTGGATCATTCTGTATTTGTATTAGCAATGAATGTGTTTGGGTGAGAACCCGGGGTGTCGGTATTAGAAGGAAAACTTTAAGGCAGTTCGCTGCTGACAATGATGTAGGTGGACAAAGCAGAAGGTTGGGAGATCGCTCGGATGATGATGGTTAAAAAATGTGGGGAGATGTGCAACAATGAAGAGTAAAACAAAGATGATTAAAACAAACGTAGCTTATGCCTTGGACTTCTCGCCGTGTAAGCCACCTGGAGGTGGAGAATGATTAGAAAAAAGAACACAAGAGATTTGTGCTGACAAGTCAAAAGTTACTGAGTTTATTTTACAAGGCAAATTGGAAAGGTAAAAAAGAGCCGCTGAGCAAGCCGGCTGTTTGACGAGAAGTGAGTGTAAAAATGAGATGGGCGAGCCCAAGAAAGCTTCTTTCGAGATTGTTCTTTCGAGAAATGAGGTTACACGAGTTCACAAAAAAACTTCTATCGAGAATGTTCCTTAGGGCAATGAAGTTACACGAGGTTAAAAAGTGTACAAAAAGGAAAAATGACAATGAACTTGAGATTCAGCACGTAGGCTCAAAATTAGAATAATTGAATAATATGTAAATTTACAGAAACAGGTATTTCACATTTTAGGTAGTAGTACACAGCACAATTTAAATAAATATACATAGTCTCCGTGTAGTTTATATGGTCTCCGTATGTTCAGATGGTCTCCGTATATTCAGATGGTCTCCGTATATTCAGAGGGTCTCCGTATATTCAGATGGTCTCCGTGCATTTAGATGGTCTCCGTGTATTTAGATGGAGAGAGACAAGAATGCCTAACTACGTATAAACAGAATGCTAATCGTGATAAAAGTTTTTTAAGTCAGCTGAAAGCTTACGGAGCAGAAGTGGATAAAACCTTTTCCACTCTTGTTGTGCCGTCGAATTATACAAAACCCACTAATTGCTCTCGTAATTGCACTACAAGACAACCTCAATACTGTCCAGATACAACGATGCCGTACCCAATACAAAGTTGTGCCTATACACCTGGATCTACTTTATGCCCATACTCAACTCGTTGTCCGGCTAATAATCAAGGGTTTCTGAAGGTAACTGAAACGCCGTTACATCTGGCAGTTAGATTTGGCAATTTGGATGGTGTAGCTTTCTTGCTATCTGCAGGAGCAAATCCAAATTCAATATCCCGTCCTGAAAACCAATCCCCTTTAGAAATAGCGGCTCGCATGGACTGGCGTGGAAGTCATGTTTCAATAGCAGAATTACTCATTAAGTACGGTGCAAACGCAAAAACAGTAAACAATGCACTGAAAGGCGATTCGTCTTTTAGGTATACATGTTTGTCGTCGGAAATGATGCAACTGCTTTCAAATAATGCATAGAGTGTATTGATTTATTGATATGTAATTAGTAGGTGTTATCGTTTATAGTAGATTGTCAAAGAAAAATGGCTTTTAAAATATCTTACAAAACACACTTCTACTTAATAGTCTTAATATGTACCAATAGTTTAAAGGACATTTCGCATTTCCCTTGTTAGGCTGGGCCCCACCTTTTTATTGTCTAACCTGATAGAGATTGTAAAGGCGGATCGATTACAAAAAGTTTAAATGAAATCGGTTAACAGGGGCCGATTTTATAGCGGTTTCAAAAAATTCCCTAACATAGGGGTAAATGGGGAGGTGTACCTATTTCAAACCCCGTTTTCACCCCGAAGTCCGCTGATTTATGGAAAAGCTGAATATGAATCATAAACTAGAGGCTTTAAAGATATTTTTAAAATCTTAATCTCGATGGTATCCTTCCGTATTTTTTAATAAATTGATTTTAAAAAATGTGAAAAATGGTACTGCACGGTGGTAAAATGAACTTTATCTGGCGGTACAAAAGGACAATTAACCGATTTCAGTGAAACTTTTTGTAATCGATCCGCCTTTACAATCTCTATCAGGTTAGACAATAAAAAGGTGGGGCCCAGCCTAACAAGGGGAATGCGAAATGTCCTTTATTTGTCTAGTTGTATCTAAGGAATAAACAGTTTACTCTTTTATTCATATAACCTAGCATAAGATTCTAATTAACGGTTAATTGTTGTTTACAATATTTATTCACTAATAAACTGGAAAAAATAACCCAAAAACATAATTTCAGAAGTCTTACTTAACTTATGATTGAATACGATATGTAAATTGAAGTAGTATTTATACCTATATTATTTAAATTCTTTTGTACCTATGCGCAAAGTCTACAATAAGGCAGTAAATTTATTATACCTGACAAATGTCAGATTTTTTTATTCAGAAGTAAGCAAAAGCACATTAATTGTTAAGTCATTTACAATATTCAGACAATTCAGTGGTGTAAGCTTGTCAAAGTAATTGAAGGACCCAAAGCATACTCCAATAGTTTTACAGCTTTTAAAAAACCTACGCTCCGCTTTATCTGTTTTTGTATTGTTGTTTCTTTGTGCATTTAGGTCTCGCAGTGTTTTTTAGAATTCATCAGAAGCCATGTGCACTTGTGCTATTTCCCCACCCATTTGAGTAAATATGTACGTCAAAAAGAAAGCGGAATAACCAAGCAAAAACAGCAAAATAAAATTTTCCTCTGAACGCTCTAGTCTTAGCCATATTGTCACTGACAGTGCATGTATCATAACAAATATGGTCATCATAAAAACTAGAACTATCTTTGGAAAGTCATTCATCACTGTAGCGTTCTATATTGAACACGAATTTGGTCCTTTTCCAAACATCCTGTAGTAGCTGCCTCTGTAATACTAAAGCAAATGTTTCTTAGGACATTTCGTACAAAAAAAGACCAGGTTTCAAGTGCAGGTGTACATTCACAAGTGATATAAAACTTGGCTTCTTACCTTTCCAAGTGCTCTCGAATTGTCGTTATGCACATCGTAAACAGTACGCAAAGCGTTAGGTTAAATATACTGCCAAAATAACGCCACATCTCGTGACTAATTCCCAATAAACACACCTTTGTAATCAGGTACAATGCAAAGACACTTCTTTAATGGTGTAACTGTCGTAGCACTCTGGCAAAATCCAATACACCGCTATAGTAGGTATGCAAGGGTTTGCCCAATGAAGTACTCAATAAAATGCAACAGGAAACAATATTGCACCGTAATAAGCCGTGTATGGAAAATACGATTTTAATTTCCTGGAAAGAGGTTTTCTACACTTTTTGTAAAAGCACGTTTCTGGAAAGCGTTGTGCAAATATTATAAGGCCATTAATGTACACACATATTTGTTCTGACTTTGAACGAAGTGCTAGTATGTAGCACATGCAAAGTAGGAAACATACCAGTTCAAATCCGAAAAGCAGCATGTCTTTCAAAAATATACTGGTGTTTTCATAATCTTGAACTTTTTTGTATCCACCGACACAGAGAATGACCAACATAAATAAGTTAAATGCAAATTGTATTATTACTTTTATTTTTGAACGGCGAGAACTAGGTGGTATTTTCAGCGAAGTGTGGGTTTTATCCCATTGCACATGTACCAAAAAATTTGGTCATTTTAAAACCCTCGGACACTAAATTCAAATGGTCATTTATCATTTAAGTATTTGCGTACTCGTATGCTATGCTGCAAAAGAAGTTTACGTTTGTGATCTCAAGTTTGATGGGGATTAACAGTAGAAACACTAAAAGTCACTGGAATCCTAAATTGATTAATTGTAAAATTTACTTTTGTCGAGTATTTATCACTAAGAATTTGTATGAGTTCAGATTTCAATTTGTTACATAAGTTTTACCTATATACGAAACTTGAAACTCTTCTAAGGATCGAAGTCTTACAAGTATTTATTAATTCTCCCGGGAGAATGTCTCTTTTGTCCAATCATTTTATTCCAAACCCGACCGCAAGTCCATGAGTTTGTAACTGGCTGATGTCAATATTTAAAGTTAATTTATAGTTAATGCTCACTTAGTGGCTGCTTTTATATGGGTTTCCAATAAACATCTAAATTTTGCATAGAGTTTGCACAAAACAAGCTTAAACTTTAATCGTCTTATGCTCAGTTATGCGCTTAATCATACTATTTTGTTCCTATTTTGGTAACAATTTTACTACCATTATAGGGGCACTGGATAAGTAAACACTAATATATTGATATGTTTACTAAGGGTTACATAGGCATATTAGATTAAGTAAAATTGTTTTTCTTCAGAACAAATACGTTATATTTTTCCTTTTCCAATCCAACATAACGCAATTGGCTTTATGTGTTTACTTTAATGAATTACTTTAATTTTTTACAAAGTGTTTGCGTGCCAAGCAATTTAAACGTTTTCAAAACCACTGGAAGGTATCGTACTTGTACCTAATTGCGGCAATCCAAGTTATGAAGACGAAAGATTGTGAATACAAATACATAATTTATTTAGAAACTGCTTATGTTGCCATTCTAAAAAATATCATTATTTTTCGGTGCTTGTGTAATACACTAGGTAAACATTTATAACTTTCTCTTTTGACTCATGCTGGTTACCAAGAATGAAACGTTACACAATATTTTGAAATGTTATATAACACCGTAATTTTATTTAAACCCACAAATTCTAAATTCTTCGCTTGTTGAATTATAAGAATTTTAAAAAAGCTTTGCCGTGATAGACAAAAGGATTAATTACATGCTAGCCATACGCTCTTGCCCGAGCTGTGCATTACACAACCCCTTTTAGGAATTGAGAGAAATATGTAAGCATTTTTATTCACACTTTTGTACCTCTCTGTGGTGTTTTAAGTTCATTATGTTATAATATCTATGCCAACAACAATAATCATAATCACAAGCACAAATTACATCACACGTAGTATAGTCGTAACACAAATAGTAATAGTAAAGGTGATAGATATAAACTTTAAAGGATGTGCACATGTAACAAATTGCTAATATGGTTTGAACTATGGAACACCATCAGGCGAGTCATCACAAGATATACTTTTTACTCATTGCCTAATATGCTTACTTCCAATAAACAACAAAATAATAGAATGTCAGTTGTTATCCAGTTGTTTTCTAAAGTAGTGACGCAGTCTTATTTGTCAGTTGGTTCAGGTGAACTTTGAAAAGTGTACAGCTAACCTTTGCATTGTTGCTGGAATTCGTTTTTGCAAAGTTATAATGGATTTGTAAGCTAGCAAAAACAAATCCATTTTGTTGGAGTTCACGCACTTGAATGACGAGGTAAACTACAAACCACTGGTGTTGGTGGTACGAATAAATTCAAAGTCCATAGTTGATAACACTGTCCGGGGTAGTATTGCTTTGGTACACATACACCGACCGCAGACATTCAAACCTTATCAAATATTGGCACTTGATAAGTTCTGTAAAATGTTAGTACTAATCATATAAATATGATGTTGACAGCAATTTTATCTTGGAACAAAACGAATCATTGTTATTTATATGAATCAATATGTGCACTACTCTAAGTATATTTGTTTTTTAAATTGAACAAGGCAAAGTTCAAATAATAGCACACACCCACTATCATGTGTATGATCATTTAGCAATATAGATACACATTAATTATTTTGCAAGCTCAGTATTTTCATCTCGTGAGAAAGCACTCGTCCGATGGTATGACGTTTTTGTTCCATGGTCCAAAGCTATCTTTTGGCTTATCATGCCATCCAACAAATAAAATAAAATTGAGGTATATAAGCAAGACGACAAAACATTGTACCTAACCAAATCATTAGATAAAATCAGTTCAGTAGATTTTCATACATCGAAGTCAAATTATAACGATGAAGTTTTGTGGCATAATTTCGGTATTATTTGCCGTGTTTGGTTTTGCTTGCTGCAAATTGTGTTTTCCTGGTTATGTAAGTACAAAACATGTATATATAGTAATATATTTCTTAATTTTTAGTGAAGTTTCCTTACTTTTCTAATTTTTCAACAAACATTCACAGTTTCAGTGCCAAAACGGAAACTGCATTGAAAACAGATATCTATGTGATGGCAGAGATAATTGTGGAGACTGGAGTGATGAAACCACTGCAGTGTGTGGTCCTTGTGACGCAGGATATGTAAGCAACTTTATTTAAACTGCCTAGTTAAAAATAATACAAAATAGTTAAAACAATTTGGTACTCATTTTAATTAAATTTGTTTTCCAAGTTTGAATGTGCGAACGGATTATGCATCGCTCCCACGTACGTTTGTAACGGTTATGATAATTGCGGAGACAATAGTGACGAGTTTGAGAATCCCGACGATTGCCCTGCCTGTGGCGAGACACAGGTTTTCAAATAGTTGTCCAACATTTTGTCTATATATTGCCGGTTTAAACAAAATGTTACATTAGTTTAATTGTTTAAATAGTTTCGATGTACAAGGGGTCAATGTATATCTAAAAGTCGGGTTTGCGATGGTGTAAACGACTGTGGCGACAGTAGTGATGAGCATCTTGATAATCCGGAGTTGTGTCCTGCTTGTAATGATGGACAGGTATTTGAAACTGCACGCTAAATACAGTTAAGTTTAACTTTTAGTACAATTATTTGTAAATTTGTTCTGTCTCATAGTTTCGGTGTAACAACGGAAGATGCATTCCACAAGACTATGTTTGCGATGGCACTGACGACTGCCGTGATAAAAGCGACGAGCCAGAAGGATGTCCTAAATGTCAACGTGGAATGGTGAGTTGTTTACGACATTTAAAATCTGATTTGTATAAGGTATTGGTAATAACAATTAGAAAATTAATGTGTAGTGGGATTGTGCCAACGGTAACTGCATTATGGAATATGATGTTTGTGACAGTCAAAACGACTGTGGAGACTGGAGTGACGAATGGGATATCAATTGTCCTTGTGGTGATGGCGCAGTAAGGTGTCCGGATGTACCTGATGAAGATGGTAAACCGGGTGCATGTATTCCTCCTGAGTTTGTTTGCGATTCGGATGGCATATGGGATTGTGTAGATGGTAAGTATTTCTAAGATTTGGAGTTTATTGCTAACCTAAAACACATATTTTTATACAAACCTGAACTTTTGTAAACGTAGGATCCGATGAAGTCAATTGTACGCGTACATCGGATTTCAAACCTTAAGTTACTAGTTTAAAACATTAACTTGTGATCAAGTTGTAAATTCCCCAAATTCTTGTTTATCCCAACATCTAACACACGCAACAAATAAAAATGAAAACGTATGTAGATCAGAGAATCGGGTATAATTTTGTACGTTTACATTTAAAATTTTATTCAAATATTAAAAAGCTATATGAATTAGTCTGTTCTCATATATCAACATTCCATGAATTTATTCACCAAAGCGACATGACGTAACATTTTATATGAAGTTCTAACTCAAAGTTTAGTAGTTGATTATATGACAAAAATATTGACATAGCAACTGTCTAATAGTCCTTATCAACTTACTTATCATATTATCTTTAATACACACTTGATAAACTTTAATGATACTTTAATGATCAGTGCAATTGATGCCGTTACTCTAATACAGTGTGAAATAAATTGTTTATATGCTCACCAGATAGTATTTGAGTTATCTGATAGTTGCCAGAAATAATTGGATTTGAATAAGTATATTGGACTTTATATAAATATAAATGATATGAAAATTGAACACTGCGTTGAACGATTTGGGCTTGAAAGTGCTTGTCTTGCAAGCTCATTAAAGGTTAAGAACATTAAACCACGGTAAATACGGTAATTAAACACTTTGAAATACGATTTGGAGTGCAAACGATAGTGAACAAAAACTGACTTTGACTCCTAGTAAACAAACGATAAATATTGCTTTTGAATTGTATTCACATAAACTTTATTTCAACAAAGAATAAAACAATTAATATGTTTTCAATGTACAAAATCTTACAAAAATAATACTTAGAATAGACTGAATTAAGAACAATAAACATTGTTAAAAGCTAAACATAAGAAAAGGAAAGGCACCTACGAACCGGTATGGTATTAAATAACTGCACATTTTGTACAAGTATCCAAAACTACATCCTCACACTTCTACATTTAAGTAATACATTTTAAATTTTTACAAAACTTAAACTTATAAACAAAAAGTCCTTCTAAAAGCTAGAATTCAACTTGGGATTCTTTACAGGCGAAGGTCTCATCGGTTTCATGGCTTTCATAATTTTAGCCGTCTCTGCAAACGTTCTCAACTTTCTGGCTTCCTTCTTGGGCGATCCTTCACTGGAAACTTCCTGCTGCTCAGTTGGCGTGTCCAAATTTAACTTTTTAACAGAACCTCCACTGTCACTCAAGCCAGTAGTTTTATTTCCAGTAGTTGCCTTCCCTTCCAACGAGTCATCAAATTTGGCTTTCTTCTTGGGCGTCTCCTCACCGGAAACCACGTCCATCTTAACTGGCGTCTCCATCTTGTTTCCAGCATCACCTTCTAAGGCCACCAATTCACTAACTTTCCATGTTTTCAATTCCTCCTCCCTCGCTTCCATCTGCTGCGCCGCAAAAGCCAATAACTTTGGCAAATCCTTCCACTTTCCCAAGTCCCTTACCTTCATTTCCTTGTCAACTTCGCTTCTATAAGCCACCCTAATCCTTTCAGGGTCAGTTTCCACTTCCGGTTTGACAATACATTCTCTCACCTCCATTTCCACAATCCGCTCAGCCATCAATTCAGAAAAGGACTTTAGAGCGGGATCCTTTTTTTGGTCATAATATTTCTTCATAGATTCGTAGACATTTTTCGAATTAACCACAATCTTATGCGCATTTTCAGGTAATTTAATTCCTTCCTCTGTGTTCTTCATTTCCTTGGACAACTTTGCATCGGGACAACAGAATTGGAACATTTTACTAGGTGGCCAGGCTTTGGGGTGACCCATGGTCTGATCCGTGACCACAACTCCAATGTGCTTCGTTGGGTCAAATAAATGTAGATCTTTAACCTTGTTAACGTAAAGATAACCGCTTTCTTGAGAGAATGCAGCTTTTGTCCACTGCAAAATACCCGTTTTCGGTGGTCCATAAATCCAAAGAATACGACTACCGTTCATTATTTCGTCATAGTGCTTGGGTTGACGTTCTTTAGTAAAACCGTTGCACATGGGAAATATAAAGTCACTTAATTTCCCAACAGGTCTGGCGTCAACTAGGAATCCCGTTGGAAGTTCCTTGAGTTGGTCTAAGGAAGCTGGAACTCGTTTGATCCTTTCAAAGTTTTCCCGTGGATTTAAAGGGATTTGGACCACGCCCTTAGTAGCACTGTAAAACTGAGGTGGTCCAGATTTTGGCGTCACTGATAAATCACTGCATTCCGAACCGGAAGTTGTAACCTTCTTAACCGTTGCCGATGAAGAGGAGGACGTGCTTGGTTGAGGTTCCATGTTGACACTAAATTAATAAAAACTAACCGTTAGCCGTTGACAAGAAAATCCGAAAACTAATTTAATCTACCTGTGGAACAACTCGCCGATAACCGCTGTAGTTGGGTTGGAAGGGTTAACTTTATTTATTCCAGGTTCAATCTGATTGACGATTGACTTTAAAGCCAAACTAGAAGTTGGTTCAGTCAAATGTCGAGTTGGAGGCAGTCAGCTGACAGAACCAACCTGTCCACCAAATTGTCCTAGAGAGTTGACAAAAGACTTGGGAAACGAACTATTGACAACCTGCTGCTTATCAACTAATCTTATTTATCGGAACTACTGACCTGAACCTGTCCCTCCTTCTTGGAACTTTTGGTCCGTGGATCTAACTTGGAATCACAACCAGGTAAATTAAGAAGTAACTCAAAAGTTCTAACGGAAATTAGCAATTTAGTGGTCACTACCGAAAATGATAAGATTGTTTGAATGTCTTCTTTGAGAAAATGGCAGTGGCTAGTGGTCAAGATAACCCTCAACCGTTGTCCCTGGAGGGGATGGCTGCAAGGCAGGAGGAAAGTCTGAAACAAAAGGTGAATGGGTTCCTCCCCCGCTTTGCTGCCAAGTTTAACGAGGACACTCAAGGGATTAGGAGTCTGAAGCAGCCTCCTTGTGTCACGTTGGTGTCCAAGGAAGGCAAGAAGTTCTGGTTGCCACGAAGGATTATTCTGGCTCGATGTCCAGGTTTGAATCGACTTTTGAAGGGGAAAGGGGAGGACTTTAGTGGTCCTTTGGAATTGACCAAACTTGGTTCCAAGACTTTGGAGGTTCTGATTCAGTATCTTGAAGAAGCTACCCTTCATCCTGAATGGAGGAGTATGGAGGTGATTCCAGAACTCTGTGAAGCTGCCAAGGAGTACGAGATACCCTTACTGTTTCAGTTTTTGGAGGAGTCCCTTGTCAACCTTTGTGAATCTGGCCACACTGCCTTCACATTAATAGAGGTGGCCAGAAAGTTGGGAATGGACAAAGCAATGCTTCCGATAATCGACTGGATGAGGTGTCGTGTAGTCAATCTTGAGGCCGCACATACTGCTGCCCAGCGCTCACTTGCGGTTGCCCAGCGTCAGCATAGACAATTGCAAAGAGGAGTGGAAGCACTGGAAGCTTTTCTGCGTGGAAGGGAAACTGAAGATTGAATTTATTGGGAAGGAGGGGCAATTTTAAAGTCCCAATCTTGACAAAATTATTTTTGGGTGTAAAGTTGGAAAGCAGTTTTATTAAATTGTTCTGGATGTTTTATGCCATGTTCTTTAGTCAGAATGTTAAATAAAATGATTATTTATAAATTAAAGGATCGGATTGCAATGCACTTTTTATTTCCAAACCCACATCAATCAATCATTAATACCTTCACATTTTAAAGTAAGAGTTCTGGAATCACCTCCCGGAATTAATCTGGAATTAAAGAGTAAGTTGTTTTACCGTTAGCCCTTCTTACTGATTTGGTGGTGTCCAATTAAATAAGTTCGGTTAAATATTAACTTCTGTTGTGTTACAGGGGCATAGGTCCTAGGTGGGGTGGAGGGACATCCGATATTGTGCCATCAATTTGTGTTGGTAGGTTAGTTTTATGGTTTATTCATAGGTTTATGATAATTTTCAAAGGATTGTAGAATGAATCATTTAAGTCTCTTTAATTAAATTATGATTGTGTTTAATTTAATTTTTTAATTAATTTTGTTTCCAGGGCCAGTGCCCAGTGTCCCAGTTCAAGAACCTCTTCGCTCAGGAAGGAAGCCTGGAGAAAGAAACACACGGAATTCAAGTTCCCGAAGAAGTTGGAATGTCACCTGTTACTAGTCACTGGCAGGTGTAGTAGCTTTTCTTATGTATGTCTACTTTGAAGAAGAAGAAGGAATCATGGACTCCTTCGGAGTCACTCCAACTAAATAAGTAATTTGAGCTGGTAAGTTTCCTCAGTCGGTGAAGGTGAGGTCACTGAGGTGGCGTTAAAAGCTTTTCAAAAAAATCGGGCCAACCTGAAGTGCCTGAAGACCTGTGGGACTCACATAGCGGAAGTTGTTAAACTTTGTGCGGCTCTGGCTGGGACTTGGGAAACATTAATATTTTGGGATTTGAACCGTGACTTGTTAATGTGGCTGATAAATTATTCTGTGATAAGCATACTGATCTAATTTATGTTTGAGAATCTTAAGTTTTGTTGGGGTACCGCCATTCGTTGTTAATTTCAAGTCGTGTTCATTTAGTGTAGGATGTGAAAAACAATAAATTTGGTTAGGTACTCATCCTAGTCTAGTAATCTAAAAATTAAATCTGCAAACATTTATTAAGATGAAAAGGGACGTAAAATCACAAGTGATATTGTAAATTGTAAGCTTTAATTTCTATACAAATGTACTTTGTATTTTTAAAAGACATTTTACAACAAATTAGGTTACACTTTGTAGAACTTGTTACATTAAAACAAAACTTATAACTAGCTATAATAAACACACAAAGCATTTTTATGAATTGTTTGATTTAATTGATAAAAAATTGTTTCATGAGAGTATAAAAACTATTTATATCATTCCGTACTTCATCCTAAACAAATTAAATCACTTAGAAAGGCGTTTATTATTCACAAAGACACGTCATTCCCAATAAAATCAATCTTCAGTTTCCATTCGACGCTGACGGAGTCGCTGTAGTGTCGCATCCAGTGTTTCCAATCTCCTTTCCAACCGTCTATGCTCACGCTGGGCAACCGCCAGTGAGCGCTGGGCAGCTGCACGTGCGGCGTCAAGATAGACTATACGATTCTCCATCCAGTTGACTATGTTGTTTTGCTTCCTTCATTTCCAGCCTTATTGCCACATCAATCAATGTGGAGGAGGTGCGACTAGAATCACAAAGGTTGACAAGGGACTCATCCAAAAACTGAAACAGCAACGGCAACTTGTACTCCTTGGCAACTTCACATAATTCTGGAATCACCTCCAAACTCCTCCATTCGGGATGGAGGGTGCCTTCTGAATTAACACCTCCAAAGTCTTGGTTAATTCAAAGGACCACAATAATCTTCCCGTTTCTCTTCCAGAATCAGCTTCAAACCTGGACATCAAGTCAAAAGAATCCTCCGTGGCACCCAGAACTTCTTGCTTACCTTGGACACCAAGGTGACACAAGGAGGCTGCTTAAGACTCCTAATCCCTTGGGTGTCCTCCTTAAACTTGGCAGCAAAGCGGGGCACAGTGACAAGCCCCTTTATAAGAAGCGGCCAATGGGACTTGACAATGTTAAATTTTTCATTTTTTTTAAAGCATTTAAAAACAAAATTAGCAAAAACTTTTAATGCACGTTAAAAGTACATGGAAAGTACTACATACTGAAAAAAATTCGGATTTTTTGCGCAATTTTTTTCGAAATCTCCTATACTGCCCCACGTTAATTTTCGGGTTTTAAATATTTTTTGTAGCTCTCTGGAAGCAAAAGCGGGTGCTAGAGTTTGTTTTAAACTGTTCTAGGTGATAAGTAGTTTATGATAAATTTGATTTCAAGTCTCTAGCTTGTAAACGTTTTGAGATAATTAACTTTTAAAATCTTTAGCAAATTGACTGAGCAGACCTGCGCAATAACATGCAGCTTCAAAATTCAGAATTCAAAATATATTCCTAAATATTTTGAAACTCTTGGCATATATGTTCTGAAAGACTCTGATTTCAAAACTTATATACATTTAACTCTAGCACGTGACCTGGCCACTGGGTCAGAGATCAAAGGTCAAAGGTCACATGGTTTGATATTTCAATTCAAGTGGCTCCATGCTCATATTCTAATCCAGCCTTACAAAAGAAATTGTTCCAAAAATTGCATAATTGTCCTTCGATGTATTTAATACTTTTCATCAAATTTGAATGCGCTGGAACAACCTCAAGTCTTTTCAAAAGCAATTGCCGTACATATAATACAGCAAAGCAAATAGTTGCTAACTAGATTAACTAATTTCTGATTATGAAAATAACAATGTTTGGATTAAATGTCAAGTATTTTGATTGTTATGTTTGGTTATAATGGGTTCGTATAAGAACGTATATCAAATTGCAATTAAATTTTTATACAATGACCGCCAGTCAGCAATTCCGTGGCTTATATATATTCATTATGTCCCGAAATTGGCATTTTCCTTGTTAACGAGTGGAGGTGTCGCTTTTCGCCCCACTATCGGCGGAGGCAAACAGCTCCTGGAATTCTGGAGAAGACATGTGCTCTGCACCTCGAGGCTGGAGAATCCAGCGGCGTGCAAAGCACCACCAGCAAGATCTCAGAAGAGCTGCCCACAAGACACCACCACTACCACACTACTACTTTTTTACACACACTTCTCCTTCAGCGCTTGCCAAGTCGAGACAGCAAGCTAAAACTTCCTAAAGAACTTGTCCATCCAGAGCACAAGCTTCGACCTTCTCTATAAGACTTGCTATAAAGAGCAAGCACGAGTTTTTCCTTTAAACATTTTCCTGATTAAAAGTTATTTCGGCCTTTGGCCATTAAAATTGTAAAATAATAAATTATTCAAAATAAAGTTGATCTCGTAACTGCTGAAAACTCTGTCTAGCCTTCATCGCTGATTTAGACTTATGAGAAACACTGGTCCTGTGATCCGAACCTTTCTGTGACAAAGTGAGATGAAGCGGGACGTGAGAGCATAACATACGGCATACCCATACTCATCAAAAATATTAACTGTTGAGCGCCAAAAACGCCCCATTTACCGACACATTAAAATGCATCAATTTTCAGCTAGTAAAGACGGAAACATGGCACGATGGAACGCCCAGCTGTTTGTAAAATTGATTGTGGCTCTGTAACGTAGTTTCTTGCAGTGAAGAGTTCATTGCATACACGAAAACGATTTGTGTATGAAAAATAAACCTTGAGAAATAGAGAACAAAAAGTTTTTCAAACACTTGTTCTACACTTTTGAGTATAAAACATTTATTTTAGTATTTACTTATTTCAGTATTTATTTTATACAATTCAAAGAGAATCAATAGAAAGTGTAAACTCCACAAATTTTGCATATGAAGCTGGAACAATAGTCTTAATAGCCACGTTAAATGTAATGTAAGCCGCGTTAAATATTGCTGACGTCCGCCAGGAATTTAAATGACGCATGCATGTGCACTTAAATTGAAGTGTTCGTTTGTTCCAAAGCACAACACTTTTGAAAACAAGGTAAATACGTTTGTAAAAAGCTTAATTGTACTACAAATGGTACACATATTATAGTTTTTTATGCAACTGTGTTTGTGTTGTATGTTTGTTTTATGTAGTAAAACCTTTGCTACTACACAATTAATTATAAATTACACAAAAATTTATTTGCTTATTAAGAGCATACCTTGAGTTCTACAAATAGATACAAAGCAACTTTGAGTTTGTACATAAAAGACCATTTTGTTGCATTATTGGGTTCTTTAATGTGTGCATGAGTACTGTGGTAATACTTAAATTTTGAAAATTTTTAGAAACACTCTAGTATATATATCTGAAATATTTAGGAAAATAAATTGTACAATATTTACCTTTGGCGTAGAGCTCAGCACTTCAGAATCAGTAACATGAAAAAACACTGTTAATTGAAACTTGAACAAGAATTCGAATAATTTCAGGATTAATTCTCATTTTTATATTAGCGTAGCAAAGTTTTTATTTGTCATACATGTGTGTTTAGTACTTGTAAATATTCAAAATGAAGTCAAGGGGTCAGTATTAGTATATTTTTAATTTGCTAACTACAAGTCGTTTTGTAGCAGAGCGTTCCAAAGAAAAGTATTTTAGATTTCGTGGTGGTAATTGTTACAAGTAGATATAGGGACAGGGAAAGAAACAGATTTGACAATTTCACTCCTTCAATTACTAATTTGTAACTGGCGTTCATTATGTATTTCTACTTTGCAGTTATTAGCATGACTGTTGATATGTACATCTTAGGCAAACCCTACGCAATAATACCCAACGACGCACTAATCAAACCCATAGTTTTGCTACAAAATTCTGTCTGCGTAAAGCACTTCACCAATGAATTGCCTCCAAAATATGACTTTCACACAACGCTGGCTCTTGATTTTGATGTTTTGCTAGCCAATTGTAGATACTGTGTGCAATTCCAGGCCACCCTAACTGAATCGAATAGTTTAACATCAAAAACAAAGTACTGGAAAATATTCAAGTCATTAAAGTTTACGTTAGCTTGTACACTTTATGTATTTGTAAAATTACCAAGTCGTTGGGAAGATTTTTTCTCTGACATTTTAACCACGGATGAACACTGGAACTTGAAATCATTTATTTTTACGCATAAGTGGCAAAAACCTGTAATATATAGCGTTGCTAAGCCAATGTCACCTGATTATATTCTAGCGTTTCTTGCTATCCAGAATTCACCAGAAAACGCAAAATTGCACGTTCAGCTTCCAGATCTTGCACGAATGTCAAAACTTGTTGTTTTGTTATGGCAAATAGGCACACCAAATCGGGCAACAAACCAAGATGAATTCAAATGGTTCTTGGGGTGCTTTAATTGTGATAAAAGTGCGCTGTTTCATACTCAAGAAGTAGGTTATGTTAGGTTAGGTTATGCAGAAAAGTTTGCGATGAATACTATAGTATTAAATCTAATTTCGAAATATTCAACTTTACAAATGATTGAGTCTGTGGAAGTGTTTTTGACGAGCATTACTAAAATGGCAAAACTAAATGCACTGGGTATTTCACAAGAGATTTTATTACCAAGATACGCAAACGTAATTGTTTCTAGTATTGCAATGGCAAAAAATTGTTCTACAAGTCGACTAAACGCTAGGCCTTTAAACAAAAAATCTGTTTTTTCAGACGAAGAGGAAAAAGAATTGTGCGTACGAGAGTTATTTTATGTTTGGCAAAATACGTCAATAAGGATGCACTACAATTTTCAAATATTTAACTTAAGATCAGCCGACACTGCTAAATACTACGGAATAGCTTTTGGTGCAAAGTTTGACGGCTTGCGCTTTTCAGTAATACTAGGTGAGTCTGAAACTTACGAGCAATCCAGCAAAAAAGTAAACATTGCAAATATTGCTATCACGCCATTTACAGCAGTTTGTTGGGAATTGCTAATAGCATCTGTGGTAGCTGTTACGATAATGCTAATGCTGACAAGCAAGGGCAAAAACGTTTGGTTTTGGTTTACACGGGTTACCGAGGTATTAGTTGAACAAGGAGATGGAGAATTCAAGTCGAGGAAAAATAAAGCCAATTGTATTATACTTTTAGTTTGGATTATGGGTGCATTTGTACTAAAAAATATGTACACCGCTGAAATGTATGTCTGTTTAACAAAACTACCGGATGTTGTAAATGTACCCAAGACTTGGGACGACCTTCTAACCCTCAACAGCAGCGCGCATCAAATTGTTGGTGACTGGTCACTGGTGTCTCATTTAAATATGAGATACAAACATTACGAAAAAATATTCTATCAAACAAACAAAACATCCATAAAGTTCTCCAAAGAATTCTATAACAAGCTTACACTAATTCGAATGCTACGCCAATCCCCAAACATAATCCGGAATATAAGCAGAGGCAAGCCGTTTCAATGTGAGTCATTTGCAACACGAGAGAATTTTCTTAGGGACGCCAAAAACCTTAACTACTGTCAAAGTAAAGACCGATTTACCTTCATTCAGTCTAGTAGTGGATGGATGCCGTCTGCAAAGCCTAGATTTGCTAAGCCACTGCTTGAAATATTTGGAAAGAGGAGAATAGTAGAAAACAGAAACGAGCCTGTAATGTTTGCAAGAATGTTGTTGTGGGGTGAAATGTACAAAACTCAATGTTTTGAAAAGCTTGAAAGCTTTCTGGCCACTATGGCAGAAAGTGGCATAGAATCAAAGTTCAAGGAAGGATATGAAATAGAAAAACAACAAGAAGTTATTGAAAAGGCAATAAAACTGGGTAATTTTAGTACAAGTTGGAATCTATATACCTACAGTTTACATGTAGTACGTGGAATGTTTATAAAAGGCTGGGACACTAGTTCCTATAAGGACTATGCAGAGTTTCAGGATGTTTTTCCGATCTTACTTCTGTGTCTTTACTTAATAGCTGGGAGCTCTTTAGCATTTCTTGTTGAAAGGCTTTGCGTTCCAATACGTGACATAATGTGGATTGTCTGGCAGCATGTCGTGCAGCATAAGTTAAAATATTTAATATTTAGCCGATATGATATAGTTAATCTAGTTTCCTTATACAAGTTTTGTTAAGATTAAAACTTATATTTTACAAGTAGTATTGTAAACTGTGCAGGTGCAATATAGATACTATGAAGAACTTATTTTTTTACCTAAACACAACTAAGCCTGTTGTACACACAAACTTGGAAATATTGAAGCTTATGTATATACGTGTAATTTAGTAATACTTACTGCTACTTAAAACTAAGGACACGCTTAGAAGTGCAATTGCTACTAACCTGTTACAAACAATTTGTCAACAAATGGAATTATTGAAGATTTGTGTAAAGTAGAAAAACCGTAAAATATAACCCGGTTATCGCCAAAAATTTGGAACTATTTTTGTGATCTTAGTCATGTCCTAGAATTTGTGGGACCAAAAATTGAAGGCTGCAAGTTAACGCAGGTATTTTTAATGAAGTTGCAAATTGGAAGTTTCTCCTTTCAGAAATTTATAAGAAAGCAAAACGCACCAAATTAGCACTAAAGATGAGCTTAATTATAAGTGATTTGTTAATATTTATGAAGTTTAATTATAAAGACTGAAATTCAGTCTGCATGAAAGCATTTTATTTTACCCTTGACAAGTTACAGTAAGAATAACAAAAAATATTTGCCTAAGTATTAACTCTAAATG
Source organism: Entomobrya proxima (assembly GCA_029691765.1). Classification (NCBI taxonomy): domain Eukaryota; kingdom Metazoa; phylum Arthropoda; class Collembola; order Entomobryomorpha; family Entomobryidae; genus Entomobrya; species Entomobrya proxima. The sequence continues at coordinate 52,975,221 of CM056168.1, forward strand.
AAATTATGATTGTATTACTTGCTACCTCTTGAAAAAATGTATGTTTGACAGCATTTGTGCGTTCGTTATGAAGCAAAATTTACACTAGCTTTGTTAAGAAACATTTTAAACATGCAAAAGCATATCGCGCAACAAAACGTTTTTCTTTTGTTTCTTATTTTTGGGAATTGTTGCATAGCAATTTAAACCAAATTTGGCAGAAATATGAATAAACCCAGGCTTCTAAGTACATCCATGGAATAACTGTGTCCCAAGCGCTGATGTTTAATGTTCACAAAAATGCGTTCTTCTACATGCCCAAGTATATTTGCGAGTGCACGAAAACTGCTCTCAAATTTCATTGAGTCAGTCCAATAAAACAAGACTAGCATTCTCGAATATTATGAAAGGAAGTGGCTACAGAAACACTATTGAAATTATCACAGTCCAATTAATAATTTGTGTGTATTCATTTGAATACTTAAACTGTCATCCTAGAAAACAAATGTTCAAATTTTAAAAGGAGAGTAAAAATTGTAATTTTTATTTAAAAAAATGCTAAAACTACCTGGAGGAAAGTGTCGGTAAAATTGCATCAATCGTTTAAAACCAGGTACGCATTCCCAGGAGTTCCACAAGAGAGCTACGGCAATTGGGATTGAACCGCAAGCGATCACAGCAAAAACGTGCAGCGCAAGAACGCCATTGTCGTAATAAATTTTGTGTTTGATAAACACGTGAGTCGTGACATTGTACAAGGAGCCTAAAAACACCAGCAAGTTTGCAATCTCGGACGCTGCTGCTGCGTCGCAGCAAATGCTAGTCTTGTTTTAGTAGACTGACGCAATGAAATTTGAGAGCACTCGCAAATATACTTGGGCATGTAGAAGAACGCATTTTTGTGAAGCTGAAACACCAGCGCGCTGGCTCCTCAGTTGTTTTATTTAGGATTCCCTAATAAACATTTACTAACACAGAATCTTTTCACATGGTAATTAAATACGACCATTTTGTGGTTAAAGTGGGGTTAAAATTGGTATGTTGTCAAAGCCTACATGGCAATTAAAATGGAGAAGCCAAGCAGTCAAAGTGGGAATTCTTTTGGAGCAGGTATCAGGTGGAATGGGAATTTAATAAATCCGTTTCACCGCTCAGGCGTCGTCCACTAATGACGTCACTTTAAAAAACCGATTTTTCGAGTGACCCACTGACCCCTGTCACTATTTTTTAACATTGTAGGATAGGGCACTTACGCAAGATGATTAAACAGCTTACCATTACACTATGCTCTGTAAGGCAAACCACGTTCTGTCGTTTTGCCATTTAGGTACAAATGTACGCTAGTATTTAAAGACAAAAACGTGAATAATAATAATAATAATTTATTTATTGTCTTCAATGGTTTCCACAGTTTGTGGTAATTACACCATGGACATGAGATACATACTTATATCAGTCATACATAGTTGATTATGTCAGTCATAAAAGTATATACAAATATAACATAATATTCAATTCATCATTTTTTTACCATGAAGATATTCATTAATTATTACATAATATATTATCAAAAATTTCTTCCATCCATTTAGAAAATACGTTAAAGTTGTCCTCATCATAATATGAAGTTTCACTGAGTTGTTTTGTTAAAATATGAGAGTAACAATTGGATATAAAACAGTAAGGAGATATAATAGATTTTTTTACAAATTCAGGTAGACCAATCCACAGTTTAGCAGCCTTGAATTTAAAACTGGATTCTCCCCATGATGAATTAGGTTTGACAGCAGGCACAATGTAAGATTGACTACGAGTTGAACGAGATATTTCACAAGATAGGTCTAGGTAATCATAAAAATAGGTATCCGTGTCACTCAACATACATTTCTTGGAAAAAAGAATAACATTATATTCATAGAGGTACTAGAGAGCAACCATTCTAGTTTAGTGTTTATATCATTGGTTACAGAGTCATATTTTCGATAACCTAAAACAAACCTAGCCATGTTTTTAATTATTTTATTAATAGCAGAGTGAATCTTATTACAATTACGCCCTAACCAAACTATACTTGCATATTGTATATGGGAAAATACATAAGCTTGCACCAGCAATTTCTTGTTTTCAACGGAAAGTACATTTTTAAGTGTGTAATATTTAGAGATGGAACTATAACATTTTTTTGGCACAGAGTTAAGATGCGTATACCAATTTAAATTCTCGTCAAAGTGAAGACCCAATATTTTCATGGAATTAACCCTATCAATCTTCTTGTCTCCTATACGAATTGAAATATTGTTAAGTTTTCTCAAATCAGCTTGCCTTCCAATAATAATGTATTTTGTTTTATTAATATTGAGAGATAAGTGGTTTTCGTTAAGCCACTTATTAGCTCGCTGCGTCAGCAGGTGAGCTTATTAACGAGTAGTGTGTCCGTCTGTCCGTCTGTCCGTCTGTCCGTCTACTTTATTTTTTGGGGTCTAAACCAGGCTATTTGGGGTCTTAACCAGGCTATTTGGGGTCTAAATCAGGCTAATTGGGGTCAAAATCAGGCTAATTGGGGTCAAAATCAGGCTAATTGGGGTCAAAATCAGGCTATTTGTGGTATAAACCAGCCTAAATCTGCTCTAGATCAGCCTAAATCTGCTCTAGACCAGCGTAAATCGGCTCTAGACCAGCCTTAATCGGCTCTAGATCAGCATAAATCGGCTCTAGACCAACCTAAATCAGTTAATTGGGGTCAAAAACAGCAAACCTGGGTCAATTAGACCATTATTATCTATTATATAGATGTTTTACCTATTTTAGATGGACTTAGTGGGCTTTAAACCAGGTTAAATGGGGTCTAAACTAAGGTCTTTCGCAGCGAGCATTTTTAATGGTTTACCATTCTCTGGTTTATGTTGAGTAGGTCTGCTTCAAGAAGCCTAATTGTTTCTTGTAGGTTGTCTATAAATTGGTTGTCGAATAAATCGGGGCTCTTACGCCAGTATCAAACTGAAACTCATTGTGTTCTTGTTGATCTCATTTAAGTAACCTACCCATAAACCCATAACCCTAACAACATAAATTGACATGGTTGATTTTTAAAAAAAATATTTGTTTTATATTTTATAGCTTTATTTTATCAAGTGTGGCTTTGTTAATGCGGTAATACTGAAAACATAAAAAGTTATGTTGCATTCTGTTGGCAAATACGTATATTTTTTTCTAAAAGATTTACCATTAGCAATAAATATTACTACTTGTATTGGTATAAACAATAATATACTTATAACCCCTCACAAGCACGTGCATTATAAGTGGCCACGCATTCGTTATGATAACATTAAATAATTTATGCCCAGTTGGGCTACCGTAAAAGGCACAAAAGCACAACTAAGCTTAGGTTTTTCGCTATAAAACTTCTCTAAAATTCCCATATTTCATTAGGCGACGATTCTGGATTTGGCAAAATTGACATATCGAGGGATCTTTTACGGAAAAAGATAAGTGACACTCAGTTCAAAATACGGAAAAATATAAGTGCAACTCAAACTGAAAAACGGAAAAAGATATGTGCTCGCCAGAATGCTCCGCGGAAAGATATATGTGCATAGTTGGGGCAAATTGAGATGACTACACAATAAGAACCGCCATTAAATTCTCTACATTTCCATACCCATATCATATGGTTTTCATTGATAATCTGCATTGCAAAATGCAGTTGAATATTGAGCATACAAGCTTGGTTCTCTGTAAGTCAATTTTATTTCCTCATCTGAACTCCAATCGGTAACTAATCGCCAAACAAGAATACAGGGAATTAAAAAGCATGCTTTTCTATCAATTTACTCATTGTCACGAATTCATAATCATTTCCGGACGATTAAAATTTTAACTGTTAGTGACTTGAGCATTATCTGCATAAACATGCGTACGAAAGTTTTTCTCGTTTTGCTCCAAAATTATTGACTTGCACTTATCTCTTTCCGTCGTGAAGTCTGGCGAGCACATATCTTTTTCCGTTTTTGAATTTGATCTGCACTTATCTTTTTCCGTATTTTGAACTGAGTGTCACTTATCTTTTTCCGTAAAAGATCCCTCGATATATGTCATTAGGCAAAATGGATGTGGGTTTTGTTTTGAAAAAACCGTCTACGATTCAAAACCAAAGAATGTACGATTTAGTATTACTCGAACATCTAGCCGTATATCTGGATTAATTTTTAATACTACGTAGAGCTCGTAATCCGCCCCATAATTTAGATTGTCCCTGACTGATTATGATAAAATTATGATTCCTTCTGCTTCTACTGAATTCAATTAAAAGGCTTGACCGCAAAAACGTTTTAAAATACTATATTTCCACAATGAGTATCACCGTCAAACTGAAAGGCACAGTGACGCAAATCAAATATTGACTTACTGTAATACGACATATTTTCTATTACCAAGGTATCCAGTTGTAAATATCATGTTTTACTTATATGTTTATTCCCGATTTTCCGAGCATATTACGCCCACATAGCGTAAAGTCATATTTATGGTTGAGAGTATTCATGTAAGCGGAATATTTAAAATTGATAAGCTTTTACATAACTTATATAAAATCAACCAATATGCTGGGTATTATATTTTTATAAACCTAAAATATGAACAAGTTGTTTTTCAAGCATTTTATACTATTAGTCTGAAACAAGCTCATGAAAAGCAACACAGTGAGGAAAAGCTTGACTTCTTGACTTCCAGCCTTTATAGACAAAATCAACTCGATATGACTAAAATACTGTACATCAAAGTGAGGGCAAAGGATTAATCGCGATTTCAAAAGAATTTCCCATCCGATTTTTGATGAAAACGTTTGAATAATCGGAGAAACCGATTCGATTTTCCAAAACATTTTCAATTCCGATCCGATTAGTGTTTAAAACGTTAGTTAATTGGTAAAACCGCAATCTTAACGAATCATAGACTTACGTCATAAAATCCTCTCACAGCCTTGCAAATTGAAATAAACAGTTCTGAAACAACTGGATGTAGAACATAAGTTTCTTTTGCAGCACACTAGTACTCAAAACTGTTAAAAATGATAAATCATCATTTAAAGTTCGTATCCACAAATTTTAAAATGACCGAACTGTTTGGTACAATAAATGTGCGTTGGGATAAAACCCACATGATCCTGAAAAGTCCATCCAATTTGAGCAGTGCAAAAACAAATTCGAAAAAGAAATTACTTCCTTTTAACTTATTTCTGTTAATCATTTTCTGCGCCGGTGCATACACAAAACTTCAAGAATATCAAGATACCAATATAATGTTGAAAGACTCGTTGCTTTTTGGATTTGTATTGGCAAGTTGCTTAGCAGATTTATTTTATATAGTCGTAATTCGTTCCAAATCAGAAGAAATTTCCTTGTACATCAATGGCCTTATAATGTTTGCTCAACGGTTTCCATCTATATGCTTCCACGAAGAATCTAGAAAAACTGTTTCCGCGAAAATAAAAACGTATTCTCCGTATTTGGGTTTTTACGGCGGATTATTATACACAGTAGCATTTTACTGGGGTTTTCATTGGGAAACGCCTTGCAAACCTACTATAGCGGGTTACTGGATTTTGCTGGAATGTAACGAAAGCTATAACTTGAAAAGTGGAATTCTGTATATAATAAATTTTATAACCAAGGTGTGTTTATTGGGCATCAATCATTTGATGTTTCAATATTTTGTTAGTATATTTCTTTGCGCAATTTGTATATTATTTACAGTGTGCATTACAACAATTCGAGAACACCTGGAAAGGTAAGTAAGGATACTTTTAACTCAACCTGGTTGTTTTAATTAGCAATATTCTAACACATATTTTGTTTTAGTATGACAGAGGCAGCTATCGAGGAACGTGTTGAAATGGAAAATATTGCTCTTCAATACAGGACGCTGCAAATACTTGCTTCAGTCATGAATTATTTTCAAAGGAGTCTTTTGGTTTGTTTGGTGATTTATTTTGTTATGCTGCAAGCGCTTTCTGTGACTATATTTTTAAAACTTGAGCGTTCAGAAGAAAACTTTATTTTACTCGTTTTGTTTTCTTATGCCGCTTTCTTTGCAGTATGCATATTTTTTCAACTTGGTGGAGAAATGGCACAGGTGAATACGGCTTCGGAGGAATTCTTAAATCAACTGCGACTAATAAATGCGAAAAGAAACAATAATCCTAAAATAGTTAAATGGAAGCATAGATTTTGTAAAAGTTGTGCAACAATTAGAGTTGGCTTTGGGTCTTTTAACTACTTTGATAAACTAACACCCCTGAATTGTGTGAATATGGCAAATAATATAACAATTAATGTGCTATTACTTACGTCTAGTTAAAAAATTTCAAGAACTGTCAGGCGAAATAAACCGAGTTGTTTATTGTAGAAATGTGTACATAAGTAAAGGGTTTGAAAGTATTAGTACTACACTAGATTCTTGAATTCATAAAATCCGTAGGCATAGTTAGGTGGTATTGTAAAGCGCACAGGCTAGCTAGTGGTAAAGTCTGGCACAGCATGGGGCTTTGTCAACATCTGTGACAGCCACCGCAAGTCCACAGAAAATTTCTTTCTACTTTTTGGCAATCCGGCTGGGAACGGGTAAGGAAAAACAGCAGATCTACGAATGGGAGCAAACCTTGGTGACCAACGCTAATCGAGGTTTGCCAATTTTTAATGGCGGACTAAAGAAACATTAATTATCATCAACTATTTATCTAGTAATCTTAAAACTAAAAACAAAAAACTACGATAAATACCTATACACGTTTGAATTATTACTATTCCTCACTCCTCTCAGTTTTCTTGATTTGGTAATTTGACTGCTTAGTGTTGCTAGGCTTATCTTAAGAATAGTAGAAAACGATTTTAATTGTTTATACCTAGGTATTGTCATTGGTAAAATTTATTTTGGGACATTAATAATAATACCTACGTTGCAATTAAAGTTAACAGATATATCCTTTGTACTTTGTATGTTGTTTTTGTTCATATAATATAATTTGTAAAAGTATTTGAAACCCAAGTTCGTTTTCATATGATTTTGTTTCACACGGATACTTTTCCCAATCATCAAAACGAATAGCTTCAATCACGGTTATTACACTGAACCATAATTATATAACAGAAATTCAACTTCACTGAATATTATGAAAATCAGCTTGATGGAATTTTTGAAGCAACAGTAGATATACACGATGATTTTAAGCTAGAAATTGAATATACCTTTCAGAGTGGAGTTTTGTAATTGCTGTTGTATACAAGTTAAGCTTGGTCAATTGATTAAACTGGGCATCAATTAAACAGGTAATTATAAGCTAACTTAGCAATTTTACTCATAGATAGCTATTAAATTAGTGCTATACTAACAATGTGTTTTAATGTTTTAAAAATTTACTAGTCTAGCAAATAGTTCATTCCATCTAAGATTTAACATTTTATTTTTGACAATGCTTACTACGTGCGGAAATTGTCCGCATGTATTCAATCAACACGATAGTTGACAATGTGCCATGTCCATATAGAGTTTTAAATAAATAAATAGATATAGTCTCCTTAAATAGATATAATTACGTTTATTACTTTTTTTATCATAAACAGTTTATTTTTCTTACATTTGGCTACGAGACTAAAAATAGAATTTTAAAATTAAAGTTGTTTTTTTGTCCTGCGATGTAGAACAAAACAGCTTCGCAGTTGGAATACTTTAAAAATTTGCTTTACGATATCATGTTTCAAAACAAAAACTATTTCTTAGAACTGCTTTAAATATATAAAACTTGAAACTTTAAAACTTTACCAGCTTTAAATAGTCTGAAGCAAGATTTTGTTTGTTAGGATAAAACGTTTGTAACCGAACAACTTTTCTTATTTGAAAAAACTGGCACTTTAATCCTTATTACTTTTTTATTCCGGATTTGTTCAAAAGCAGCCTAACATTAGTTCGTACTGCACTAAAGATATTACTTGCTTTTTGAGAATAAGTCAGTATGAAGTTCCTCGAAGTATTTTCTACTTTGGTAATTACTGAAACAGTGATCAACTGCTGCGGCTTCAAGTTTCAAATTGGCCAAGATATTTCGTTGGAGAAAATACAGGACTGGCCCCAGAGAAAAAAGAAATATGGAATGTATTACTTGAATTTTTATTCTTTACCAAAAGCTCCACCAGTCAGTGATTCTTTAAACACTATTTTGAACACTTCTAGAGATAGACTAACAATATTGATTAATTATCAACATGTTGATTTTAGTGAGCCTCCGTTTCCTCTTATAATAAAAAGTCCGTTGCTTGCAATAGCTATTGAACGGATGATAGTGCTTTACACGGAAATATATAGATTTATTCACGTTACTAGAGAAACCTTAAGAAGCAATTGCAGTGGTATTTGTTTTCTTAAAGACATTTGGTGTCCTTCCTCCCGATTCATCGCAGACCTTACCCATGTGAGACCATAACGTCAAGGTAACCGGCTATTAGCTCCCAAACCAACCAGCTCCTGGTGGTCAGTTAGCTCCCCGACCCACTTTCTCCCAAACACATTAGCTCCCCGTGCCGTTTGCTCCCAGGTAAATTTGCTCCCATAATCACTAGCTCCCGGACCACTTACCTCCCATGCCATGTTGCTCCCTGTTCAATTTGCTCCCAAACTATTTGCCCCCATAGGACTTTAGCTCCCAGGCAAGTTTGCTCCCAGCAATTTACTAAACAGTGCATAGCCATTGAGATACAAGCTACAATTAAGAACATAAACAATTCTAAGAACACAAAACCGTTAAGCTTACGTTTCATAACTGACAACGGTATTAATCATGAAGCTGTGGAGGCGTTTTGCTATGCGTCCGGTTCCTTCACCTCCTCCAGATTCTGCGCTGGTACTGTGTAACAAATTATTGAATGATTCAGGGGCGTAAAATGATACGTTTATATACAAATATCACAAAGCAATTTTAATTTGCAGAGACTCAAATTTTCCCCGGAATAGAGCCACTAAGTAGAGGGGATATCCCAATCCACCAGGGCTTCTACAAATGGTCCCGCTTGTTTCTGGTCCTGCAAATTGTAATTGTGCTTGTTCCCTATTTCTGTTGGAAGTGGACGGAGGATGGGACATTGAAAAGTTTGTGCAAGAAGTTAATGGGAAAATTATGGATCGAGGAGACAGGTGACCAGAGTCTTGGACATGAAGTGACAAACATGGTCAACTATTTAACAGCACACTTGCGGCACCATTCCAAATATGCGCACTGGTTCATTTTTAGCGAGTTTCTCAACGTTGGAGTTGCAGCAGTGATGATGTGTTTGTGGAACTACGCTGCTTCCAATGCGTTCACAAGCAATGATGGCGATTTATGGAACACTAGCCACAACCCCCGAAATCGGACGGATTCTCTTGCCAGGGCGTTTCCAATTCTAACCTCCTGTATTTTTACAGACTACGGTATAACTGGAGTCATACAATACCATGACTACTTGTGTACAATGCCGTTAAACGCATTCAATGAAAAAGCTGCCGTATTCTTCTGGTACTACTTTAAAGCCTGGTTGATTCTTGGTGTTCTTCAAATTATTGCTAGAATTTCTATTTGTAACTCAAAAAAATTACGTATTATTCTGCTTCACGGGTTATCAAATTTAACCAGGCTGGAAGACGTTGAGATGGTAGTGGATATTCTGGAATATGGTGACTGGTTCCTTTTATACCAAATTGGCAGTACCCTGGAGCCCGTGATTTTTCGACAGGTGCTTGATCAGTTTCTAAAGCAATTGACTTCTCATATATCACTCGATGTTAATCAAGAGCGCCCTGTTAAACGCTCCTTATTACGCAGTATTTGTGACTTTGTACTTAGTTGCATTTAATTTACTGATTGAATTTTCTTGAGCTATTGTGTTTTATTTCTTATTACGTATACATCTTTTGTTTTTATTTTTTATTTGGTTATTATTTGAGGTAAACTTGATGAGAAATAAGACTTTGTTTTTAGCAGACTTGAAAAAATTCTTGTACATATTTAACCCCACACTTATCTAGTTTCTTTAAAATTAAAGTTTTGTTTGAAAGATAATGCAAGGTTCACTCTTGTTTTAAAGAGTTGATCTTATATTAAAGATTAAAGTTTAAAGATTTTTTGTTTTAGGCACATATCAGCAAATAAAGACCAATGTGACGAAAACTTTGTAGCATTAGTTGTTTGGTACATATATTATAAATAATTTGTTGCGCTGATAATGTGTTTTCCACAAAATTGCTAAGTCTGAGTTTGCAAGTATTTTTGGCAATATACAATCTATAAATTATACATAGCAAACCTAAAATTATAAAATAGGGACTTGGTCAAAACTTTCATTTGATTGTTGATAAGCGTCTTGTAATTGCACGAAGTTCATACAAAATACGATTTGTTTGTAAATTTGGGTTTTACAAATTTTAATAATAGTAAAGTTCATACAACTGTACTATTAACGGGTTTGGCTAATGGATTTGTTTAGTACTTTTCTGGTTTTCCTTCACGTCAAACATCTAAACTCCCTCTCTTTGACATTTGACTTTGTACTATTAGGATGAATATCAATAGTTTTGTTTTATTAAGAAAATGATAACAAACGACAAACAATGACTTGTTTTACATGACTGACTTTTGTTTGAAAACTAGAAATATCTTCAATAAAGACAACAAGGAGCCCGAATTGTATTTCAATGACGGAAAATGTTTTAATTCCGCATGTGGTTAGATGGTTGAGGTTGATATTCGTTGATTGGCAGTAGATGAAATGAAATATGACAACTATGAGTAATAAAATATCAAAGTGCAACAAATTAGAAAAAAACGTAAATGATTTTACCAGTTTCTAGATTTAACTGGATTTCTATTTGCTATCATTGTAGTACAAACAAACATGCTACGAAATGGTAAGTGAATTAAGGCCTAAATTTTGTGGTCTCATTTAACAAATTTGTAATTAACTACCTTTCAATAAAGCAGAACAGTGTTTAGAAACATAGAAATAAGACAAGACTTCAACTTACAACTATTATACCAATACTGTTAGACTAAATAGTACACATCAAGTGAGAAAACATGTAAGTTTGCACAAACTAACACTTGTTTGTACACATAGTTTTAAGATCTAAATACCAATAAAAACAATAAAGGTAGTGGAGGTCATACAATTTTACCATAGCCTACTACTAACGGGCTTGGCTAATGCGTTCCTTCAATTTCTTCTTAATTCAATTATGCTTCAGGTCGAATATCCAAACTCACTCTCGTTACGCTCACTACATTAATATGATTACTAAAAGTTTTGCTTAATAAATAAAATGATAATTCATTGTCCAACTCAAACAATTCAAAACTTATAATATCTTGAATTAAGTGACACTAACAAACGCAGCTTATATTACATTAGGGGAAAATGTGTTGCTTGCGGTTAGAAATACCTTATCATCTTCAAATTTAAATTGCATTTCTAAATCTAGATTTCTAAATAATTTGCTAAAGTGTAATCTTTTCCTTCCTTCATTGACTGTGTTTTGTATAAACTATGGTACTGTTGAATGTAATATGTTCATGTTTACGTCTCCAACGGCGTGCGAAAGGAGCAATGTTACAAAAACACACAAAGCATAAGCTAATTTGTAGTCCAATCCATCAATATAATTATACGTAATTTTAATAAGATGTATGCATTTAGAAGATAACCAAACTTATTTAGAATAAAACGAATTGCATAATCTTACCATGCTCATGGATATATATATATATTAATGATCTAATGATCTAATAACTATTATTTTCTTACGTAACTAAAGTCTATAACACATTTCATTCAATCACGTACGCCACCAAATCCAAATCGCCACAATTACAGCAACATAACTATTTAAAAGAATATGACAAACATGAAAATAAAATACCGACACACATAAGACAACTATTCCAAATGTTTTACCGATTTTTAGGTATAATATGATTTTTATTTCCTGGCCTGGTAATAAGAAATTAAATAATATGGTCATGGTCATTAAAGTGAATGTTAAAATTTGTGGTTTTGATTTCATAATTTTGTATTTTAATAATTCTAAATACAATAGAACTGCATTTGGTTGAAAACACACAAATAAGATTTAAACGTACAACTATTATTAGTCTAACCAATATAGGTAAAGTAAGTGTACAAGTGGAATTGCTAGTTAACTTTTATATTAAAATAATGGGTTATAAATGACCACTATAATAAAACTTATTTGAAAAATTTGTATAGTAATATTTACGTTGTGCTAAAATCCAAATTGTACCAACTGAAGGAAATCCAGAATCTGTCCAAAATTTAGTAGATTTATACCAAACAAATAGATGCAGTTAAATATTCGAAATAATATATAACAAACAAAATATAATAATGGTAGTACCACTGGGCAATTATTCACAGGGCTTGGCTGTTTCTTTTTCTTTGGACTCTTTCAGATTTTCACGCATTGTTTCTCGAATTGCAATTGCTTCACGAGCTTCTTTTGCATCTTCTGAAATCAATCGTTCTAGCATTACGTTAGAACAACCAGCTTCTTCTAAAAACCTTCGACCTTCTATCGTTCCTGACTCTGACAACAGGGTTTTTACCAATGTTATTCTCTCAAGTTTGGCATTATTAATAACCCTCAAGTTTAACAAGGGCTCTCCCGTTACTAGTTTTTCTGTTACATTGAACATATAAAGAGCACAACTGCTACTGTCTGTCTGTTGTGGCATTAGTTCATAGAATTTGACTTCCCAGCTCTTAGCCAGTTTTTGTTGCGCAAAGAAGTTTGGTAGTACTGCATCTTTGATATTTTGTAAAAAATCAGCCTTCTCCTTAAAATTTTCATCATTGCTTAGTGAGTCAAAAATTGTGCACATTTTTGTGCTGCAGTTGAAATAGAGCAACACATAATGACCACCAAATAAAAGTGGATGTAAATGGTTTTGTTGCGTTCGAGTTTCTAAAATAAATTCCCATGGCAAGCCTTTGTCTCTTGCATTATACCATTTTCTGCCATCATAATAAACATATGCACACTGAGATACAGTGATTTTTTTAAACGAATTTTGACAAAGATGTGCCATTACAAAATCAACATGATCAAAATGTAACCACTTCACCGGGTCCAAAATGTCGGTCAAATCTCTAGAATCTAGAAACAGATTGATTTCATTGCCAAGTTTTACGAGGTTAAGTGCATATTTTGTTGGAGGTTTCGGAGCATTTTCTATTTGGCAATCTAAGAAACAGAATGTAAAATATGTCAAATATTTGAAACAGGAAAAATATACCATAAATGCGCCAAAGCCATAAGCAAAGTATACTTGTTTCATTACCTTTTTTCTTAATGCTTTCTCTCTCAAACTCGTCATGTTTCTTCAGAATGTTCTCACAGTTGTCAAGAAGTTTGCCTATATCTTCAATGTCATTTATAATCTCATCAGCAATATTATCAAATTTTCTCTCAAGCGCCCACGTTGGTGCTTCACTTTTGGATGTGTCAACTAGAATTATTAAATTTAAAACGTTGTCGCATTAAGTTACGTTCACGGTGAAGCTTAGCTTACGGTATTAAGATTTAATTTGCGTTTTATTTGCAATAAAAAGTTGGAAATTATCAAATCAAATTTATTGTATGTGTACTAATTACCTTTTTCTACAGCCAAAATTCCCTTTGAAACCGCTTTTTTCTTCTGTTTTTTGACAATTTTCACAAATGACAATGTTGGTTCAGAGGCTTGGTTATCTCTTTCTGTTGGTTTGGTGTTGAGCGAATCATCTTTTACTTTTTGCAATTGGGATATCACAGTTTTGGCAATTTCTCTTTTCAAAAGATCCTGCTTTAAATTATTCACTGGCGGAAACTTAATTTTTGGTCCAACAAATTTTGTCCGTTTTTTCTTTTTTGCGCTGCGAGCCCATTTTTCGTGATGGTCTTCTTCCCTAACCTTCAATTTGCCTACTTTTCGCTTAGGTTTTGGCTTAACTTGTTTTATAATCTTAGCTCTAGCCTGCGACATTATGCTTATTACTTTGGCGGAATGGTACTCGTAGTTGGTTCGAAGAAACACATTCATTTTTACTCTTCCTTCGTCATGAAAATTGTGTTTCACGTGGTTGAATTCGCTTTCTACGTAGCTGTTACTGTACCGGGAAAGTGACCCGCGCTGTGTTGCGTATATGAGCATTGAAGAAAAAAATGCTACATATGGCAAGTAGTAAGTATGCATGAGGTCAACGACTGTTGGGCAATAGTGAGGGTTCAGCTCGGCGCTTTGAATGACACTTGTTTTTTCTTTAATCAACTGAAAAAGAATATAGAATTTGCTTTGTTCTCTAAGCTGAGTGTGCTCAGGCGATGCAAAAATTTGATCAAAATCGATTTCAGTCTCGTTTGGCGTGTCTACATCTGGAATGTCAATGTTATGGGATTTCAAAAAATTAATGTGTTCTTGGATTCTTTCGTTCCCCATGTGTGTTGTACAAAACGTTTCACAGACTATTCTGCTGACTTTACAAAACTCTACCAGATCTACGCAATTTTGAATTCTAGCCAGCGCGCATACTGCTAGACGTTTTATAAACTTTCCATTCCGTGACTCTGGATAATTTTGTTCAGGTGCAATTTTATCGGCAATGTGTTTCCCAACAAGCCTTTGAAACGCTTTGATTATGTGTGCAGTACATAAACAAATTAAACTTCTGTCGTTGTCAAAGACTTCTTTTCCAGTAAGAACATCAAACGCTAATTTGTTGTAATCTTTTATGGTTTGTGTATTTAAACCACGGGCAAGGCCCCCAAGAATTGCAAACGAGAAATCACATACCGCAATGGATACCGTGGGTTTTGCAAAAGATGGTTTAATTTTTTTTAAATCTCTGCGTAAATTAATGAAAAATGACGCTATTATTGGAACTGAACCGTTCTCGGAGAGCATCCCACCAAGTGGAAAAACATAGCCTTCGTTGGTTTGTACCAACCCGAGATAATACAGAAACTTGTTTTTCGTTTGAGTACTACAAACTGAACCGGTACTGTCAAAATACAAAATTACGTCTGAACTTGTATCAGTGCCAAGTAGTAAGCGCAAACTTTTCTCGGTGTACATCTGTATATTGGTGTCTCCAGTTTTGAAACTTGAATGTTGAATAAATCCTCTAACTATATGGCTATTTTCCCTCACCACACAATCTTCCGTAAACACGCCAATATCTTCAATGCTATCAGTACTAACGACCTTGCCTTGCCTACTTTGGTACCGAATGTTTTGTAAAACTGCTAGTGACATTTGGTCATAGTTATTATGTAATGTCCGTATCATTGTTGTTGAGGACATATTTTTTAGAAAAAGTTTTCCTGGCTTATTGTGAAGAAGAGTTTCTTTTAGCCGATCACGCTCTTTGCCCTGTACTGGCCTACCGGTTGTGAAAATTTGTACTAGCTGAAAACTTCCTTTTGATTGAACAGAGCAACTAACAGATTTTTCCAACTGTGGAGCATCTGGTAAATGAACAACAAATTCCATACCACATGGACAAAAACCGTACATCCGACAAAATCCTGAGTCATAATCTGGGGATCTTTTTGCTCTAAAAGAACAGGCTTTTTGAACACTTGTAATTAAAGAGCTAACAACAGATGCCCACATCTTTGGAAAAAATTCCTCATTTTTAAAGTCAAATATAGACTCCATGACATTTCCTGGAATGCAAATTGAAAACTTTTCCGGTGGTTTATAATTTAAAACTTCGTCAGGAGCTCCTGGAGACTTTGCTAAGCGAATTAACTCTTGTATTCCTAGGCCTTTTAATCTTGCCTCTTCTATGCTAGATTCAAAGTCTAAATCAATACTTTGTTTTGTATGCATTCCGGATGATTGGTTGCTCGTTCCGTGAGAGCCAGGTACGGAGTCTAAGACATTTTCACCCAAACCCTCTCCGTTTATTATTTTTACATTATCCAGTTCTGGGAAACAATTTGGAATAAAAGATTTGTTACTAAAATATGCAAATTAATAAGCATTTGTGTGTATGTATTATAGCCTTAAGCATTGCAATACAAAATGTCTTGAATAGAGTCACCACTGTATTTTCCTAAACCACAGAAACCCACAATATAAAGTATTTTAATTGAACAATGATAATATTTCCTCTGACATTGCGTTAATCAGTCTGCCCTCCTTTATACAATAAGTTTTATTTATATTTATAACTTTATTATTTTTGTATGTGCTCACTTTCTTTACACTGTAATTGTAAGTGTAATTGTAATTGAAAATATTTCACACTCTAGAATACAACTAAAATACCTCAAATTTAGTAGTTATCTATTTTATAAATGTTGGAAATTAAACAGTAAAATGCATTCTTGGCAGCCTTAGTTTGGTTAAATTGATATCATAATTCCAGAGTAATATATGCGTTGATAACATTTTGAATATATAACCTTGTTTAAGTAAATAATTTTTACGTTTACAATGTGGATTTCTGGTTTTTGGGACTTTTTGTGTAATAACGGCGTCTAGCTTATTAAGGTTTACACTTACCGGAATTTTCGGATGACGTACTTAAAGTAGTGTCAACAATTGTTTCTTCATTATCCTCTGAGATGTCTGCTAAAGAGTTGTTGTTGGATTTGGAGTTAGGTGTGTTGTGCGTCATTATTTCTGTTAGACATAAAATACATGTTGTTGTAATTAATTTAAACTACCGTTTAAATTTCTGAGTATGAAGCAACAAGTATTGGAAAGTTTGCATGCAATTTTACACCGGAAACAAACAGGTTTATGCCATTTTACTGATATTTTCAAAATTTATATATCGGCAATATTGCAAGTAACCAAAAATAATTGAATATGTTTGTCAATGATAATATTCAAATGGTTTATGTACATACCTTTAGAATTTGCTGCCACTTTATTCTCTCTTACAGAAATTGATTCACTACAAACGTATGTGTGCAAACCTGCAACGTACTTAGCAGGAATTTTCTTATCTGAAGTTACTCCTTGTTTAACACCACTGAGAGCTTGCAATTCTTTAGATGGGTCACCTGGCTTAACACCACTGAGAGCTTGCAATTCTTTAGATGGATCACCTGGCTTGTTTCGTTGCTCTAGCTTCTTTTCAAATATTTCTTTTGCCGATTCTTTGTAGTATTTAATGATGTCTTCGTGAACACCCAGCATTCTAAAAAACTGGCATGTTAGCTCCCTTACATCTTGCTTTTCCTGGATTTTCAGTAGTGATGATGCAATGTTTTTTAGGTTTTTTAGGTTTGGACTCATGGCACATATTTTGGTTTCCCAGTAACTAGGACAAGTTGAATTGTGTAAAAACGTTTTGACATTTTCGTTGGAGTACTGGAATATTGCCGCATCCTGCTTCAGCAAACTGAGGTACCAGTTCAGGTTTTTGATTTTTAATGTGTCAGAGTTGCATAGACCTAAATCCTGTGCAATATTTCTCTGAAAGTACCTCATGTCGTGCGTTTGGTCGTAACCATTAATGTGAATCCTCATTTCATATGATGAAACATTTGTTCTCTGGGAAAACGTCTCATTATTTGCATTTGAAGATGATATTTCCGTGGTACAATCTTGGAGACGATTGTCTTTAGTTCCTAAATTTAATTTCTCATCCAATAGTAAACCATCTTTCTGTTTTTCCATATCATCAAAAAATGAAAAAAATTTCTGTGCCTCGTCTTCCAGTAGCTTAAATTCTTTGTCCTGTTTCACAAATATTTCCAAATTTGCTGAAACGTTTTTTGGAACTAGTGCCTGGTAATGGAGGTATCCGCTGTCCTTCGAATTTACATACTGAAGCACCAAGTGAATCACTGGCTGTTTTTTGCCTGCTTCGTTTGCTAAATTGTAAGTTTTGCTGCCGTCAACTAGTACTCCACTGTCCCAAGTTGCTGGAATGTTGTGAACACACAAAATTCTATTTATCACTCGGGAAAGCAATAAACAGCTTTCTGTATTTCCCCAATCTGTCATTGAATTCAGTCTTGTTTTCAAATCACAAATTTCGGCGTCCGTGTATTTCATTTCTTTAAACAATCTTGTGTAAAATCGTTTCCCATATTCCTGAAATTCCGTCGCCACAAGACGTCGTAGCGTAAAGGCAAGAGTTTCGTTTCCAGTCATGCACAATGACACTGCGTTGTACAAGCAGGAATTATCAGCACTTGTTTGCAGTGCAATAAATTTGTTTTTGATGCCTTTTGGTAATGAGTTTGTTGTGCTCATATCATGCAAATTGCTTGTGCTATCTGCTGTCGAGCGAAGCACTAATGTTGAAAGTAAATTGTGAAACTTTTTATAAGCATCTATGTGACGTTGATATATGTGATGACACTGATCTAATTTAAAATCGCAGCAAAATTGGCAACATGATTGGAACGTGCTTACAATATTTGCAAGTTCAGGGATGCAATGTGTAACTTGCTCACGTTTCTGCAAAGATGACTCAACTGGAAAATTAACGTAGGGCTCGTCAACCTTAGCTCTTAACGCTGAAGGGCTTGTGTAAACAGGTAACACATCATGATTATGGACCATAAGGTGCAATGAATTTGTGTTCCTATATTCACCAAACTGATATGAAATGCAACTCTGTCCACGGTGACCAATATGTAAAATCACGTTGCGGCACAAGCTTTTGTGAATATAATGTAGTATTATTGGATGTGGATAGCGATTGTTCTCAAACACGTTCAACATCACTTCAATTTCGTTTTTGTTGGCGCCATGGCACATATCTTTAAACTTGTTGTCATAGAGCATTTGTGAAAAAACAGCTAAACGGATAAGAGGAGCTTGACTGGTTTTTCCAAATAATAGGGTGGAAACTGATTCAAAGACTCCTCTCTTTCCTGTTCGTGCTTCACAAAGATGAAAGTTTTTCAGGTTCTTGTTAAAATTTTGTCCATTTCCAGGAGTAGATTTAGAGATTTCTTCCATGAGCAAAAGTTTTTTTGTGCTGAGACGCAAAGTTAGTACATGCAATGATTTGAAGATATCATCTTCAAGTGGAATGTGTTCATAAGCAGACAAGGCTGCAAAGACGGCAACCACTTCACCAACATTTTTAGTTCCCAAGAGGTGCATAAGCGATCTATTACTTACAATTTTTTCCTGGAATTATAAGCAACAGGACATCAGGTGTGGACAATATTCCAGAAAAGCACCTATACTGTAAATAGGCTTTTGTATACTGTATACATTTTTACAAACCTGAGTTTTCAAGACTAAATGGTTTAAACGATTTCTGCTTTCATCACTTTGTTGGTTTTCGACGTCGTTTTTATGAATTTCCTTTAGAAGATTAATCATGGGTTGTGGCATTTCTGTGACTTCACGCGCCTTTTGAATCCCCATCCGCAAGTTTAAACCTGGGTAGCTTTTGTCAAAATGGTCAACCACACGATTTAATGGATGTCGTTTGTTTTTTTTCTGGTAAAAAATAATGGAAATTTTTCGATTAATCAAAGATTAGTCTTTACTTCTAAGAAGGTAGCACGGGGCTTTTTTGACATTTCAAAACGTGTATTTCAAACCTAAGTTTTTTGGGAAAATCTGTTTGTCAAACTCAACTAATACCACTAATGCCAGATTTTGCTATTTTACCTAACATGTTGGTCTGTGATTGAAATTTTATTTTAGCGGAAAGGTTTTGAAAACGCTTTAGCAAATTTCAGTAATAATTTAGTGAATATATTATATATAAATCTAGTTTTTTTCCAAAGTTGGCTTCTAAAGCTATTCTTATATTCGCGCTTATAAATGTAAGTATTTAGGCTATGACTTACGTAAGTGTGGCAAATTTAAAATTGATAATAATGCGATATGAAAAATAATTAAATTTGAAATATAAATATTATTTGTTATAGTATTTCATTTTATAAAACCATATGCATATATACTTTAATATCTTACATTCGCATCACTTCGTTGATTTGGAGCAAGTTTTGATTTCCTGGGAGAACCAACAATTGTTTTCCAAACATCCCAAAACTGTTCAAGCACTTCTGCAGGATTTTGAAATTGTTTTTGTTGTTGTCCTTCTGCACGGAAAGCATTTTCACCAGCATATCCGTGCACTTGATAACTTTGTTCAAGATTTTTTTCTTTCCACTGATAATGCAATTATACACACATTTAAGGAACGGATTGATGGACGAGGTATTTATTAGCAAATTCATTTTGCTTGGCTTTTTAAACTTAGCATGTAGCGCACTTAGCGGTAAACAAAGCTTTTATACGCTAAATTTAGAATTTTACTACACAAAGTGTAAACTTTTGCTGCTTTAAGTTTGTTTTAACCAGAGAAGATCAATGTTTCTCGCATAAAAATCCTCAGCGAACTGATCCCAAATTTGGAACTATGCAAGTACATGAGCATTTATTCAACATTTGAGGCAAATTCAAGAACCAACTTGTGTTGAACAAAATGCTTTGCCAACTAAAACAGCTATGGCTATGCATAGTGTAGTTACACAGCTACAGTAGTAAAGTTAGTCAAGCTTCACTTGAGGTATACTAAAACAAACTACGACGAATGCAGTTTGGCAAACCAAAAAGCACGTACAGCATTGAGCAAAGCCACAGCAAGATTGTCGGTTGATTCATTCACATCTTTTTGTGCACCAAGGCTTGGCATTGCAGCTATTCTCCTGGCTCCTACATAACTTGCATATTATTAGAACCTGCTTCGGATTTCAGAAATTCGAGTTTGGAAAAAAATGATTCAGTTACTTTTCCAGTTTTTTTCATTTTTTAAAAAGCCAACGGTAAATTGCGATTCACTTTTGTTTAAGTTAAATTACAAAGTTCTGGGCAGCACGTTGTTTGTGTTTTCTCTGATATCTACGGCCTCTAACCGAAGCGGCATGCGAATGTACTGCTACACCAGGAAGGAAGGGTTTTCAGAATTTGCAACGGATTATTGCATGGCTAGAGGTATGTGATATAAAATACTTTTTATAGTGTCGGTTATTTATGTTAACGGATAGTTTATATTAACGGATAGTTTGTGTTAACGGTTAGCAAAGGGAATACTTAGATGTACTCGTTATGCATGACTTAATAAATTTTGACACATTTTGATTTTTCCACACAAATTTGCAATTTTAAAAACACGTATCCTTTTGCGTGTTGTTCCCTAAATCTTGCATACTAAAATAGCTACTGTTGGTTTTCTCTATTGGAAGCAAATTAGGTTGAACACTTAATTGGATTCTTGTCTGCTTTTTTCTAATTCAAGTGGTAGGTTAAGTCAATATCTTCAATACATAGATCGCTCACAGAAATTTTTAGTTCGTGACATAAAATTGGTTTAAAATAAAAAAGACTGCTCAACTTGCTTGCCATGCTAAATCCATGAACGTTAGATAATAAAAACATAATTTCGCATTTATTAAAGCGTTTCTAAGTATTCAAACTAAGCGGTGTAACTGGATGTTATGGCAACTATCACAGCTTGTACATAAATACAGTTTGAAAATTTGCACATTTTCTTAAAATACACCTGTGTGAAACTATGTGAAACTTCGCTTACCCGTTAAAATTTACCGTTTGCAGTAGCCGAAATTCAAAACAGCAAAACAGATGATATTAGTAAGTTCACAAATGGAATTTGTTTAATTTTAAAGGAACGTCAATCGCTGAAAATAAGGATGGTAAGCTGGGAAAGGGCGGATACATTAATCCTGGTTTGTCCACAATGGATTCCAAAAAGGAGGTTAAGAATCACTTTTTCTACGCATACGTAATTGCTTTCTACTTTGCTATGTCGGTGTCAACGTACTTCGGGAAGCTCTGCTGGAGGAAATTCCAGGGACGCCTGCTTGTTGATACCATTGGAAATTTGTATAACAAAAACGCCGACAGAACCGAAACAGATTCAACCAAACGAGAACAGTACATCGCTGAAGCAGCCAATGAGCTTTTTCTAACATTTTCTGTGCATCGTGAGTTTGGCATTAAATATGGGTTTTGCATTTTTCTTAATTTAGTCGTGCTCATAATCCAGTTTTACATACTTCACCTGATTGTTGGGATAGAGTATTGGAACATAGTGACACAAATATTTGTGCACATATTTACGTTGTATTCAGATTGGCCTTATGACGTTGCTAAAAACTTTCCCATGACCACAAGGTGCTCAATTACCAGTGGTGGACCAGGGGGAAACGTCGAAAATACGGACTTTTTATGTTTCCTGCATTTCAATAATGTAGTTCAGTTAATGTTCTCTTCCCATTGGCTAGCTTTGGCTGTCATGATTCCAATAAATATAATTGATCTTGCGCTTCACGTTAGAAAAATGTGGCGTCCAAATCATTTGGTTTTAACCCTAAACAAAGTATTGCATCTAGATGCTGAAGGACGCACCTCAAAATTTCTTCAACTGCTTCCGTCCGGAACCCTATTCTTAATTTTTATGATTTCAAAAAATCTACCGGCCCATGTGGTTCGACAAGTTCTTGCAGATTTAAAGCTGAAGATTAATGAAAATCGTCAAAAGCTAGACGACATCATGCATGGCATGGTTTAGCATTTTTAACAAACCCAAAAACTCTAACCACGTTTTCATAAAATCATGAAAAACTAGCGTAACATTAGATAAGTGCAATCTTGCATCTGCATATTTTTAAACTGCAGTTATTATGAGAATAATTATTGTAAGAAAACAGTAACACATAATTCATTGATTTTACCACAATTAGGTTTAGAATTATAATATTAAAATATAATTAAATAGAATTTTTATTAGTTCATAAGTCACAATGATTTCTTAATAAGCGAATAAGCGTAAATTTATACTTGTTGTATAAGTATACTATACTACACACTATACTATATACTATGCTAAATTTATATTTGTTTTTGTATGTTCCGCATTTTTTATCCTAAATTGCTTACTTTCGTTTTTATATGTTTTATACATACTATACATACATATATACATATACATATTAGATAAAAAATAATATACTCTATACATAAACTTGTAGTACCGAGTTACTACTATATTGTAAGATAAGCAATGTTAGTTTAAAAGTCTATATATGCATTATGTTATGCATTAGAAGTTCATTTGGTACCCCAAATAAATACTGGATTTTTATTGCAGCATTTTGTCTATCTTTTAAATAGGTATGAATGTATAATGTATCTAAGATTTGTACGTATGAATAAAAACCATTTTATGACAATGCGACTAATCCGCAAATTACGTGAGACAGACATAATAAGTACTTTCGCACGCTCTATTTTAACCTTTTATTATAAAGTAATACAGCTTACATTTTCCCAATCCAATTGTCATATCAATTTGAAAAAGGTTGAAACATACAGAAACATGACTAATTACTATATAAAACACTATAAAACATATTACTATAAATAGAAAGTGTACAGACAGTCAACCGGACAAAATATCTTACATTGCATAGGGCTAATAAATCTCGCTTCATAGCTCAAAGTTTTAGATAACAGTCGAGAGTGATTCTATAATCTAATTACAGCTTTCAATATGTGACATGGTAAATTTGCATTAAAACAGTCAAAGTTATGTAAAACAAAGGAGAAAAATGTAAATACATTGCAGATTTTCCGAAATTAACATTTAAACGTTTATGTTTTTCAGTATACCCAAAACTTATTTTGTAAAAGCTTGATATAAGATATCTCATATCTTATGATATCTTATGATATCTTATGATTATAATCATTTCGTGAATTGGGGTGCCGCATGATGGTAAAAATATTTTTCTTCTTTTCCAAAACAATAAAGTCTAAGAACAACTTTATAAACAAGACATTTTTCATTCACAACCCACAGGCAGGGAAGTTGATACGCGAAAGTTAAGAACGCTAATGCATTTTTTGCTTTGTCACTACTTGCTTCTTTTTCATCTACAATACGTAACATAAGCTATAAACTTTAATTACACATACATAAGAGATATGCCAATTTTCTAATCTTTCCACTGCAGAGTTTGGGGTAATAGAAACTTTTTTGGACACAAAGTTATCAGCTAAACATAATAGGAACTTTCATTTAACAAAACAAATTTACATTATTACCATTCATACTTTTAAAATAATTCATGTAAGAACGTTCCTTTGACTTTGACATGTCAATGTGCAATGCTTTAGTAAAATTGAAAAATCATTTTTGGCCACTTATCAAAGTGTTGCATGTTAAATTACGATATCATAACCCAACCGGTGCTACCGCGAAACAAATTTTGTAAAGTAAACCATTGTTTTTATCAGTGGCGTAACTGAACGAAATCATCAGAAAAACAATAAACATCAACGCAGTTACGCGCAAAAAAATCCTAGAAAGATAAAAAAGTTCTACGTTGATTTTACTAATACCAGAGTACATGCTGTAATAACATACCGTATATATTTGCAATGATAGGAATTTGAATATTTTTACAACGCTTCCATAGTACTCAATATTAACTGGTGTCTACTTAATGTGCATAGCTTTATATCTATTTTGATCCAAGTACCATGTCAAGCAGTAAGAAATAATCGTAAAAGGTTTATATTACAAAAACACGTCTTTATGAACTTGAATACTTCGCAAACTGACTGAATATGAGTTGTGTTTTAACTTGCAAGATAAAGCCTAGATCATGTTGGCTACATATGCGACAATTCTCGTCCCGTGCGATAGGTCTAACCTTGACCTCTTAAGCCCAGGGAAGCCCAAAAACGCGCAGCTCCTTATCTGGCGTTAAAACTACGTTGTCATCATGTTACGACGTGAAGAATAAATATGAACTTTAGACATAACATTCAGCAATAGAGCAATAAAAAGGTTTTAATGGTTTTTGGATTTGTTGGAAGTTTGCAAAACAATCATGTGTTTTATGATGCACTTATATTGATAATACGTTATTGCATATTTCATGCTTCGCAACAACGCCTTAGAATACAGCAAAAATTTTGGTACCGTATTTGTCACAGTATTAAAATTTGTGAAGAGGTTTTGCTTTCGAAAACGGACGTTGGAGTGAAACAATAAAAAACGTACTGGCCGCTGTGCGATGTGAGTTAGAGCTTTGGAACTTGTTTGATGAGTCATGAAAGAAGTCTTACAATATAACAATAGCAGTGGCTTAAGAAAACTATATACGTTAAACGGAAATTAGGTTTTAGCTCTGAGTAGCATAAACACGCTTTTCCTAAATTCTAAATCCTTTCCTAAATCTTAAGGTTGGATACATTCAAACTTGTTCACTCTGGTTGATGACGAATATATATGAATACAATTTTGTTGTATTAAATTTTAAATAGATGCAGTAAAAACTACAAACGTATGATTTTGAACTGCGTAGATCATCTGTACCCAATATGATAAAACGAAGCAAAACGTATAAGCTCTTTGCAATTTGTGATGATGTCATCACTTTTTGCATGCACGGAAAACATAAAAAACGAGAACAGTCTCAGCGTTTGTCCTTTGAAATTAAGCGTCAAATCCACCTACTGCGAAATACTTTGCTTTACCATATCTGGCTTTTATAAACAATTAAAAAAAGCTGACTGAAATTTAAGAAATACTTTCAAAATTGAATACACAAAACTCCTAAAGCACGCTTTGAATTTCAAAAGTCAATAATTTTATGATACTATATTACACAATTAGGTTTTAAAATTTCTTTACTGCAGAATTATTAACAGTATTTTAAAACATGTTGGAAAATAAGTGTTAACACGAGAGAAATTATTCAATGAATTTACAATACGTATTGTGTTGTATGTGTTTCCGACTAATTAATTTATAATGACATTCTATGGCAAGCAATTCTAGAAGCAATTTTATGCTGATGTAACAACTAAGAATTACGGAAATTTAGCACCTCTGGATCGAATCGGAAAAATTGAAACACAATTTTAAGGATACTATATCTTAAAAGTTCTTTTCAAAATTTTGAATCAGGCAAATCAAAATGGCTAGAACTTAGATTACAATATTTTAAACCACAATTCACGAAACTGATATTGATATCACTGAACATGCAGATGGGAGGATAAAAGGGGGGAAAGGGATATACGTTAGTCCGGAACGGGTAGCTTTGTTATTGTTTTATAATTAAATGCAAACGTAGCCAAATCAATGGAACAAAAATTTTTGATTTGCCATGGCATTTTAATTTGGCTTAGTATCTTCTTAGTATTTCTTACAAAACCCAATAACACAACCGTGTTATAAAATTTTCGAAAGTTGCAATTACTTTTTGCATTTCGTGCCAATGTCTTGTTCAAGATAGGTTGCAGTTACATCTCTTTGTAATTTAAGTACAAAGTTACACTGTTACACATGCAAATTTTCGTTACATGAACGTTATCATTCTATCAGGGAACAAAAGGAAATAAGTAAAAGGAAAGCATAAAGTGAATTTCGGCTTGGCAACTGACATAATATAATATAACTAATTAATATAATAAACTTGTGCCAACAATACTAAAGTAGTAAGGTAGGAATTTTGAAACCCGTATACACGACATCTAATATGAACACTAAAATCGTGTTAACATATTCGCTTACTAATTCAAAGGTTTTTTGTCCCTTTTTCATTTTCATGTACTTTAATATATTCCACGAAGATGTAAATGATAATGTAAAGCTGTTGAACATCTTACGTATCTTTTATTACGTTTCTGTATATTCTAGGAATTTCTCTTGGACAAATTGTAAAAGAATGTAGCATGTAGTGTAGGAACACATTTGAAATAATTTTGACCATTAAGTTTACAAATTAGAGGCGTTTTGGTTTAGGTTAGGCGTACAAATTTAATTTAGTAATAGTTGCAAGTTATATGCTAACTTTAAAGTAAATTTAGAATAATAGCATGCAGCGTTCTTTTTTCCAGCACAAGATGTGTTGACAGTAGCTAGAATCCTAGAAACGTGTAGCAGCATTATGAACCACCTAAAGTAACAGGAATATAACCAAGACAACAAATATTTTTGTAGGCAAACTTATATAACAACAATTATAATATTATATATAATAAACAATTATAATGAATCTTTTATATTTTGTGCTCTATAAATATTCGTTATGCTTTTTAAGGAAAAACTTCAAAACGCCCTATCAATGTAACCTGAATCACAAATATTTCCATTTCAGAAATCATTCAATGGCAAAGCTGCTTGGTTTTCTTTGCATCATGTCCTTGCTTATTATGTACCATCCGTCTATGTATACCAAGCATATAAACTACCTAATACTAGAAGTGCAACTGAAACACTACTCAAAATTATGCATCTTGCTGTACATATTCACATTGCTCTCGTGTGAATTGAGGTATACAAACATGTAAACCAGTTTTTTAAGAACTTGAAAACAAGGAAGAAGTGGGGTGTATGGCATTATCACAGACAATATTATAAGATGTTGTAAGAACATGTGTTAGTGCTGACGTTGAGTGAACTTGCGAGAAACATTTGACACAAATCACAAAAATTACAAAATTTTGGACTGTAAAGCTTTTTGCTTGCCTAAAACCAATTTTTCTGAAGCATTAAACTAACAGATATATTTTATAAAAAATTATCTTATAATAAGTTATACTAACTATGGAATCGCCAAAGGGAAGCTTAGGCAGCATTGATGCTCCTGTTATTGACAATGGATTCGAAGACGACTTGGCAAGTCCTATTTCTAGTGAAAAATCTTTAATTGACTTTGCCTCAAAAGCATTTAACTTTCCATCAAACCAGAAGCCAAAAACGGACGCAGAAATTAGAGAAAAGCTTTCAAATCTGCGAAAAAAAGTGAACAGCCAGTCAAATGAAGATATCATATTTGGTTACCCTGGAATTCGAGAAGCCATGCTAGAGGCTTTTCTTAACAAGGATTTAGATACTTCTCTGCGGGTCCGTGCCGTACTGTTGGCAGGGTAAATATTATATATACTGAAAAATGTTATATATATATATATGCTAACAATTTAATAGCTCAATGTCCCACAAAAGCACTATTTCAATATATTGCTTTTTAAAACGTGATAACCTTTTAATGACTTCCTGGTAGTTTGCCGGGTACTGGAAAGACCAGCAACATTCGCTCGTGTGCTGTGACTATTTCTACGTACATAAAGGAGGAATTATCAGTGTACACAGTTACGCCAGGGCACCTACTGGATATGTACTCCGGACAAGCTGAGAAAGCTATTCAAATTTTGTATGAAATTGCAGCTGCTGAGGCTCCAACAGTAATAATTTTAGACGAAGTAATCAAAATAGTTAATTCTAATAATTACTTTAAAATGAATTATTAATGATAAATTGCAATGCCGAATTTTCAAAATTAATCTAAGGAATAAGGGTTTTACCTTCAGTAATGCAAACGCAAAGCCTTGTGGTATATTTTAGTGCTCATGTATTAAGAAGTTATTTTTGGTCGTTTAAAATGTCTAAAAATAGGCGGATGCTTTGATGCGAAAGCGAAGTTCAACAGAAGCGGAACATAACCGCTCATTCAAAAACCAGCTATTGCTGTCTATGCAGGAAGTTTCCGACCAGAGAGACAAACATGTTCTTACACTGTGTGCAAGTAACAAACCATGGGATATTGACCAGGCATTTCTCCGGTAAACAAATATAAAATTGTATTAAATATGCATGTATAGAGGCATCCGTTAAGCCCATTAAATGCTAATTACATACATTGTTTTTTAAACCTAAAATATACTTTTCTTTAGTCGTTTTAGTGACATCTTCTGTGTTCATCCTCCAACTGTTGGCGAGCGTGTGCAAATTTTCATGAAGTTTGTCAATAAAATGAAACTAGTTGTACCATGTAGCCTGGACGAAAACGATTTTGAAAACTTTAAGGAGGCAACGGAAGGGTTCGTATATTGAAAAAAATTAAAGGAAACACAACTAACAAAATTAGTAATCATTTTTTGGTATTATAGTTTCACTGGAGACGATATTCGCCGGTGGATATCAAAGGCAGCTAATAAAGCTTCAAGAATAGAGTTTCAAGGGCAACTTTACAAAATTTCCGAAGAATCTATTATTAAGGAAAGGGTTGGTAAGTTTAACATGAACAGATACCTACTGATTTTGTTCAAGTTTTTAAGCCATTTTCATTTTTGTAACTTTTTATATAGCTGAAAGTACAGAGCCTGTAAAAACTGTGTACATTCCCGTGAAACACGTAACTAACTTATACTACTAGTAATGTTGTTTTTATTCAAATACAACCATTTAGAGTAAATTACAAACATATTTTTGCAAATATTTTAGAATGATCTTGCAGAGGCTTTAACACTGGTCTCCAAATCTTACACTGTGAAGGACTTCAAAGAATTTGAAAAATGGGTGGAGGAATCTCAAAAAATTCGTAGTACCGACGAGAGATCGAGCGGGTCAACCGTAAGTTTTTTGTAGTTGGTTTCCTCTCTATGCTGATGCACAGACATTTATGGTAAAACAATTTTATTGTGCTGTAGAAATTGGTGGCGAAAAATAAAACCCCTCAGACAAGTAATGACGACTGCTGTTCAACCGTATTTGATCGGTGGATCGATTTGTTGTGTTGTCCACAGTATTTTAATAATTGCTAACGTGTTTACTGAAAAATGTTTGTTACAGATCGATGTTTTTGCTACATGTTTATTTTAGATACATTTTCAAAACATAGGAATACAAAATATCCATTGGAAACACTTTAAGTGTAGTTTAGTTTGACAATACGTTTTATGTGAACACAAATAAATGCACATATTTTAAATATACTAAGTCAATATTTTGAAAATTGAAAATATAAATAATCAATTATTGGTTCAAAACAAACACATGAAAATTGTATTTTAAATTTAGTCTTTAATTTGTATAACAGTTATCTTAGCTTTTAAAATAAATTCTGATGCATGTTGACCTGCCTATGTTTTATGCTGTCAAACTTAATTGTTTTGGTTTACCGCAACATTGCGAACTCCAAGTTCTAGTGTAAAATTTGAAGGTTGATTTGAAGATGTACATTCCCGAAATTTGCGCCAAAGAAACATTCCAAGAGAAAATGTAGCAAGTAGTACCATTATTGTAATAACGGCATGCCACACGCTTTTGGTGAAAGTAGGCGTTTCATCTAATGCATCTTCTTCCCATGGAATCACGGCACTGTCTGTCCAATTTGTACAAAAATCCTTTCTGTAGCAAAGTGTTGTCACATCATGGCAATGTTTAATTTCCAATTCACGAAATCCATTATATTTGGAGCTTTCATGTTGAAAAGAGTCACATATTTCTCCAAATTTATAGGCGTCTCGTACGCGTCGCAACAACATTCGTTTTGCGCACCCAAAAACAGTTCCATATGTAACTGTTGTTTGATTTGAGCCGTTTGGAAACATGGTTACTGTTTTTATTCGCATTCTTCCAAGACTGCAGGTTGCTTCGCCGTATCTTTCTTCTGGACAAGGTTTAGTACTCGTTTCCAAAAATTTCCAGTTAACTAATGTGTTTGGGCATGGCTGGAGTTCTTTGTCTAAATAATAAAGTGAAGACAATGCAGCTGTCACAAATCCATTATTTTCCAAACATTCTCTGCCCTTTCCACTACAGTCGGTATTCAAACATGTGTAGCAGCGCAAGTCCTTTTTTCCTGAGAATATAAATAACACTGAATAAACTATTCTTGAACAGATTTTTATTTTATTTAATAAAGTAATGCACTTGTTATATTTACCTTTGCATAACACTACAGTAATTAACAACAAAAACAATTTATACCTAACTGCAAAGCGTACGTACATTTTGAAGGCACAATAAGTTTGATTGAAAACTGTTATTTGAACACAAAAGAAATCCAAGTAGAACAGTGATAGACGCAAATTCACCCTTATCTACTTGTTTGCTTAAATAGTTTAAAATACTGCAAGCTTGGGTTCCTTAACATAAATTCAGCCTTGAAAACCATTAAATTTTTTAACCATTACAAATAAGCAACTCTTATAGTTTAAAATATTTGTGCTTTATTGATGTTTTAAAAATTTAATTTGAAGATTTACTAATGGGCTAATTTAGTGTAGTTTAAGTTAGGAAATGTTTCGAAAATGAAAATAGATTTTGTATGCACAATGCAAAGCACGAAGCAACTTGTGCACTGTGTTTGTAGGGAAAACTCACAACAAAATCACATGTTAGTGTTTGAAAGCCCGCACCATTTGATGGGGTGGATAGTGTAATCCACAAACCGTGTACCAAAGCGTCGGAATATTTAAGCATCAATTTTTAAGATTTTTATATGGTTAACAATGACTATTATGGTACCTTAATCATTGATGTTTCAGCTTTGTGTTTGTCCGTAGCACTCTAATTGCGCTTGGGGATTTTAAGTATACAAGCTTTAGAAAAAAAACACAAAATCTAATACAATTTGCAATCAACAATACAAAGTTGACAACGTAGTACAATGCTATGTGACCACACGTTGATAACTCGTTAACGTTTATATAATAATAATTCGATTCCGTCAAAGTTAAAACTTTGATAACGAAATAAAATTTGTTTTATTCCTGGACTGCTATGGCATGTAACACTATGTAAAGCTATGGCATCCAATAATGACGTCATATTTATGGTCTGTCAGGAGTCTGTCAGTGACATAAATGTGTGAGACATAAGGCATGACTGCAGTTGCCAATTTACCAAAAGCATGTTTATCTTCTATTTATTGGCTCCATATTTATCTTTTGTTTTCCTTTGTCTAAATAGTATGTCATACCTTGGAATATTATTTTTAGAAGACGTTTTCAGCAATACAGCATTTGCTTTATTCTGATCGGAACTATGTGTACTACAGCTACAGTTTTGTTTCATTTCAAGCAAATTTCTAATCAAACAATGTAAAGTGACAAATTTCATCTCAGCTTCAAAACATAAAAATTGTTGAAAACAGGACGGAACTGACTTTTGTTTGCTGTTTGAGAATAACACCGTTTTTTGAAACAGAGGTTAAGAAAGCTTACGGAAGGTATACGATTAATTGTCGCCTGCTCGTTGGCCGACCAAGAATAAAACAATTATGGAATCACTTCAAATCCTAATCTGTAGCTTAATGTATACTCACCGTCCCGATACACAACCAATCGAGCTGATATTTAATATACCTTCACGCTCCCATGATTGGCGAGTTTAAAAATTGTCCACGTTATATCAATTTGTTTGTTGGTTAGTTCACTCCATAATATGATAACCAGTCCATAGCAAACCATTAAAAATGCTCGCTGCTAAACAAGCGGTTAGGTACCTGAATGTATAGTGTTGTACATTTCTGAATTACTTGGTCATATGAATTTACATTCTGAGTCTTTTTAATTTTTAAATAAATAATGCTTACAAATTTTCATCCGGATGAAATGTGCTTTCGACTCGTGTCATATCGCAGTTGTGTGGGTCCGCAATAATCTGAATTTCAAGTTATTAGGAGCGAAGTGTTATATCGATTGCGAGCATTTAGCCGTCTTAATTCTATTTGTGTACACATAAATAACTTTCTAGTCAAGACAAAATGGTCAGGCAACACCACAAAAGGCTTAACGTGGAAATGGCCAGTCAAACTGAAAGTAAGGTTCGTAAAATCTGAAATTAAGCATTAAGCAGCGACTTTTCATTTTTTCTTATACAAATCCATTTGTATCAAACGCTTTAAAAATTTCTTGTTATCTTCTTGTTCTTTGTTATCTTTGTTATGCGAAAATTCTAAGCTTTAACAGCTTTCTAACGTTTCCTAATGAAGCCATAGTTGATTTGGGCCGAAGACCCAGAAAACCCAGATAAGTAGTATTTTTGAAGTTTAACATTTATTGCCTATTTGAACTTGAATCATTAAAGCACACAAAATATTTGTTGTAATATTTGGTACTATTAAATACATGCATTTTGACCAGTGTAGTATGTAGTGTTTGATAAATATCCGAAAAAAGATAATCTCCAATGAAAAATAAGTATTTACAAGATAGAAATAAATACATTTCGCAAGTTAATAAAAATTTACGCACTAGAATCATCTAATTAAAAAGGACGCACAATGTACATCAAACCATTCCTGAATGTACAGCACTCGTTGCAAGCTTTTTCGAGGAAACTATAGTGATCTTACGGAAGATATTTGCTGTTTGACTTTTTTCCTAAAGCATTTATCTGTTCCGGCAAACTAATTGGCGTAAAGAGAAAAGTCAGTTTTTGTAGGTGCCCACTAATATTTTCAAATTTCAATTTCACCTAAAATCAATAGTGCAGAACTAAATTGTTTTTCACACAACATGTGTTGTCACAAAGCAACTTTTTTATTAGATAAAAGGTAAATATTGGAACACTTTCTACAAGCTCCAAATCAATCAAATTTATACAAATGAATTAGCATAAAATTTAAGTCCAACCACAATTACTGAAATATGACAGAGCAGACGTGGCAAAAACATTTCAGAAATTATTGTTGTACATATTGTGCAGTTTAATTTATTTAATCAAAATACTCTAATTTTATCACCCATTTCTATGTACTGTCGCGTAAAGATGAAATACTGTATTATCAACCTACCAAAATAAATATTATAGTTAGTATAGTAAACATAACTCGTGATAAATAGTCATTGGCTATAAAAAAAAGTCATTAATTGTTATTTGTATAATAGAGATTTGACAAATGAAGGTAATCGTTAAACATAATATTGCGGTAATAAAGCATATTTAGGAACTAAACGGTATCAATAGTTTACAATCATTCAGAAGGCTATTCGAGAAGACCGACCACTCATGAACAGGAAACACGAAATTCCAGCAAAAAAACTTCCTGTTTGTTACAACGAGCTCCTGGATGAACTTCACACTTGGTAGCTTAAGATACGGAAATGGATAAACAGGACACATAAAATATATATTATATTGCAGTAATTATTGTTAACTTTTTGGTGCTATAATTATTTACGATTTTGCCTTTATTGTAAAACCCCTGAAGAGGATTCGAGGTCGAATCGAAACGTTGGGTCGATTTTAATAAATTGTTTTAAACACTCGTTGTAACTAAACTTATGTACTACAAAAAAGTTTACAATCTGCAATTATTTAAAAAATTGGGTTTATCCAACATCCTATGACAGCAGCATTATCTGATTCACTGCGGGGTATTCTCTAATTGTTAAACACTTTTTTAAGTTAAAATATTTTGACTAGTATTCTGATTCTGATCACAGTATTCTGAGCGGTTAGATGAAAACCCGCCCGGTTTATTCATGTGAATAAATTTTAGTTTAGTTTGTACCAACGCATTAGCAAATTTTACTTATTGTGTAGTTATTTTTATATCAAGCAATACAGCAAAAAACAGATATACCTAGTTAGTTTATGTCTTCAGCTTTAAAACTTTTGAGAGAAATTTGAAAGTTTGATTTACTTAATCCAAAATTAACCAATTTCTCATTCGGCGGTTTATGGCATTAACCAATGCCATGAGTCGCTTTATGTCAAAACGTTGGAGAAACTTATGCGTTCGGGAGCTTAACGGTTTCCAGTAAAATATTTTGTGGGCCTTGGCGTTATTCGGTACGCCCAATGATGAAGTCATGGTGTAACTTTGAACGGTTATGTTAACCTGGCATAGGAAGCGCCGTTATTAAAGATAACATAACTCGACTTCGGTCAAACTTGTAGGAAAAGCTGAGACATTCTAGGCTTTGGTATACCCCGTAAAAATATGTCCTGTGAATTTAGTGTCATTCAAAATCCCAATTTAAGTCACGCGGAATCAGGAAGAGTTTGGGTTACTAGATCCTGGAAGTACCTGTATTCGAGATCCAAAACTTGATTTCTCTCAAACAGTTTGACATGCTGCGACATTTAATGTTTTTCCAAGGCTCTGGAGAAAATTTTCTGCAATTTTGGTGTCATACCGGACTCCCAATAAGAAGTTACGGGGAAATTTGGAAGAGTTTGGGTTGCCAGTCTCGGAGGCTCCTTGCTTGAAGTACCCATAACTCGGTTTCTGTCGACCTTTTTCACAAGCTGAAACATCCCAATAATTAGGAAGGCTCTGGAAAACATTTTCTGCAATTTTGGTGTCATACCGGACTCCCAATAAGAAGTTACGGGGAAATTTGGAAGAGTTTGGGTTGCCAGTCTCGGAGGCTCCTTGCTTGAAGTACCCATAACTCGGTTTCTGTCGACCTTTTTCACAAGCTGAAACATCCCAATAATTAGGAAGGCTCTGGAAAACATTTTCTGCAATTTTGGTGTCATACCGGACTCCCAATAAGAAGTTACGGGGAAATTTGGAAGAGTTTGGGTTGCCAGTCTCGGAGGCTCCTTGCTTGAAGTACCCATAACTCGGTTTCTGTCGACCTTGTTCACAAGCTGAAACATCCCAATAATTAGGAAGGCTCTGGAAAACATTTTCTGCAATTTTGGTGTCATACCGGACTCCCAATAAGAAGTTACGGGGGAATTTGGAAGAGTTTGCGTTGCCAGGTCTCGGAGGCACCTTCATGAAGTACCCATAACTCGACTTCTGTCGACCCTTTTTACAAGCAGAAACATTCACATAATTAAGAAGGTTCTGGAAAACATTTTCTCTAAGTTTGGTGTCGTACCGGAGTCCCAATAAAAAGTTACGCGGGAATTTTGAAGAGTTTGGGTTGCCAGGTCCCGGAGGAATCTTCCTTGAAGTACCCATAAGTCGGCCTCTGTCAAACCTTTTGTCAAGCGGAGACATTGTATGTGTTGGTAAGGCTCTGATAAACATTTTCGGCAAGTTTGGTGTCATACCGGATCCCCATTAAAAAGTTACGGGGGAATTTGGAAGAGTTTGCGTTGCCAGGTCTCGGAGGCACCTTCATGAAGTACCCATAACTCGACTTCTGTCGACCCTTTTTACAAGCAGAAACATTCACATAATTAAGAAGGTTCTGGAAAACATTTTCTCTAAGTTTGGTGTCATACCGGATCCCCATTAAAAACTTACGGGGGAATTTGGAAGAGTTTGGGTTGCCAGGTCTCGGAGGCACCTTCCTTGAAGTACCCATAACTCGACTTCTGTCGACCCTTTTTACAAGCAGAAACATTCACATAATTAAGAAGGTTCTGGAAAACATTTTCTCTAAGTTTGGTGTCATACCGGATCCCCATTAAAAAGTTACGGGGGAATTTGGAAGAGTTTGGGTTGCCAGGTCTCGGAGGCACCTTTCTTGAAGTACCCATAACTCGACTTCTGTCGACCCTTTTTACAAGCAGAAACATTCACATAATTAAGAAGGTTCTGGAAAACATTTTCTCTAAGTTTGGTGTCATACCGGATCCCCAATAAAAAGTTACGCGGGAATTTTGAAGAGTTTGGGTTGCCAGGTCCCGGAGGAATCTTTCTTGAAGTACCCATAAGTCGGCCTCTGTCAAACCTTTTGTCAAGCGGAGACATTGTATGTGTTGGTAAGGCTCTGATAAACATTTTCGGCAAGTTTGGTGTCATACCGGATCCCCATTAAAAAGTTACGGGGGAATTTGGAAGAGTTTGGGTTGCCAGGTCCCGGAGGTACCTTGCTTCAAGTACCCATAAGTCGACTTCTGTCAAACATTTTGACAAAGTGAGAAGTTCTATGCGTTAGTAAGTCTCTGGATAATACTTTCTGCAAGTTTGGTGTCGTACCGGATGCCCATTAAAAAGTTACGGGGGAATTTGGAAGAGTTTGGGTTGCCAGGTCCCGGAGGCACCTTCCTTGAAGTACCCATAAGTCGGCTTCTGTCAAACCTTTTGACAAGCTGAGACATCCCATCCGTTGGTAAAGCTCTGGAAAATATTTCCTGCAAGTTTGGTGTCATACCGAATCCCTATTAAAAAGTTACGGATGAATTTGAAAGAGTTTGGGTTGCCAGGTCCCGGAGGAACCATATTTGGAGTTGCCATAACTCGACTTCTGTCAAATTTTTGAATAAGATTAAATGCTCAGCATATAGAATAGACCTTTATCTGATTGATTAACGTGGTGTGGGTTTGTACCGGTGTCGTGTTTTGGAGTTATCGGATGTTTTCCTGTAACGGCATGTTCCAGGTACCGGCGCTAACCCTTGGCGTCCCAGTCAATCGTCTTCTGTCAAAGTTGACGTCAAATTTGGTAGTGTAGTTTGTGAACTTAGCCACTGGGAGTATAGTGAATGTGATTTTAATGTATACCAATGGGTCGTTGTGGAGTAATTAGTTAAAAAGTTTCGAAACGGTTTGCTATTTGGGTGTGCTGTAGAGGTATCACTACAGAGGGGTGCGAACCAAAGGAGCAATCTGTTCCAAGATTTATGGGCTTTGAAAAAGCCACTTTGAATTAGTGTGGTCATTTCACTTCATTTCATTTACCAAAGCGACATGACGTGATATTTTATTTAAACCATGCTCTGTGTAGTTAGCACTGCTTTACGTTTTTGTAAATTATATTTTAGTTTATTGGCTGTTTGTATGACGTTAAATGGTTTTGAGTTGTATTTATATAAACTTTATTTCAACAAAGAGGAAACTATTACATTTTAAGTTTAGTTAAGAATTTATCTTCGTACCTCAACGTACAAAAATTTTACAAAATATAAAATGTAGAATAGAATAGAAACAATTAAGAACATTAAACAGTATTAATAGCTAAACCTGAACAAAAAGGAAGGAACTAACGAACCGGTGTGGCATTAAACAATTGCAAATTTTTTACAAGTATCCAAAACTAGATCTTCACAGTTCTACATTCAAGTATTACATTAAAAAGCCTTACAAAACTTTCTAAAAAAATGCTTCTAAAAGCTAGAATTCAACTTGGGATTCTTCACAGGAGAAGGTCTCATCGGTTTCATGGCTTTCATCATTTTAGCCGTTTCCGCTAACGTTCTCATCTTTCTGGCTTCCTTCTTTGGCGAACCTTCACTAGAAACTTCCTGCTTCTTAGTTGGCGTCTCCAAATTTAACTTTTTAACAAATCCTCCACTGTCACTCAATCCCGTTTTATTTCCAGTAGTCGCCGCCCCTTCCAACGATTTATCCATTTTGGCTTTCTTCTTGGGTGTCTCCTCACCGGAAGCCACGTCCATCTTAATTGGCGTCTTCATCTTGTTCCCTGGAACACCTCCTTCACCTTCCAAGGTCACCAATTCACCAACTTGACCTCTTTTAAATTCCTCCTCCTTCGCCTCCATCTGCTGCGCCGCAAAAGCCAATAACTTTGGCAAATTTTTCCAATTTCCCAAGTCCCTTACCACCATTTCCTTGTCAGCCTCGCTTCTAAAAGCCACCCGAATCCTCTCAGGGTCAGTTTCCATTTCCGGTTTGACAATACATTCTCTCACCTCCATTTCCACAATCCTCTCAGCCATCAATTCAGAAAAGGACTTTAGTGCGGGATCCTTTTTACTTTCATAATATTTCGTCATAGATTCGTAGACATTTTTGGAATTAAGCACAATCTTATGCGCATTTTCAGGTAATTTAATTCCATCCTCTTGCTCCTTCATTTCCTTGGACAACTTTGCATCGGGACAACAAAATTGGAACATTTTGCTAGGTTGCCAGGCCTTGGGGTGACCCATGCTCCGATCCGTGACCACAACTCCAATGTGCTTCGTTGGGTCAAATAAATGTAGATCTTTAACCTTGTTAACGTACAAGTACCCGTTTTCTAAAGGAAATGAGGCTTTTGTCCATGGCAAAATTCCCGTTTTCGGTGGTCCATAAATCCAAAGAATACGACTACCGTTCATTATTTCGTCATAGTGCTTTGGTTGACGTTCTTTAGTAAAACCGTTGCACATGGGAAATATAAAGTCACTTAATTTCCCTACAGGTCTGGCGTCAACCAGGAATCCCGTTGGAAGTTTTTTGAGTTGGTCCAAGGACGTTGGAACTCGTTTGATAGCTTCAAAACTTTCCTGAGGATTTAAAGGGATTTGGACCACGCCCTTTGTAGCACTGTAAAACTGAGATGGTCCAGATTTTGGCGTCACTGATAAATCACTGCATTCCGAACTGGAAGTTGTAACCTTCTTAACCGTTGCCGATGAAGAGGAGGACGTGCTTGGTTGAGGCTCCATGTTGACACTAAATTAATAAAAACTAACCGTTAGCCGTTGAGAAGGTCCAGATAATCCGAAAACTAATAAATCTACCTGTGGAACAACTTGCCGATTACCGCTGTTGTTGGGTTGGAAGGGTTAACTTTAATTATTTTTAATTCCAAGTTTCAATCTAATTGACGATTGACTTTAAAGCCAAACTAGAAGCTGGTTCAGTCAGATGTCGTGTTGGAGGCAGTCAGCTGACAGAACCAACCTGTCCACCAAATTGTTCTAGAGACTTGACAAGTGACTTGGGAAACGAACTATTGACAATTGACAACCTGCTGCTTATCAACTAATCTTATTTATCGGAACTACTGACCTGAACCTGTCCCTCCTTCTTGGAACTTTTGGTCCGTGGATCTAACTTGGAATCACAACCAGGTAAATTAAGAAGTAACTCAAAAGTTCTAACGGAAATTAGCAATTTAGTGGTCACTACCGAAAATGATAAGATTGTTTGAATGTCTTCTTTCAGAAAATGGCAGTGGCTAGTGGTCAAGATAACGCTCGACCGTTGTCCCTGGAGGAGATGGCTACAAGGCAGGAGGAAAGTTTGAAACAAAAGATGGAACAGTTTCTCCCCCGATTTGCTGCCAAGTTCAACGAGGACACCCAAGGAATTCGGAATCTGAAACAGCCTCCCTGTGTCAAGTTGGTGTCCAAGGAAGGAAAGAAGTTTTGGGTGCCACGAAGGGCACTTCTGGCTCGATGTCCAGGTTTGAAGCGACTTTTGGAGGAGAAAGGGGAGGACTTTAGTGGTCCTTTGGAATTGACCAAACTTGGTTCCAAGACTTTGGAGGTTCTGATTCAGTATCTTGAAGAAGCTACCCTTCATCCTGAATGGAGGAGTTTGGAGGTGATTCCGGAACTCTGTGAAGCTGCCAAGGAGTACGAGATACCCTTACTGTTTCAGTTTTTGGAGGAGTCCCTTGTCAACCTTTGTGATTCTGGCAACACTGCCTTCACATTAATAGAGGTGGCCAGAAAGTTGGGAATGGACAAAGCAATGCTTCCGATAATCGACTGGATGAGGTGTCGTGTAGTCGGTCTTGAGGCCGCACATACTGCTGCCCAGCGCTCACTTGCGGTTGCCCAGCGTCAGCATAGAGAATTGCAAAGAGGAGTGGAAACACTGGAAGCTTTTCTGCGTGGAAGGGAAACTGACGATTGAATTTATTGGGAAGGAGGGGCAATTTTAAAGTCCCAATCTTGACAGAATTATTTTTGGTTGTAAAGTTGGAAAGCAGTTTTATTAATTGTTCTGGATGTTTTATGCCATGTTCTTTAGTCAGAATGTTAAATAAAATGATTATTTATGAATTAAAGGATCGGATTGCAATGCACTTTTTATTTCCAAACCCACATCAATCAATCATTAATACCTTCACATTTTAAAGTAAGAGTTCTGGAATCACATCCTGGAATTAATCTGGAATTAAAGAGTAAGTTGTTTTACCGTTAGCCCTTCTTACTGATTTGGTGGTGTGCAATTAAATAATTTCGGTTAAATAATAACTTATTGTGTTAAAGGGGCAAAGGTCCAAGGTGGGGTGGAGGGACATCCGATATTGTGCCATCAATTTGTGTTGGTAGGTTAGTTTTATGGTTTATTCATAGGTTTATGATAATTTCCAAAGGATTGTAGAATGAATCATTTAAGTCTCTTTAATTAAATTATGATTGTGTTTAATTTAATTGCTTAATTGATTTTGTTTTCAAAGTTTCTAAGACAGT
The DNA here is from genome assembly GCA_029691765.1 of Entomobrya proxima. NCBI lineage: Eukaryota > Metazoa > Arthropoda > Collembola > Entomobryomorpha > Entomobryidae > Entomobrya > Entomobrya proxima. Next base: position 53,016,101 of record CM056168.1, read on the forward strand.
GCCCCAGTTCATGAACCTCTTCACCCATGAAGGAAGCCTGGAGAAGGAAACACACCGAATTCAAGTTCCCGAAGAAGTTGGAATGGAATGTCACCTGTCACTAGTCACGGGCAGGTGTAGTAGCTTTTCTTATGTATGTCTACTTTGAAGAAGGAATCATGGACTCCTTAGGAGTCACTCCAACTAAATAAGTATTGAGCTGGTAAGTTTCCTCAGTCGGTGGAGGTGAGGTCACTGAGGTGGCGTTAAAAGCTTTTCAAAAAAATCGGGCCAACCTGAAGTGCCTGAAGACCTGTGGGACTCACATAGAGGAAGTTGTTAAACTTTGTGCGGCTCTGGCTGGGACTTGGGAACCATTAATTTTTTGGGATTTGAACCGTGACTTGTTAATGTGGCTGATAAATTATTCTGTGATAAGCATACTTATCTTATTTATGTTTGAGAATCTGAAGTTTGGTTGGGGTATCGCCACTCGTTGTTAATTTCAAGTCGTGTTCATTTAGTGTAGGATGTGAAAACAATTGGTTAGGTACTCATCCTAGTCTAGTAATCTAAAAACTGGTACCAATGTACCAGTGGACATTGCCATCCAAGTTGTCTTAGAGAGACTACAGAAGACCAATATATGGAAAGCATTCTCAGACAAATTAACAATTCAAGACATTTTCATACTGCTAAACAAAGTCTCTCAAAACTATATAACATGGAGGGGCAAATTTTATGAACAAACGGGTGGAACTCCGATGGGAAGTCCGCTTTCACCACTTTTAGCCGAAGCCTTCATGCAAAAACTAGAATTGACAATACTACGCACTATTCCGTTTATCTCCACATGGCTCAGGAGTGTCGACGATGTATTCTGTGTTGTAAGAAAACGTAAAGAAGAAGAGGTTTTGTTAAAATTAAACAAGTTCCACGCAAACATAAAATTCACAATTGAGAAGGAATCAAATAACCAACTCAGTTTTCTGGATGTCCTTCTTACCAAGAAAAATGATGTCACTTTCGGCAGAAATGTCTACCGAAAGAAGACGCACAGTAATCGATACCTGGACTGGACTTTCCACCATCACCGAAACCAAAAAAATTGCTGTCATTGACTCCTTGACAATACGCGCGATACGAATTTGCGACGATTCATGTTTGAACGACGAGCTTCAGACAATTGAAAACGTCCTGGTAAGCAATGGATATCCCAGAAAAATTGTATCTAAACGGATTTCATATATTGTGAACCGCCCACCGAAGATTTCCAATCCTAATCAAACTCCAAAAAGACGGTAGCAATACCATTTATTGGTCCAGTGACTTATGAGATCTCCGGAATTCTACGAAGTTTACTTGGGGCAGATCTTGGATACTACACAAGAATCAAGCTACATCGCATTTTGTGTACTTTCAAGGATATACCACCTACAATACCATGCGGAGTGTACATATAAGATTGTGACTGGAATAGTTTACATAGGCGAAAGTCAAAATCTGGAACAGCGAAAGAAGAATCACTTCGGAGATCTACGTAATAATAGAATTGATCAATCGGCCCTAGCAGAACACCAAGCGGAAAACCCTAACCATCAGATTAACGTTGGCTCAATCGCCCCCCTTTGTTTCGAAAAACGTTGGTTCCAACGAATATTCAAAGAGGCTATCGTCATTCACAAGTACCCACAAAACATGGACAGGAATACTGGACATGACATAGGACCGTGGATACCATTAGCAATAAAATTAATTTAAAATTTTTGCCGTCCTATTTTTCTTAGAAGTTACTTTTGAATTTGTATTGGGTTTTTCGAATTTGCTATTCAGTGTACTCTCGTAAAAGCTAACGGCAAGTTGGCGAAAGCTTGGGTTTTAAAAATAAATTCAGCCTCTTTAACCTTTAAAAATGAACAATTCTAATAATTAATTTTGAAGTTGCAAAACTAAGAAATTCAATAAAACTGATTAAACTACTGAATGAAATTGCGAAAAATTGTAGGAAAATGCTAAAAATTATGCTTAATTTAATGAAATTTTCAGATTTAATTTTTATGCACAGGAAGTGGATTAAAACAATTTTATAAATTTTAATACCTTAATTAAGGCATTTCCTTTGTGAGAAAGTTCCTTAATTAAGGATTTTTACGTATATCACAATAAATACTTAAACTAGAGAACCCCGAGCCCGCAGAAAATGCGCAGTTAGGCAATTTATATTCAAGTCAACTAAATGAATCCAGAAATGAATATACCTTCATAATTACATGATTCTAGTTAAACTTGGCTGTGATTAAAGTTTTCATTAAAATGACATTAAATAATAGGTTAACTCAAACGTTAAAAGTCACCAATGGTCCAACATTTTTAAATGCTAAGCATATTCATTATTTATCAGTACGATTTACTTCAAACGCATATTCAAATTGATGCCATATGGTTTTATTAAACTCCAGATAAGGTTAGTGTTGCTTTGAAAAAAGGAAATTCCAAAATTCGCTCAGGGACCCCAGAATTGAAGGATTTTTTGCGCACAGACACACTTACCCAATTTGTTATATAAGGTTTATATGCTTTTCCGTGAAACGTTTTTAGTACCTTAATTAAGGTATTACAAAAGTCCTTAAATAAAGTTTTTCATTTGATACCTTAAATAAGGTATTACGATGCCTTGATTAAGGCATTTCTTGATACCTTAAAGAAGGATTTACGAATCCTTAATTAAGGAATGACACCCAACTGTCTGTAACAGATATTACTGTAGGGATATTCTAAAGGGATGATGTCGATCTGGAATAAATTCAATTCTGGAATAAAAACTTTAGTTTTATTAATATTTTTTACAACTTATAATGCACTCAGAATTTAGCTATTTTAAAACTTTGTGATCTAATCCTTTCGATGGTCGAGGAACCACAAAACGGCCCATTATTTTACGTATTCGGAGTTTTCTCTTTAGTTTATTACTAACAAATCGCTTGGTGCGTAAAGAAACACTCTGTTCAAAAACGTTGACCGAGAAGGCTGTCCACTTTCCAAAGAAATGGATTCCAACGGTTGCTCTAAAACAAGCTGAAAAACTTTTTAAATTAGAAGATGAATTTAAAATTATAAGATGTAATTTCACTTTCTAACACATTAGAAAAATTATCTACCAGCGCAGCTAATAAATGTAGCGAGAGATATACCCACAGAAATGCTTGCATGATTTTTAAAATATTGCAATTTGTGAAAAGTTTAACTTGGTGCGGACGAAAAATTACTCATGTTTACCTGCTGATCAGAAATATATATGATGCATTAATTCACGCTGTTTACCTACTTGCCTGCATTAAGACATTTCATCGTTATATTGCTGACGCTACTGTTTTGTGCAATAACAGTATGGAAGATGCAAGTTTCATTTCCGGAAATTACAACATGTTTGATTGCAGATTCGGGAGTATATTTTAATGCAAAGAAAAAAATTCTTTTAAAATTTAATAAAACGGTATTGGTTGTAAATGAAATCAATATTTATAACTTCATTTTCAAACTATGTAGAGCACCATATCAGTTTTACTTGTTGCACTCGTCCGTTTTGCAGAAGCAAATTTCCGCTACGTCGGTGAAAGGATTACATCCCATTTTTTGACCCGGGCTCAACCTTTCACAGCCCTTGAATCCCTCCGCACCCACTGGCATACCCGGCTCCTCCACAGTTTGCACGTCTTTATAGCATACTTGATTAGCGTCCGGGCAGTCTCTTAGCTGAGTCGGGGCTCCATTAGCTTGGGTACCATTTCGTTCGTAGCATTTCACTGGGAAAAGAAATCTAAAAATGTTAAAAGGCCAATCTGACAAAATGTATTACTGCTAAGGTACTTACGTGCGCTGGATAATGGGATGATTGCAAAGCACAAAAAAGTGCTAATAAGCAGCGTAACACCAATTTTTGAAAACATGTCAGAATGCATAAACCTCAACCAACTTGCTAAGAATTTGGAGACTAATAGAAGAAAGAGCAATCTTTGATGATATGATTCAGGTATGCGCCAAAACCAGTGAGTAATCTGTCTAGACAGTCTGAGCATTTTATTCACATCGAGTGACGTCGATTTGGTTAGTTGCGATCCACAAACAATAACCAATAAAACATTTATTTTATTAAAGGCTTGCACATAACAACTATACAACTTAACATGCAAAACTTGAAAACATGATGCCTGATGAAAAACATTTTCCTTTGGTTCAAAAAACGTTTGCTCTGCAAACTGAAATTTATTCAAAGGTAATAATGACATAACGTGCATTCAAATAACACAAACCAGATATTCTGGGTATACTTAGGTATAAATTTAGGTTTTCAAGCTACGCTTAAGTCTAACCACAGAAAAGGCTGAAGCCACATAACTGGCATCTGAATAGTACCCACTTCCACATTTGAAGCACTCACCAACGCAGAAGCCAAGCTTGATTGTTCCATTGATAAGCATCATGTTGAATCCCTTGAGTGCCACAATTTGCTGATCATTCTGAGCCTGCGTTAATTCAAAATTAAAACAAAGATCCGTTGGCTTGTTCCTTCCATTCAGAGCAAATATATCAATTTCTGGAGCAATCCAACTGGTTCCCAGAACCAAACCAAATATCTATGGAGAACGTATAAACAAATAAGTGACTGGCAGATCAAGAAAAATTTATTTTGGTAGGACTTACCCTTTTTCCCGGATCTTCAAAGTAGGGTTCAAAACTACGGGCACAAAGTTCATAAAGCCCAGACGTTTTGACAATTATTGTATAGTACAAGCATTGACGACTATCAGCACCATTTGGATGACCACCAGCAAATTTTCCATAGAGATATTTTTCTTGCTCGCTGAGTCCTCGACTGTAGTCAAAGTTTCGCCTTGCATTGTAAGGGTCGTCAGATGACACATGTTTCTCAGATTGGTACATAATACCTCGACGGTCTACCATCGCGCCGCCGTTAATATTGACGGCTAGTATGGTTTCCATCACTTGACAATTATCAGTACGATCCACTGTGTTAAAACAAAAGCTGCCTCCGTTCCCATAAAATGCACCCTTTCTCCTGCATTCATTTGGACTAAATATTTCGTCGCTACACTTGTTGCTACGAGCTTGACAATTTCCAGATTCCACATGAAACTCGCACATGCCCTTTGCATGTGTTTTACATTGGCAGGGATGGTTGCAAAATTCCTCACAGCCCAACCGGGATTGCATTGCTAAATAAAAATGGTAGTAAGCTTAAATAAATAGAATGGTCTTTAGTTTTAGCTAGCTTTGATTTAAGTGCAACCTTGGTTTGAAGTTTGCCCAGTCAAGCAATTAGAAGCACTTGTGTTGCATAATCGGTCTATTGGACTTTTTGTTGTTGTAAGTTGAGTGCTTGTTGGAGATCTTTCCGTGGTTGAGGATCCACCCGGCAAGAACCGTTTGCAGCACTTGTATTTATCCCGGTAGCTTATTCGCTTGCAATACTGATTTAAAGATGGAAGTGGCTCACAGTTGAATATCCAAACAGTCACACAAATAACGCGACAATCCGGACTAAGCCCAACCAGCTGAATTGGCGTATCTAAAAAAGGCAATCGAAGGTTAGAAACATGCAATTTCAGCAACATAAAATGCAAACATACCTCCTTTTTTAAGTGTACTTGACCAGCATTCCAATGCAAGGGGAAGTAGCAAAAGCATTTTTAAAATCATGATGAGTTTTTGTATAGCAAATTTTCCTAAAGAGTCGACTATTCAGCTACAATTTTGACTTTTAGATGATGGAGTGTATAACGTATGACTTTAAGTTTGTTTCTGAAAACTTCTAGCGGACAAATGAGACCACACTTTCGCCCAATATAAATATGCAGTGGATTCATGAATATGTAAACAACCAAATTAATTCAATAGTTCAAGTGCAGCAGTCGTAGCGGAACTGTTTTATTGCACAAGTGTTTAGCCAAACAGAAGAAGAAATAAACGTAATCATAAAAATTGTGTCTGTTGATGAAGGTCAAAGAAAGTTACATTCTTTAATGCAGTTTTGCACAGTTTTACTTCCGCAGACTTGTCGAAGGCAAGTTGTTTATATAGTATATGGATGAAATATTTTAGCGGGTAGTTTTTAAACTTTAACATGTCCTTTTTCTAAACTGAAAATAAACTTCTGATTTGGAGTAAAAGCGTAAAGTATAGAAACAATGGATTCTAGATAATACCTGTTTCAATAAAAATGAATTATTCATGAAATATATATAAAAAATTACGACAATGCTAATATCGCCACCATAAACACGAGCAAATTTATTAGCAAAACCATTCACAAGTTTGACGAACGGTTCCAGGTGCAGCAATAAAATAATATAGTACAGGTGCCTCGTAATTGACTTAGGTAAGTTATGTAGGTACTTTATGATTTAATAGCCTTCACTTTGTGTGCATTATTGCATAAGTAACATGTCAAATTCCATTTATTTGCTAACATTATAGGCTTAAGCAATTTTTTCGTAAACTTAAATTGCTTCAACACATTTCCTAATGCAAAAATATTATTGTTAACGGATTATCATACAAACAGAATTCACATAAATTATTAAGCGTGGTATTTATGTCCGGTTATGAATGTATGTTTAGATTTAACAGATAAACGTGAAAATTTAACGTGAAAAAATATTACTTTTGGAATTACAGACATTTTTATTTATATGTAGTGGAGCTTCGTATTTCCTATTTTTTAAAAGCACTGTTCACGGAATGAGTAGTAATTCATCGGTGGTTAAAATTCAATTTCTTGTGTTGGACAATTGTATGTAAAGTTTTCAAAATGGACACGACATTTTAGATATACATTTTCGTGTTGGACCGAAACCAATCAATTTACGTGCGTTAGAAATACCGGTGCATATGTAAAAAATTCCAATTGCGTACGTAGAAGTGGCGGGACCGAATTCTGGTTGGTAGACATTTCAGATAATGATGTGTAGCGCGCATGCCAATTTGTGTTTGCGCAAATGCTATATAATATATATCAATTCTTCACGTTTCTTTAAATGCAACACAAGTTCGCATAACAGATAGTTAAGACACAGATCTTTTAGCTACAGACATATTGTTTGATTGGTTTACTGACTTTGCAAATCTTTTTAGTTTTGTATGAACCAAAAATACTGTTCGAATGTATCTTTACAAATATATCATGAAAATTGGCAAATATGATCAAAGAAAAAACTGGTTGGGGAAATTTTGTTGAGGGAAATTTTGCTGACTTGGCAAATAAGGTCAGGGGAAAACTGTTCAGAAAAACTTTGCCTAGGAAAAATAGACCGGGGATGAGTTGTCTTGGGAAATTAGGTCATCAACCCGTTGAAATAATCTAACGTCATTTATGGTATTTTCCGCAACCAAACCCTTTGAGAACCTGTACTTTAAATTCGATATTTTTGCAACCAACAAGCAATGTAATTAAATTAGGTTAAGTTTTTCATTCATTTAGTTTAAGATTTTTATCAAATCAAGAATTTTGTAATATGATGATGCGTTTTAAGTTTGCTCTATGGGCCGAGCCTGATGAGCTTTATTGAAATAAATAAATCAATCAATCAATCAATCAAGCAATGTAGAACAAAACCGTTTAGTACATCAAAAAGAAAATTTTGCTCACTATAAACTACGGCGAAAGCAGTGACATAATACATTAATGATTTTCTTTCATAAGATTATAAGTGAAGGATACCTACATTGCATCAGAAAACTAGGAAATCGTTTTGCATGTAATGTTAGTAAACAGCAAACATTTACCTATTATGGAAGCTTAAAATAAGCTTTGATTATAACATATTTAAGTATAAATCGGAATAAAAGCAAAAAAGCACTGCTGCCCAAATTCTATGCACAAGTTTTGCGACAAAAATTTACTTTAAACAGCTAGTGCCATGCAACAATTGTCTTGAATACAATCTCAATGATTGTTTCTAAATTTACTGATTGATGTACATTTTTCCAGTCTTTACTTGTGTCTACACTAACACTGGCAACACATTTATTTTCCACACAATACATGCTATGCGTATATGTATAATTTGCTGCTGTGAGCTTCATCTAAGCATGATGCCGACTAAACCTTATAGAAATTGACAGTTACAATCTTAATATTACGAAAGGTACTAACATAATATCCAAGAATTGTGTAAATAAATAGAAAATAAGCAACAACAAATGTATGTAATGGTGTTGAAGATTAAGAATTTCCTTTTGATCTGGATACGTTTTTTAAATTTTGATATTTCGGAACATCTGAGCTTTATTGAATCATAATTTGTTAGCATTTGGTACAACTAGAAATTAACAGTATTCACATAAATTAAGATTCGTTGACCATTTATTCGTTCACTGTATTCATTGGTGTGAAGTTCGCATGCTATAACCGTATATTCCAATCGAGCTTTCGCTTTCTTGGAGCAATTCTTCCAAATAGTGAGAAAACTTTGAAATGAGCTGTGAGGATTTTGTTGATTAGGGTACCCTGTCTACTTACATAAACACAAAATGTTTCGATTCCTATCACCCGTGTAATATTTGAAACATTTTTGGATTATTAATACTTCCTTGCAGAAATGCCCTCTGTAATATAAAGTTCGGAAACACTTCCCTTTTTGCAAATACCTTGCACACCATTACTTTTTTGAACAACCTATATTTGGCTGCATTTCTTGTTTCGAGGAACTATGTTAGGATTAGAAGTATTATTTATTTTTTTCCTATTTGTAACAGGTTCCTTGCTAGAAATAGTTGGCAGTTATTTCTGTCACTATTTTGAGTACATTTTTACTATTTTGTGAGCCTTGAATTCAAGCATTGAACGTATCTATGAGTCGTCATCATTACTGCATTTCCCTAAAGGTAACTACGAATTTGATTTGGCATGTAATTTCTCGTCCCCAGAATATCTGCATTTTTAACCTTCGTTTTTTGTTGTTTTATCCAACCCCGAAAAATAAGAATATTCATTTATCCGATAGTGATTTTCCAGGGATAAAGTAGTATTTTCATTTTCGAATGAATGATTAATCCGAAAAGTCATAGTCTTGTACCAGGCATGTACCGAAAATGCATGTTGTCATAATGTCTTCAATCTGTCCTCAAAAGCTTGCAAAAGCGTCTAAAATATATTCACTTGGTATTATTCAGGCGGTTATCTGTCAGACAATGAAAGCAACAAGCAACTACAATAAATATACAAAGTGGTCTGTCTATGACTGTGGGCGTACTAAACTTTATGCTGAATGAATAACTGTTCAACGGAAAATGATAATAATTTTCGAGAAAAACTTGTTTCTAGACTCAAAGAAAATCAGATTCAAGACCGTTGACGTAGTCACACTTTACTCGCTGAAAACTTGTAAAATAAAGATAATTCTAATGGGCTTAAGACCTTTCATGCTAGTTGCCTGTATCACATTAATCATTGCACTTTTGGATTAACTGACGAGCAAAAACAACTTGGAACAAAATCCTATTATACGTAGAAATGAAGTAGAAAAATTTCAACGAGTGTACAATTGAGATTTATTACAATCTAACCCAACGTTTCGACTTAATCGTAAGTCCTCATCAGGGGAATTTTTCATATAACGATAAATAATTATCCATTAGTTTGCATTCTTGTCTTGGTTTGCATTCATGTAAACATACAAAAAGCGATTCGGGAGGGGAGAAACTTGATGAACAGGAAACACGAAATACCTTGCACAAAACTTCCTGTCTGTTTCTCGGAAGTACTGAACCAAGTTTACAAGTTATAGGATAACACACCAAGACAAGAATGCAAACTAATGGATAATTATTTATCGTTATATGAAAATTTTTAGCTATTGTTACGTTTTCTCGTATTTTTTATTTTACTCTTCTAAAACTCCCCTGATGAGGACTTACGATTAAGTCGAAACGTTGGGTTAGATTGTAATAAATCTCAATTGTACACTCGTTGAAATTTTCCTACTTCATTTCTACGTATAATATGTCTACCGAGTGGAGATGCTTACTGAAAATCCTATTAATTTGCGGTTTTATTGATTTTAGCGAAGAGTAACGCAAAGATATGCTGTAATTTTCCCATAACCCTCCCAGTATTTTTTCATGTTTACAAATTAACTTTACCAAAAGTTATTCAAATTGGCGATGAGAATGTTGGCTAAATGATAATGATAAATTATCTGGAAGTTTATAGGTGCATAAGAGGACTAAATTGTCTGAAGAAATTTTAAGAAAAATATTTTAACATCGGAATAGTAATTTATCACTCCTAAATCATATTGGGATAATTGAATGTTCTTTTTTCCCGACATTGGATAAAAGAATGAATTTTTTATTGACAAAATTTGTTTTTATATCGCCAGCAACAATTTTGCCATTTGATTTTTTGTGTCCCGGTTTTTTTCAAGTACTTGTGATTTTCCTGTTGTTGGAAACTTTGCATAATATGGCAATTGCTCAAATCTGTAGCATCGTAAACACTAAAATCTGGTAGTGACAACTACACGGTTGAAAAATTATAAAACAGGCAATGTTTGACAATAAATGAATCGTGATGAAGTTAAAGTTGTTGGTAGCAACAAAATATGAAGAAAATGGCCAAAATTAAATCAAACCGTGATAATTGTAATGGAGCAAAAGTGAATAAACATTGGAAATGAAAAGGGAGAAAGTTTGTATGTTCACTTTTTATGCTGCAAAAATTTGTGTTTACTGACTCTTAGAGTGTGATGGTTTCAACATATACTGGTGCGCACATTATGTGTACACAATTTAGTAATTATGATTTCTAAAACTATGTACTATTAAACATGAGGAAAGATGTAAACATAATATTTATCAAAGAAAGAAAGAATCAAGAAGGCTGGGGAAGATGATTTTTTGGTGGCGGAGCATAAAAGATGTTAGTGTCATAAATAGTATGCACAAAGGTTACAAAAATGCAATATTATCAATAGAAAACAGCAATTTATGAATAATTTACACATATTCCCAGTGTCTTTTCTCGTACTTGATAGGAAACATTTACCCTAACTTTTTAACAATGAAATTCAGGAGTAGAAATTTTTTATATAATTATGTAATCATACTAAATGACTTTTCCGTAGTTTTTATAAGTCCCTAAGTAAATTTTTTCGTTGCACTATGAGTGATATGAGTATTTTTGAGCTAATCATAAGCTTTCAATATAAATATAAAATCAAACAGAATGTATAGCCTGGATTTCTTCCATGCAAAAGCCCAAGAACAGGCATCTAGCCATAATATCCCAATCTGCAAGGGTTCATCAAAACCACGCAACAAAATTTGCGTAAAATCCACCGTGACTGGAATTCCGTTGAACCAATGTTGATTTTATGTGTCCTTAAGCACTGTTTATAATACTTCGTTGGAATTGCGCAAAAGTGACGAACAACGTTTATGTGGGTTCGTGGATTATGCATTACAGGACTTGCGCAAAAGTTATAGGTCTTAACAATGTTGATTTCACGCAATTTTTATGTTTACTTTACTGCATAAATATCTGCATGTAATATTTGCATGAAATCAACATAAAATCAACAACACCATTTTGGTTGAAATTATGTTGCATAGTTCGCGTTAAAACCACGGTACATTTTTTTCAACACTTTCGACGAGAAGAAGAGACTATTTTCCTAAAATTAATCAAAATTTTGAAAGATAGTGCCATGTTCAATGCATATTAAGCATTTCCAAGAGTGTTAGTGTATTATAAATAGAAAACGCATAAAAAATGTCTTCAATATGGATGAATATTAAGCGGGAAAGTGAGTAGCCATTTCTGTCTTGTGCCCATAAATGCCCTACCCCCACCTTCGGTCCGTTAATAAGTTTAACTAAACCTGAGACATTTGTCTTCAGGAATCTTCACAGGCACATACCTATACCAATGTGACCTGTGTAGCATTGAAATGGATGATTAACTAATTGCTTTTTGAAAATTAATAATTCCAATTCGTCAACATTGCAAGCGGCCATATAACTACGTTATTCTGAAGTGAAACTTCAACGCAATTTCCACGTGTAATTCACTTTTCCTCATTGTTGCCCATGCTGCGTGAAAACAACGCAATTTCTACCGTGGGATCTTCACCATTTCAACGGCCACATATTGCAGTGGATCAACAGTGTCACTTTTGCGTGGTTTTGATGAAACCTTGCAGATTGGGATTGAGAATTGTACAGGAGCTCTAGAGATTGATTCCAACTACTGTATGAACTTTTGCTCCGCTATCAAAACGATCAGAACAAAAATAAGGGAAATTGTTATCTACATTCTTTTGAGAGACAAGAAAGCACGTAATTACTTGCTGGAATGGTATACATTAATATTATGGATATTTTTTTATTTTATATAGGAAATGAACAAATGGAAAGTGAAACATCGATAGTCCAACGGTACGTTTTTTTGAAAAAATTAAGTTTTAATACTATATGAACTTCCACCAGATAGAAGCAAAAATATTTGGAATTGGCTTGTATTTTAGAATATCAAAATATTACACAATATATATGAACCATTTTCTTTACTTTTCATAACTTTTGATGCAATCACCGGATTCTATTAAGGAAAAGAGGATTTTTTAGTCCCACGATTTTGCTAAACACAAATTTTGAAACAAAGTTTTCCCATGATTATGAATTTTGAAATGTGACTGGTCTTCTGACAAATCATTCTTTAAAATAAATAAATTATTGTACATATATAAAAAACTTCAGGCATTTGGTTTAATAAACATTTTTAATGCTTATATGAAATTACTATAAGCAATTAATTGCTACCTGTAAGAAGGAGCTACACTTTTATTAACGTAATAATAAATCAGGCTAAATACTCACATGTATCAAAGCAAGAAAAGCAATGGAAGCAAAGAACTAGATAGAATCGGTTTGAGACTGTATTCAAACAACATGCTTTGATTGAGTCATTTAACCACAACTACACTTAAATTTGTAGCTCAGCAAAATTTAAATTGGTAGTTTACCGACATTTAAATTGGTAGTTTACTGACATTTAAATTGGTAGTTTACCGACATTTAAATTGGTAGTTTACCGACATTTAAATTGGTAGTTTACCGACATTTAAATTAGTGGCTCAGCGACATTTAAATTAATAGCTCAGCGACATTTCAATTGGTAGCTCAGGGTGATTAAATGGAAGCTTTGCGACATTTAAATTGGCAGCTCAGCTAAATTTAAATTGGTGCCTCCGTGACAATTGAATTGCTAATCCAGCTTCAATAAAACAGGTAGCTCAGCGTCAATCAAGTTGGTAGCACAGCAACAATTAGATTGGCAGCTCAGCTACATTACCACTGGTGGCTCAGCGACAATTAAATTAGTAGCTCACCGACAACGAAATTGGTAGCTCAACGACAATAGCAGAGCCGGCATAGCCCAGTGGTTATAACTATACCACCGATGCTGCCATTTTCCGAGTTTAATCCTCGATAAGTTAAACGAATATTCTTTGGAAAAAACACAATTCAACGAGCATAACGACACATGACGTAACGCTGGTGGTGTAAAACAAACAAACAGTTGAATTTGTAGCTCAGCGACATTCAGATTGGTAGCTCAGCGTCATTTAAATTGATAGCGCAGCCACAATCAAATTGGTAGCTAAGCGATATTTAAATTGGTAGCGCAGCAATATTTAAATTGGTAGCTCAGCGACATTTAAATTGGTAGCGCAGACAATCAAATTGGTAGCTCCGCGAGATTTAAATAGGTAGCGCAGCGACATTTAAATTGGTCGTGCAACGACATTTAAATTGATAGTTCTGTGACATTTAAATTGGTAGCTAAGCAACATTTGAATTGGTAGCTCAGCCACGTTTAAATTGGTAGCTCAGCGACGTTCAAATTGGTAGCTCAGCGACGTTCAAATTGGTAGCTCAGCGACGTTCAAATTGGTAGCTCAGCGACGTTCAAATTGGCAGCTCAGTGACGTTCAAATTGGTAGCTCAGCGACGTTCAAATTGGTAGCTCAGCGACGTTCAAATTGGTAGCTCAGCGACATTTAAATTGGTAGCTCAGCGACATTTAAATTGGTAGCTCAGCGACGTTCAAATTGGTAGCTCAGCGACGTTCAAATTGGTAGCTCAGCGACGTTCAAATTGGTAGCTCAGCGACGTTCAAATTGGTAGCGCAGCGACGTTCAAATTGGTAGCGCAGCGACGTTCAAATTGGTAGCTCAGCGACGTTCAAATTGGTAGCTCAGCGACGTTCAAATTGGTAGCTCAGCGACATTTGAATTGGTAGCTCAGCAACGTTCAAATTGGTAGCTCAGCGACATTTAAATTGGTAGCTCAGCGACATTTAAATTGGTAGCTCTGTGACATTTAAATTGGTAGCTCTGTGACATTTAAATTGGTAGCTCTGTGACATTTAAATTGGTAGCTCTGTGACATTTAAATTGGTAGCTTTGTGACATTCAAATTGGTAGCTCTGTGACATTTAAATTGGTAGCTCTGTGACATTTAAATTGGTAGCTCTGTGACAATTAAATTGGTAGCTTTGTGACATTCAAATTGGTAGCTCTGTGACATTTAAAACTGGTAGCTCAGCGACATTTAATTTGTTAGTTCGGTGACATTTATATTGGAAGCTCAGCGCTAATAAAATTGGTAGCTCAGCGACATTCAAATTGGTAGCTAAGCGATATTTAAGTTGGTAGCTCTGTGACATTTAAATTGGTAGCACAGTGAGAATTAAATTGATAGCGCAACGACATTTAAATTGGAAGCTCAACAACAATTGAAATTGTAACTCAGCTACACTGAAACTGGTAGATCAGCGTTATTTAATTTGGTAGCTAAGCACCAACCAATATTTAAAATGGTAGCGCAGCGATATTTAAATTGGTAGCAAAGCAACAATCAAATTGGTAGCTCAGCGAGATTTAAATTGGTCGTGCAACGACATTTAAATTGGTAGTTCTGTGACATTTAAATTGTTAATTCTGTGACATTTAAATTGTTAGTTCTGTGACATTTAAATTGGTAGCGCTGCGACATTTAATTTGGTAGCGCTCCGACATTTAAATTGGTAGCGCTGCGACATTTAAATTGGTAGCGCTGCGACATTTAAATTGGTAGCGCTGCGACATTTAAATTGGTAGCGCTGCGACATTTAAATTGGTAGCGCTGCGACATTTAAATTGGTAGGGCTGCGACATTTAAATTGGTAGGGCTGCGACATTTAAATTGGTAGCGCACCCACCATCAAAATTGGTTGCTCAGCGACAATTAAATTGGTAGCTCTGTGAAATTTAAATTGGTAGCTCAACTACAGTAGTTTGGGAGCTAAGCGATTTTTAAATTGGTAGCTCAGCGACATTTAAATTGGTAGCTCAGCGACATTTAAATTGGTAGCTCAGCGACATTTGAATTGGTAGCGCACCCACAATCAAAATTAGGTTGCTCAGCGACATAAAAATTGGTAGCTCAGCGAGATTTCAATTGGTAGCTCAGTGACATTTAAATTGGTAGCGCACCGACATTTAAATTGGCAGCTCAGCGTCATTTACATTGTTAGTTCAGCGACATTTATATTGGAAGCTCTACGCTATTTAAATTGAAAGTAAAGCGACATATAAATTGGTAGCTCGGCGACAACTGAATTTGTAACTAGACTACAATTAGACTGGTAGATCAGCGTTATTTATATTGGAAGCTAAGCGACATTTAAATTGGTAGCGCAGCGACATTTAATTTGGTAGCGCAGCGACATTTAAATTGGTAGCTCAGCGACATTTAAATTGGTAGCTCAGCGACATTTAAATTGGTAGCGCTGCGACATTTAAATTGGTAGCGCTGCGACATTTAAATTGGTAGCGCACCCACCATCAAAATTGGTTGCTCAGCGAAAATTAAATTGGTAGCTCTGTGAAATTTAAATTGGTAGCTCAACTGCAGTAGTTTGGGAGCTAAGCGATTTTTAAATTGGTAGCTCAGCGACATTTAAATTGGTAGCGCTGAGACATTTAAATTGGTAGCGCTGCGACATTTAAATTGGTAGCGCACCCACCATCAAAATTGGTTGCTCAGCTGACAATAAAATTTGTAGCTCAGCGAAAATAAAATTGGTAGCTCAGCGACAATAAAATTGGTAGCTCAGCGACAATAAAATTGGTAGCTCAGCGACAATAAAATTGGTAGCTCAGCGACAATAAAATTGGTAGCTCAGCGACAATAAAATTGGTAGCTCAGCGACAATAAAATTGGTAGCTCAGCGACAATAAAATTGGTAGCTCAGCGACAATAAAATTGGTAGCTCAGCGACAATAAAATTTGTAGCTCAGCGACAATAAAATTTGTAGCTCAGCGACAATAAAACTGGTAGCTCAGAGACATTTAATTTGTTAGCTCGGCGACATTTTTATTGGAAGCCCACAGATGTTTAAATTGGTAGCGCAGCCACATTTAAATTGGTAGCGCACCGACATTTAAATTGGCAGCTCAGCGTCATTTACATTGTTAGTTCAGCGACATTTATATTAGAAGCTCTACGCTATTTAAATTGAAAGCAAAGCGACATATAAATTGGTAGCTCGGCGACAATTGAATTTGTAACTAGGCTACAATTAGACTGGTAGATCAGCGTTATTTATATTGGAAGCTAAGCGACATTTAAATTGGTAGCGCAGCGACATTTAATTTGGTAGCGCAGCGACATTTAATTTGGCAGCGCAGCGACATTTAATTTGGTAGCGCAGCGACATTTAAATTGGTAGCTCTGTGACATTTAAATTGGTAGCTCTGTGACATTTAAAATGGTAGCTCTGTGACAATTAAATTGGTAGCTTTGTGACATTCAAATTGGTAGCTCTGTGACATTTAAAACTGGTAGCTCAGCGAGATTTAATTTGTTAGTTCGGCGACATTTATATTGGAAGCTCAGCGCTAATAATATTGGTAGCTCAGCGAGAATTAAATTGATAGCGCAACGACATTTAAATTGGTAGCTCAGCGACATTTAAATTGGTAGCTCAGCGACATTTAAATTGGTAGCTCGGCGACATTTAAATTGGTAGCTCAGCGACATTTAAATTGGTAGCTCAGCGACATTTAAATTGGTAGCTCAGCGAGATTTCAATTGGTAGCTCAGTGACATTAAGTTGGCAGCACAGCGACCATTGAATTTTAACTCAGCCAGTTTAAAACTGGTAGCTCAAAGACATTTAATTTGTTAGCTCGGCGACATTTTTATTGGAAGCCCACAGACGTTTAAATTGGTAGCGCTGCGACATTTAAATTGGTAGCGCAGCCACATTTAAATTGGTAGCGCACCGACATTTAAATTGGCAGCTCAGCGTCATTTACATTGTTAGTTCAGCGACATTTATATTGGAAGCTCTACGCTATTTAAATTGAAAGCAAAGCGACATATAAATTGGTAGCTCGGCGACAATTGAATTTGTAACTAGGCTACAATTAGACTGGTAGATCAGCGTTATTTATATTGGAAGCTAAGCGACATTTAAATTGGTAGCGCAGCCACATTTAAATTGGTAGCGCACCGACATTTAAATTGGCAGCTCAGCGTCATTTACATTGTTAGTTCAGCGACATTTATATTAGAAGCTCTACGCTATTTAAATTGAAAGCAAAGCGACATATAAATTGGTAGCTCGGCGACAATTGAATTTGTAACTAGGCTACAATTAGACTGGTAGATCAGCGTTATTTATATTGGAAGCTAAGCGACATTTAAATTGGTAGCGCAGCGACATTTAATTTGGTAGCGCAGCGACATTTAATTTGGTAGCGCAGCGACATTTAATTTGGTAGCGCAGCGACATTTAAATTGGTAGCTCTGTGACATTTAAATTGGTAGCTCTGTGACATTTAAAATGGTAGCTCTGTGACAATTAAATTGGTAGCTTTGTGACATTCAAATTGGTAGCTCTGTGACATTTAAAACTGGTAGCTCAGCGAGATTTAATTTGTTAGTTCGGCGACATTTATATTGGAAGCTCAGCGCTAATAATATTGGTAGCTCAGCGAGAATTAAATTGATAGCGCAACGACATTTAAATTGGTAGCTCAGCGACATTTAAATTGGTAGCTCAGCGACATTTAAATTGGTAGCTCGGCGACATTTAAATTGGTAGCTCAGCGACATTTAAATTGGTAGCTCAGCGACATTTAAATTGGTAGCTCAGCGACATTTGAATTGGTAGCGCACCCACAATCAAAATTGGTTGCTCAGCGACAATAAAATTGGGCGCTCAGCGAGATTTCAATTGGTAGCTCAGTGACATTTAAGTTGGCAGCACAGCGACCATTGAATTTTAACTCAGCCAGTTTAAAACTGGTAGCTCAAAGACATTTAATTTGTTAGCTCGGCGACATTTTTATTGGAAGCCCACAGACGTTTAAATTGGTAGCGCTGCGACATTTAAATTGGTAGCGCAGCCACATTTAAATTGGTAGCGCACCGACATTTAAATTGGCAGCTCAGCGTCATTTACATTGTTAGTTCAGCGACATTTATATTGGAAGCTCTACGCTATTTAAATTGAAAGCAAAGCGACATATAAATTGGTAGCTCGGCGACAATTGAATTTGTAACTAGGCTACAATTAGACTGGTAGATCAGCGTTATTTATATTGGAAGCTAAGCGACATTTAAATTGGTAGCGCAGCGACATTTAATTTGGTAGCGCAGCGACATTTAATTTGGTAACGCAGCGTCATTTACATTGTTAGTTCAGCGACATTTATATTAGAAGCTCTACGCTATTTAAATTGAAAGCAAAGCGACATATAAATTGGTAGCTCGGCGACAATTGAATTTGTAACTAGGCTACAATTAGACTGGTAGATCAGCGTTATTTATATTAGAAGCTAAGCGACATTTAAATTGGTAGCGCAGCGACATTTAATTTGGTAGCGCAGCGACATTTAATTTGGTAGCGCAGCGACATTTAATTTGGTAGCGCAGCGACATTTAATTTGGTAGCGCAGCGACATTTAAATTGGTAGCTCTGTGACATTTAAATTGGTAGCTCTGTGACATTTAAAATGGTAGCTCTGTGACAATTAAATTGGTAGCTTTGTGACATTCAAATTGGTAGCTCTGTGACATTTAAAACTGGTAGCTCAGCGAGATTTAATTTGTTAGTTCGGCGACATTTATATTGGAAGCTCAGCGCTAATAATATTGGTAGCTCAGCGAGAATTAAATTGATAGCGCAACGACATTTAAATTGGTAGCTCAGCGACATTTAAATTGGTAGCTCAGCGACATTTAAATTGGTAGCTCGGCGACATTTAAATTGGTAGCTCAGCGACATTTAAATTGGTAGCTCAGCGACATTTAAATTGGTAGCTCAGCGACATTTGAATTGGTAGCGCACCCACAATCAAAATTGGTTGCTCAGCGACAATAAAATTGGGCGCTCAGCGAGATTTCAATTGGTAGCTCAGTGACATTTAAGTTGGCAGCACAGCGACCATTGAATTTTAACTCAGCCAGTTTAAAACTGGTAGCTCAAAGACATTTAATTTGTTAGCTCGGCGACATTTTTATTGGAAGCCCACAGACGTTTAAATTGGTAGCGCTGCGACATTTAAATTGGTAGCGCAGCCACATTTAAATTGGTAGCGCACCGACATTTAAATTGGCAGCTCAGCGTCATTTACATTGTTAGTTCAGCGACATTTATATTGGAAGCTCTACGCTATTTAAATTGAAAGCAAAGCGACATATAAATTGGTAGCTCGGCGACAATTGAATTTGTAACTAGGCTACAATTAGACTGGTAGATCAGCGTTATTTATATTGGAAGCTAAGCGACATTTAAATTGGTAGCGCAGCGACATTTAATTTGGTAGCGCAGCGACATTTAATTTGGTAACGCAGCGACATTTAATTTGGTAGCGCAGCGACATTTAAATTGGTAGCTCAGCGACATTTGAATTGGTAGCGCAGCGACATTTAAATTGCCAGCGCAGCCACATTTTTTTTTCTAAGCATTTGAACAACGTCTTACAATCCTGTGCATTTGAAAGATTCTTCTATTCGGCAAGGTTTAAGGATAATACGAATATGTAGTGCATATACTGCTCGGATAATTAACTTAAATGTTTTGTTTGATAAATTTAGGTCTAGAGGATATACGGAAGAAATTCTGATTTCTAATTTTAATACGTTACTTAAAAACATATAAATTGCTAACCAAGCCAAATATAAATTGCTAACTAACCCAAATATAAATTGCTAACCAAGCCAAATATGAAATGGTAACCAAGCCAAATATAAATTGCTAACCAAGCCAAATATAAAATGGTAACCAAGCTAAATATAAATTGCTAACCAAGCCAAATATAAAATGGTAACCAAGCTAAATATAAAATGGCCCCCAAAACAATTATAAAATGGTACCCAGGTCACATACATAATTGTTCCCGAGCAAAATATAAAATGGTACTCATGCCAAATACAATGTGGTTCCCAAGCCAAGTATAAAATGGTCATCATCTCATGAAAATGCGAAATGCTATTAAAGATGGTCCACCATGGACACAACATATTCGCCTTATCATTTCTCAATTTTTCCTTTGTCTTCATTTTAAAATGAGAAATGAGGAAACACAAACACTGTCAAAGTACGAAACATTGCCAGGCGACCACCATAAGCTCAGTTTGATTTTTGGTTAAAACGACGTTATTCTTCAATTTTTGGAACCAAACTACGTATAGGGACCCTGATTCGTGAAACATAACAATAGGCGACTGAAAGTGGATAATATTTTTTTAAATGAGAGTTCTGCAAGCAATTGGGCAGAAAAAAATGGTACAATTTTTTCAGGAGGATTCAAAGAGAAGTACTGATTTATAGTCGAAGAACCTTCGTTCCTCTTTTCTTGAACGATTGTTACTTCTTCTTTCATCGCTGTAAGATAAAACGTTGGTGTAAATTTTAAATATGCAATCATTTACTCTAGGGTCAAAATAAATCTCTTTAATATTTTACGTTGGAATACATTGGTAGATTACACTGGGCACTGTATTTAGTACAGTTCATGTAATTTTTCTTGAACATCCATTCGGCATAGGTAATTGTCATAACAGTAGCATCTAAAAATGCAAAGCTTTTATGGGTCTATACAATACTTAATATTTGCTAAAAACCTATTTACGCTAACGGATGTTATTCCGCAGAAAGGTTTACAGTTTCTACTTTTGTAGAAACCGTTTGTTTGTCATTTGTTTTTATACCGTTTATGAAGATTTATGCAAATGAATATTCTCATGAATATCATCAGAACTAAAGCAGAAGGTGCATTTTTGAAAAGTTTACTATTTCTACATCACATGGCTAGTAACATTTATTAGAATTACGATTCAAAGCCGGAGTGGTTTATTGGCATTGGTTTTGTTTGGATAAAATTCACTTTTATGTTTTAATAAACAAAATTAATAATAGAGTACAAGTAGCTGGCAACATCAAAGCGCGTTTAAGTGAAATTTGCAGTTCTTCCTGCTTCCTAGTAGGCAAAATGAATGAGACATCAAATTGCAATCTCCTTATTGTAACTGAAGAAATTGTCGAACAGTTGAACATTAAATATTGCTGTAGGTGTACTTTCCATACAAACAATGGAAAGTAAAATATTGCATCGCTTGCAAAAGAACACACGATATACAATTACTTGTTGAATAGATACATTTTGTTGTAAACAGAACAAAGCAATTCTTAATAATGCAAGTTTTTTTTCGAAATTTGAACACATTTTGAAGTGTCGTGTGCAGTTTATGAGTACAATGTCGCTTACTTGTAAACTTTCATTTTGTTTTATAGCCGGATGCTTTTAAAGTATGCATGCTTTACAACTTATAACGATGTCTGCTAATGGACCCATTAAAACCGTAAACATATCATGAGCGAATGATTGTAAAAACTATACTACCTTGATAGATATAAAGTGAAATGGTCAGCGTTACACCACATTGTTTCTCTTTTCAATTTCACTCACAAGTTCCTAGGTTATTGAACCATGCTTACTGAGACAACAAAAGTCTTTTCAAACGCATTTAATGTCTTTTCATAACTTAACATAAGAAGTATGACTTGCATTGCTCACATATAATATTATGCTTACATACTGACGACAGAAACTTGCAACATTTGAAGGATGCATTTCATATTGGTATTTGAATGAGTTTTTTATGTATGTGATCCTGTATTATAAGTGTGCCATTGTGGTTTTGGAAAACAGGACAAATTACAACGTTTCTTTCTCCAGCACTCATTTTGACGATTTTCATCCACAGCAAGTATGTACAGTTGTACATGGTAACAAATACGTGCAAAAGTTTATGCAAAACCAGGTTAACAGTTTGTATTTTATTACCTTCGAAAATGTGGCCATATTAACTCACATGTATCTAAAATGACCAACCTAACACTCGGGGTTGAAACTTGTATGATGATAGAACTATAGTACCATGGCAATACTTGTAAACATGCATGGTAAACTATCAAAATGCTCCCTGCTAAAGGCGAATGAAGCAGCTAGATAATATATTGTAATTAAATCCAACTTGTATATTTCAAGCCTATTGCACCAATTCTTAATATTTTGAAAAAAAAAAATAAAACTTATATGCTTGGTTAAACATTAATTTATACAGATAAGGCAAACAATTACAGGGGCACTACTATCAGCAAAGCGCTTCAACAAAAGCAGGATCTTAGAGGAATACCCATGTTTCGTTCATAGTAAATAAAATTGTGTATTATAAAATTTATGCAGCAAAATGTCAATACTAAGGTCGCTTTGTGTTAAATGTTGGTCGCTTGGCAAGACGTAATATTACGTTCACTAAGTACGATTTCTAACCAAGGAAAACGAAAAATTCCGTTCTAACAATCTGATTGGCTGAGAGCACAACGCAGTATTACGTCTAGTAAGAAACATTTTTACCCGTAGTCCCTGTTTGAACAGCTGATCGGTGAAACGGATCTATCCCCTTTTGCATGTAATTACGTATTACGCATTCCGTAAAAGGACGTATTATTACGTCCGATAAAACATTCACATTCCAGCTGATACCAGTTACACAGAAATATTCACCTTGACTGCTTGGCATTTCCATTTTAGTTGTCATGCTTGCTTTTACAACAAAAATATTTTAGGCCACCTTAACAACAAAGTATTAGTATAAAATTACCATGCAAGAAGGATAAATGTAAATGCTAACAAACAAGGTAATATTTTCAAGTAATGGCTGTTGTTCACCAATAAACCTACTAGTGCTATTTTATTACTCAAACGTAATTTAAATAGCAAGCCAGGGAATTTAATTCACAATGGTAAACCTATCAAAAGCGAGTAATAGATTTAACGGGACCACTTAGTGGAACCGGCTGACCGGCACTAGTATCATTAGGTTTTATTGACCAAAACTTCTGCACCTGTTTTAATCTTCTTTTTCTATTGTATTCTTTGACGTATGGTTTAAATTGTTACGCATCTTGTAACGTATTAGACAGAACTTCATTCGTACACATTTAAACACAAAAAGCTAGCGACTTTCTTCTAGAGCTGAGCAAATGCAAAATAAAAGATTAAAATAAATTGGTGTAAATATATAAAAACGAGAACAGGCAAAAGAATTAATTTAGTCGTTCTTTGCACATTGATTTAAAATCTTCCTATTTTGTTTCCCTCCGCAAACCGTAAACCGTTTAGTGTTTCATCAGTGTAGTTGATTCAAAGTTTTGCACAAAATGCTCGCTGCATTTTTGATAGTGTTAGTTTTGGACGCTCATGCTTTGGCTGAGCAAGTGGCTGCACAAGCCCATTTGGAAATGACGCAGCGTTACCCTGCTTTGTTAGATGCAAAGGAGAAGGCCCAGCCACACGTAAACACTACACTTAGGTGTGGGGGTGTGGTTACCTGTTCAAATCCCGGCTACTTACTATACAAACCCTTCGAAAGCGTTGGTAAAATGGAGAGATGTGTGTGGTTCATTCACTTCCCAAATACCACCAAACTCGACATAAAGGCTGAATATTTGGGTTATTTCAACGCCAGGGACAAATCCGGGGTTCAGAATGCAGGCGTACTGGTAACTGCAATTTCGTACGACAGCGAGGAACTACGGAACCATAACATGTAAGTTAGTAGTTACTTTAATTTAACAAATGATGGTATATTATTTGCA
Source organism: Entomobrya proxima (assembly GCA_029691765.1). Classification (NCBI taxonomy): domain Eukaryota; kingdom Metazoa; phylum Arthropoda; class Collembola; order Entomobryomorpha; family Entomobryidae; genus Entomobrya; species Entomobrya proxima. The sequence goes on from CM056168.1 coordinate 53,040,322, forward strand.
GCATTTTGTATTATGTTCTAATATCATTCCATAGGTTTTCACCAGGAATGACAGTGAGCTTAAAAGGGAACATCGGCGTTGTAACATTTTGGTCAACAGAGAATATCACCAGTGTGTCTGGATTTATCCTGCGATATAATGCGGTAGATGACGATGCCGGGATCAAAACATACAACAATTTTGGAGACAATTTTATAATGCCTGACACATACGGGTTGAGGTAAGATGAATTTTTAAATTTTGACCGTGTTTGTGTACTTTTGTAAAATGTAATTAATGACTTATTTTTTATTTTGAAACAGGTATCCGGACATACAAAGGAACCTTAGCCAATCTGGCACTGCACCGGAACTCAGCGTACTTGGCCTTTTGCCAAGAAATAATTTTATAGCTGGCGACGTCCACTCTTCAAACAAATCAATGAAGTTTTACTACAAAAAGGATGGACACATTTCAAACACAACCACTTGTGACGACACACAGCAGATAAATGTGTACACCCTCCAGCGCAATACGGTGACCAGTATTCCGGAATATAGCCACCAGTTTATGTAAGACAGTAATATTATTATGGACTAATTTATTATGAAATTTAACCTATTTAACTATATATTTTTAATTAGATAAGAAATAATGAGCATATTTGTTTATGTTTACAGGATATGCGAAGATATTGACACCATGGAGGCTACGATTTTTGATACTGCCATACTGGTTCTAAAAGGAAAATCCGGTTCCAAGAATGCCCTCTGGAGTTTTCTACTTTACTACGTGGACTAACATGTTTGTGAATCCCATCAAAGTGGTTAATTTGTTTACATATTAAGTATAAATAAATACAACACAATATAAACGTTTTTTAACAATGAATAAATTCGTAGTTTAGTAAAGAAAATGCAATTGATTAAACTGTTGAAACTTTACTGTTACATTGATCAATAAGATCAAATCATGTACATTTTTCTTACTTTTATTTCAATAAATACACATGAATATTCTTCTTTATAACGACAGTGGTCTAAAATACTTTAGAACAAGTACAAAATATCCAACGGCTAGAATGGTATTTTTATTTTTGGCACCCATTAATTTGTTGTCTCCGACTTTAACTGGTTTGTTGTTTCGGTGCCGTTAAAAATTATTTCTTGTTGCATTGAAGCTACTGTTTTTATTGAAGTTGTAAGGATGAATTACGAAACAAACCTTTCCCACCTGAGAATCAGACTGCCTTATCAAAACATATTTTGCATTTTTGTCACAAGATTTCTTTAATTCAGCACAAGTTTCGGTATTTACCATAAACTAATTATAAATTTTATCAAGCTATACATCTTTAAATACTTTAACACATAACATCTATCCAGACGAATTTACAACAAATACTCACTGATTATCCTTAAAATATACTGGTATTTTTGCAAATCGGAAATTTTACCTGCATTTCACAAAGAAATATTTATGGATGTTTGCCATAATCTAGCATGCACAATTAAATTGGTACCTCAGTCACAAATAACTAGTTACTGAGCTGCATATAATTTGAAAATTGGCCTAATTATAAGTTGGTTTCTGAAGCAAGAGATTTTGCGCTCCATTATATTGGTGTCTGAAATATTTATAAATTATATCTGAGCTACATTTAATTTGGTATCTGAACTAGGATTAAAATGTAATTTGATAAACATTTAGATTGGAGGTTGAGCAGTACTTAAATTGAAATCTGAGCTACATTTAAATTGAAATCTGAACTACATTCAAATTGAAATCTAAGCAGCATTTAAGTTGATATGTGAGCTACATTTAAATTATAATCTGAGGTACACTTAAAGTTTTATCTGAGTTGCATTTGAATTGGTATCTGACCCACATTTAAATTGGCATTTGAGCTACAATTAAAATTGTACCTGAATCACATTTGAATTGCTATCTTACCTACATATAAATCGGTATCTGATCTACGTTTAAATAGTTATCGGAGTTACCAATAAATTGTTATCTGAATTACATTTGAATTGGTATCTGACCTATACTTAAATTGACATTGCAGCTACATTTCAGATGGTATTTTGGTTACATATAAACCTGTAGCTGAGCAGCATTTAAATTGATATCTGAACTGCATTTAAGTAGGTGTTTGAGCCACATATCTATAGGTATTTGAGCTACACATAAATTAGTAACTGAGCGTTCAATAATTTTATATCTGAACTACATTCAATTGGGTAGCTTTGCTATATTTGAAAGGTACGTTACATGGGTGCTTCATCTAAAATCGGTGCGTTTGTAGAAGAACTTTGCTGATAGAAATGTGCCTGCCTGTATAAAGAAATACTAAACCAGGCATATTGGCTTTACACGAAGCAAATAAATTTTAAACGTAGCCAAACTGTATGGAATTGATACAATAGGTTCTTAACGAAGCAAGTTTTATTCAATTACAATATAATATCTAGCTGATTTATGCGTCTTTATCAGCGAGCATTTTCACAGTTTACCATGCATGTTCAAAGGACTTTTTGCAACAAACGAATATATTTGGCCCATGTCTTTTTTTGAAATAAGACACTGAATGGTTACAGTTCATAGCTCGTTCGAAAGAGCAATTTTTGATTATTAGAACAGCATATTAGTTTAAACTATAACTTGCTGCCCACATTGCGGTTTTTGCAGAAACGTTTTCTAAAAAGCACTACTTACCATGTGCACCAAGGTGCATATTGTAGCAACTCTGTCATTACATGCGATATGTTAAAATCTAAAAATGATAATGATATTTTACATTGTCGTGCCTAATACAACAACAACAGAGATTGCTGTGTTCTCTACAGGATAAAATGTTGCTTCACACAGCATTCAATATTGTCAAAATCAAAATTTGATTATAACCTGGTACTCTCTTTCCGCATTTTTAAATGTCACGTTAATCTTTCCTTCGGCATTTCCCACCATTATATTTTACATTATGTTTACTAGCTTACAAAATAATTTGATACCAAGTTGGCTATAGTCATGTCATGTTGGGTACACACTAACTTTGAAATCGAAGTTACAAATATGACACAAATTTTGTTGAACATTCTTTTATGCAAGTTTTTAAATGGACGAAGCCAATTAATGCGACAATCACTTTATGATTTTAACAGTGAGCTTGAAACTCAATAAGTTACTTCGAATATCTGCCTTGGTTTTGAAATCTTCTTCCCTTGGATCAAGGAAAACAGATTGAGCTGCTCAAACTTTACGCCTGACATAAGAAAATTGCTGTTAAAGGGTATATCGGTAGCCTTTGAGTTTTTGCGTGTTAGTGGATATTATACTTCATTATTTCTCCATTTACGGCACCATCGAATTCCCCAAAACCGAAGGACGTTTTAACAATGACAAATGCGGCCTTGTTTGTAGTATACACTTGTTGTCATTTACCTAAGCGCTTCAGCTTATCTTACGTCACTAGGGAGGTGAGTTGTGTGCTTATAAGAACAGTTTCATATTACGTTTTGAAACATAAGGGCAGTCCTTTATTTACAAACAAAATTGCCAACTCAATAATATTAATGCTGCGAATTGGTAAAAAACCAAGTGTATTTCAGAATTTACAAATTTAAAATACTACAATGTAATAAAAATGATGTGCTTGTGGTAAAATATTCTTGCCGAACGTGAAGTTTTGAAATTGCTTTTAGTGGATGAAAAAATATATTGCACAGACAAGCATGTAATGTGTGGGATTTTGTTTTTTACCTAACTTCTAAATTTTTTTATCTTATAGTAGAATGTTCCTGGTTCGATTCAATCAACAATTTGCATTTTACGGCACCATAATTTCTCCAAGACACTTCAGAAGCACTAAAATCCGAGATAGCTGTTTATTCCATACCATGTTGTACTGATCTATTTTTTGTAAAAAACAGTTTGATATAGTATAATATAAGATGTAATATGTGCCAATATAAAAGACTTAGTTCTAAGCGACACGAAAAAATTGCATTGCCTTTTTGATTGCAACATGCATAGAATTGAATGACGTGAAAGGTAAAATCGACTAGAAATGATATACTATGTTCTGAGAAGATGATGTTTCCTTCTGCAAAGTTGCGACTATGCTCGTAATGAGATATATGAATTTGGATGATGATGAACCATTTATCACTGCTTATCTTTAAGCGTCGTATTTATGCATCCCTGTCGGAACAATGAAAAATATTACATAAAGGTACATGATATTACATGATAGAGAAACAAAACTTGACTTTGTATTCATAAAATGATACATGAATGAAGAAAGATTTAAGTAACAACCGGTAAAATTAAAAGTACATGATGATACAATTTTATGAATCGATCACTGCGTGAAACGCACTCCATAAACGTGGACTTGCAGTGTATTCACGAATTCCATGTTCAGCGTTACTCAGTAGCTGTATTTGTGTAATAGATTAAGCAATGAAAGGCCAGTTACCAAGATAAGTAGATTTTGGCAATCAATTGCATTCGAAAGCGACGAAAAGGGAAAGCATTTTCCAGGTAGTAGTTGGCATTTTGAATTCAAGTTCTGTCTTCACTTTATCTTTTGAAATATTGCATTATCTGTGATATGAAGCGAAGAGGGATAGCTAGCAAAATATGTAAACTGAAACACGAAAACGTCAACATTGACAACTTCAAATGGTCAAAAGAGGAGGCAAATTAGATTAAAATAATTATTTAATCTTTGGACGGTTTTTGGAAATAATCATAGACTGGGTCATCAATTAACTTGGTAAAATTACAGAAAGTGTTAGAATTAAATAACATTTACAAAAAATTTTCTTATAATTAATGTATAATTTCTCTAATTTAAATGCTACTTATCGAAGTTAAACTTTATTTATACCGCATCAGTATTTTTTGGCTTTACCTGTATTAAATATACTTTGCTAGTAACAAGAGTTTTGGATTTTGAGATCCTGTAATTTCAAATTGATTGCAAGAACAAAACCTTTGCAGCAGAATGTGCTAATGTGAATGCGAATGACAATTTTGTGTCATTGATAAATGATACTTAATTGTTTATACTCTGTTCGGTCTTACAAGGTATGCTATTTGACTGTTAATTGCAAATGGAGATTCGATATATCACATCTTGTTTAGCTTTTTGCGTAGATTCCAAATCTGGTTACAATTTGGTGTAAAACGCAAGTTTGGAATTTTAAACAATTAATTATTAATCGTAATTAACGTACAAGTACGCGCGCTTGACCCCAGCAGCATCCCCCAGGAGCTCCTTTCTCTACACACACAACAAACAAAAACACTGCGCGAGAGCTACATCAAGGCACACGCAGCAGCACTGCGCTGTTTTGTGTGTTGTGTGTGTAGAGAAAGGAGCACCTGGAGGATGCTGCTGGGGTCAAGCGCGCGTACTTGTAGGTTAATTAGGATTAATAATTAATTGTTTAAAATTCCAAACTTGCGTTTTACACCAAATTCTAACCAGATTTGGAATCTAGGCAAAAAGCTAAACAAGATGTGATATATCGCATCTCCATTTGCGATTAACAGTCAAATAGCATACCTTGTTAGATGTACAATTTATTTTACAAGTACGATATCAAGTACCTACGTCATTATTTCAAGTCAGCATTGCATACATTTGCCTCTGGAAACAGAAGCTTTTGTGTAAAAAGAAATAATATTTATAGGCAACGACAACACCAAAATATAGTGTTGGACAGACAACAATTTTAAGGTTGCTAGAAATCCTTAACACTGATTTGCAAAAGTGACAATTCCTTTGTTAGGGAAAAAAGAAGGCGGCGTGTGAGTACACTAGATCAATTTTTTGTAGATTAATATAAAGTAACCCGGGTAGGGAAGCCATCACCATTTTTGGCGTCGTAGTGCTTTAAGGTGTTGTGTATTTGGATTATTAATGTCGTACTCAAAACATTTTACATGACTACAAATTGAAGTCAAGTAGTAGGTTACCTACCTATTTATATATTTGGTGTGTCATATTTTGTCTTTAATTCAGCAACAAAAGCATACATAAATCATCATGGTTGTAAATATTTTAGGATTCCGATAAGCAAAAATGTTAGATTTAAAATTTCATGAGTCATTTTGTTAGAAATAATAAGGTATCAAGTTCCGATTATATCATCTTTTTGCATTTTCAGTACCATGCTGTGTATTGGTTCATTGGAAGCAAAAGTTTATTGACTACGAATTTTAGTCTGAAATCAAATTATGCATTTTATTGTGTAAACAAACGATGCAAAACAGATCAGAAATAAACAATTTATGCAAGATTTACAATCACGTAACAATTTTAAACCACGGATGAAAGTAAATTGAACAAATTATAAATGTAAATGATTTGTGAATTTTGCTCAACGAGAATATGTGGAAGCTGCACAAAAACACACTTTTGTGTTTACAGTAACTTTTATTTGTTATTCTCGTTTTTAAATACCATAACTGAGAACCAAAACTGAATGCAAATTCAATCTAAACCGTTAGAAATGAATCCTTAGCTGATGCGTAATGGTATTAGTTTGTTATTGATACTCTGAAATAGAAAGCTTTACAAAACTGCACTTTCTTCTGATACCAATATTGGCAATATCTATTAGCATTATGGTTTTCAAAAAACTGTAATAAAGATGTTTCCTGCACATAATGAAAAATTGTCTGTTGTGTAACATTTGGCAGCAAAAGAAACATCTTTTCAGTAAAGAGTTTTATGCGCCTTCACAATCGATTTTTTTGTAATCTTAGATGCAATTTTTGTGTCAAATATGCAGTATGGGTAATGAAAAGATTCACATGCCATAGGTTGAAAGCAATATCAGAAGTTATCTTGCCATGTATTCAAATTTTAAGTAACTAAGATATTTATTTTTAACAAAGAATCTAGAATAACTTTTTACATAAGTAATAAATTTTAAAGAGCACAAATATTCAATATTACATTTGGTGAAGTAATAATGTGAATGGGTATTATTTTCTGTAAGTCTAATCAAAGTGCATATAAGATTACGTACCTAGATTGGGTCAATGCACTTCTTTGAAAAAAGAAAGGACACACTTGATTTTTTAAAATTTACACTAAATACAATATAAAATAGGTATACTGCATAATATAAAAACAATTTGTTTGAAATGCTTTTAAGTTTTTATTCTTTTGATATTTTACAACATTATTTTTAAATTTTGAACAGTTTTAATATTTTTAGACATCCCCAAACAGTTCCTTTTGCCAGTATTTTACAATCCGGCACAAGTGTTTGTCGGACTATATACGCCAGAAACTGTTCTTATTTATCAAATTTAAAAACTCATATTCTACGCATTCTCATAGAGCTTTCTAATAATTAAATATGACTACAGTTTAGAAGCTTATTATAAGACACGCATCAACATTAGGCCCATTAGTATAATTCATTTGCTGTTTTCTAAACCCATTATTATAACTCATTAAATGTATTTTAATCCAATAATTGTATTTTAAACCCATTAATATAACCATTTAAACTTATTTAAAACCCATTAATATAACCCATTAGTTTTATTTTGAACCCGTTAATATATCCTTTAATCTTATTTTAAACCCACTGCTCTAGGATCAAGTTTTGCTGTTATAATACACGATTCCACACCAGTAAACATTCCCAAACATTTTCATTTTACGATCGTAACTATCAATAACAGAGGCAAGTTTACTGATTTACCATTGATCTTTGAGTGTTCTCTGTGGACTCTGCCGGTGACAATGGTGGTGGCGTTGGCTCTGGAGACCATCGGGCTGAAACTGATTCATTATCACTCTCATCACTTGAAGAGAAAGCCTCCAAAAGATTTAGAGAACGGTCAATATGAACTGGTAAGTATGTCCTTTGCTTTGCCTGGTGTTTGCTAACCTTATGCACTTGGTCAAGATGCTGCATAAGCACACACTTATCCTGAGATTTGTAGGTACACTTGGATCCGTCTTCTTGCCTTTTGGGACAAACAAAAACATTGTACCTTACCAAGTGATGATGCCTACAAACACAAAAAAAAGATTACGTTTACTGAAAGAAAAATGCTTGAACAAAAAGAAACTTGAAGTTGTCATAACTCACCTCATGTGCCAATTTAGAGCTTTTTTGTTTTTAAACGTTTCCTCATGCATTGCACAGGTAAGTGTGCCTGATTGCTTTCTTAAAGCCAATAGCTCTTTGTTTAGTGCTTGCGCTTGGCTGGTGGTGGACGCTAAGGCTTCGAGTTTTCTAATATTTTTGGATACAGATGACGCTTTTTTTGTCAGAACATCTTGAAGATTTTTGTGTACATTTTCAAGCAACATATGCTCTGTGGGACTAGAGTGAAGCTTTTTATAATGCTCTACGCTCTGAATTACTGTTGCATTTACAAAGTTGGTAATGGCATTTTGCATCAGTATCATCTGAAAGCATAAAAGAGAAAGCACATAGTAATAATCGCTTTAAAAAGTATGTAAAATTGTAATTTTGTGGAATGTAGATTATTGTTATTACAAAAAGATATAAATATTATCAATAATTTTACCGTTTGAAGAGACGAAGTGCTACTGTTGTGATTTGTACCCAATGCGGGAATCTATGAAACAAATATTAAAAAGTTTTATTCTTAAACTAAACCACAAAAAACGTAATATGCAAATTTGGCATACATGACAATAACGTTCATTACTGAACTGATTGCTTAGGTTGAAAAATAGTTTTCATTAAAGGCGTTTATGTGTAAAAAAATCAAAAAGCTTTTGGTTTACATCTGCTACTTTTTGCCAATACATAAACAATTGGAATTTATAAGTTTTCTGTCCATAATAATCATGTATGGATTTACTAAATTTGTTGCGGATTTTTAAGTTGCAGTTTTTTGAATTATTTAAAACTGGTATTGGAAACCATTACCTCATTTGCACTGACTGCATTTGCTGTTGATACCAGGGTATTTCTTATCAAGCGTCGTTTCGGCAATACCTGCTTTAAAAATCAACAAATAAATTTTCATTTTAAAAGATAAACAATATGCCGTAATTATCAGCAGTGTTTGCTAGCAATTAAAAGAGATTAAAAAAGAAGCACTTATGTGATTTTAAATGTGTTAACATTACACTTAAGTTAATGTAATGTCTGATTTTTTAATGTAGCAGCAGCAACCTCTACAAATATGGTATAAAACATACAAATTGCAAATCGTCATTCATTCAATCAATTGAAACAGTCCTTTAGATTCCCGTGGAAACAAAAAGCGGGAGAAAATATTTTGTTTTAATCATATTTTAAATTAAACTTACACGACTATCGCCACGTTTTGAACCACTCGGCCCACTTTTGACAGCAGCTTTTGCCTTTCTTGGATACTTGGTTCTTACCTAAAACAATAATGTAAAACAGCAACGTGACGTAAAGACCGGAATTAATTATGTTTGATCTATAAAGTAGCTTATTTTACTGGACTGATTGCACCCAATTCACTATTGCGGGATTTCTGTTTGATTCAATAAATAGTGAATTATTTCAGACCAACTCATTTTCAATTCAAGCTTTTTAAACACACTGCTTCTATTTCCATCAAACTACCTCAGTAATTTCAAATTACCTTAAAGCATACACTATTTACAATTCAATTTTTGAATACGAAAGTCCTACTTACCCTCTGGCAGGCTGAACGTTTTTTCTTTTCCTGCCCGTTTCTGGAATTCACACGCACCTTCATTTTTCTTGCTGGTTATATAGTTTGGATTTCTACATCAGGAAAGAAATAACATAGTGTTCAGGAAAATTGCACAAACATTTTTATCACATAAATCTTCCCAGACAAACACATCTTGTTTAATATTACTTATTTGTTTGCCAAATATATTATGTTTTTCTTTTCGTTTTTCATCCAATATTTCAAGGCTTACTGCACTAATTTTCTATTCCACCAAAAAGAAAAGGACCGTTTTTAGGAAAATTCTAATTTCTAAGTGACAATATTGGATTAAATTTTGATAATATTCTGCGTTTTTACGGATAAGATTGTTTTAATGAAACATCCGCATACAGATTTTTAACACAACATATTAACAATAAAAACTGTAAACCATGTTGGGGATCTAAACTACTTACCTTGTATTTTAATTTTCAAACTATCTCTGTTATTTCTGTGTAGGTTCTACGGGCGCACTTAAAAACTTACAAAAGTAGCCTGGAAAATCTTCTCTAACGAAACACTTCACGAGGGAGATATGCTTCTGGCAAAATCCAGACACCTACTGTTGATACGGAAAGGGGAGCTGCTTGTGTTGGTAAGGGAATCGCTGAATAAGTATAGTGCGACTTCAGGATTTGAATTCAGGATGAATAGGCGTAAGTTATAACTTATCTGGACAGTACGTGTAATTTATCCCTATCCATATGTAACGTTTCTGAACCAGATAAATTGGAAGCAGCAACAATGTTTTTTGAAGCACAAGTCAGCACAACAAGATATTGAATATGTAACAGTGTACATTGTATTCACCGACACGAGGGGAGCTTCTTCGTTTCAGGTAGCAATGAAATCTTTCAAGATAATCCTACACTTGCCGTTTTATTACCTCATATTCTTTGGTATTTTCTTGTAAGTGTAAAGGTACGTAATAAGACTTGACAATGAATTTTCGGTATGTTGTAAAATTTGTGTAAAAGTTTTTATTATGTCGGCATACTTTTTGCGCTTTTGTGAAATGTCGACTAATTTTCATCCAAATTTCCCATTTTAACTTTACATGTAGTTTTTAGTATTAGCAAAATTCTTAGATTAGCCGGTTGATTAAAATCTATAAAAGATACATGCTAATCTTGAAACTTAAAGTAGAAAATGTGCCACAAATTCTGGTAGCTAATTCCTAGTGCGAATTTATAATTGCGCGAAAACAATTATTGCGTAATATTTATACGCGTTTAACAGTTGATAGAGATACAAATATATTACTTTGAATTTCTACATTATTTTCTTCTAGATTAACAAAAATTGCATATTTACGTTCATAGCATGTCATCATCATCCAAAAGTTGCTGTTGAAGCGTATAGGTAACATTTGAGTTATTTTGCATCAGTTTTGAGATCGTGTTGCTTGCCATATCCCCTCAGCATTCTTTCGTTTTATGGGAGCATTAATTTTCCAAAGCCCCAGCAGACGCTTTGGAATTGACAAGTGCCGGCTTGTTTGTGGTATACGCTAGCGGTCTTTGTTTTCACTTAGTAAAGATATCACTGGCGAGGTGAAAAGTATGCCAATACGAAAAGCTTCATATTACATAAAGAAAATAATTACAGCTTTTTCGTTGCAACATATTATTTTGTAGCACGCACCGCTTGGTGAATGCAAAGTGTAATATTTAACATACACATACATTCACTTCAAAATTTGTCATTTTCACAAACTTGATTATTTGATTTGGATAAAGTGAATCTTCTGTCGACTTCAGCGATGATTTGTAAAAGCAATAAAGGTTTACACAGAAATCAGTAAAACAAATTTGAAGCAAAAAGTATATTATTGAATAAACTGAAATATTGAACTGGCATAAGACATTTTTTCAACAATTAGGTGTTTTTAAGTAGCAGCGACAATTACATGTGTTTGACAAAACAGGCTTTAGTTTTATTGAAGCTTACAGCAGAACAAAAGTCAAAATTTTGTTAAATTTTGATTAATAGCCTCATTAAATGTATTTGAAGTTCATACAATCAGCAGTGAAAGTGAATCTCCTGTTTGCCTTAAAACATTGTAAGATTTCTGTAAAAGCAAGAAAGCAGCAGGAATTTTGACATAAAAACATATTTCCAGGAAAATTGAGTAAATAAAACGTAAATAAAACAACTCTCATATTTTTTATTTTTGTGTATCACTTTGTTCTCAAACAAAATACCAATTTGCTAAGAAATCAAAATTATTGCCAATCGAATCCAAAAATTCAAATTTTAACTTTTGCTTTTGAATGTCATATTCCAATTAATTTTCCAGTACAGCCTTCCCTCTACAGTGCTGGTAATGTTCCCAGCAGAGAACTGCCAACTTCACAAATTTAATGCTGCAAATTGTAATGTCATTATTGTAAAAAGCAGATGTATTCCAGAACTTTTGAATAAAATCATATAACCTAATAAACGATGGGCTTGTGTTTTTATTATTTTTCTCAGACACAAGTTATGTGCCGGCAGCGGCAGTGGACCATAAAAACACATTGTTTCTCTAATCTACCAAAAAAACTGTTATTTCCTTTTATGGTATCATAAAAATCTCCAAAGCACGCCAGACGTTCTAAAATCTGTGAATGCTGCTTCATTCTTGCAATTCTGGCCTGTTGCATATTTGGGTAGTAATCGTGCTGCTGATATGGTATATTATGTGCCACTATCAAAGGCGTAATTTTAAATGACACAAAAAAGAAACACATTGGATTCGTACCCTCAACATGCATAGCATTCAAGTGTGATAACATGAAAGGCGAAAAGTAAAAACCAGCGTAACATGCAATTTATTGCAAAAACCTTTTTTAGAATTTACAAGTTTCCATCATCTAATAAGTTGAATCAGATGAAAATGATTATCTTTCTGCTTCAGCAATTATGTGAATAATTTTTGATTATTGCATTTTCCCTGATATAAAGTGATGATAGATGGCCAGTAATCGATGTGCCTTGAAACAGTGGAAACTTTGCCAATGTCAAATATTCTAAAACGTAAGCAGTTTTATTTATATTACACAAAATCAGCCTTAGATCATTAGAACTGTATTGGAAAATAATCATAGGCTGGAAAATCATGAAACTTAAGTAAAACGATTGACATCGGTCGATATTGAGGCTGGACTAACGTTTACATAGTTTCTATTTTATTTAATCAATAATTGCTTTCATAGGAAACGCTTGTTACATATTCCGTCCTTAGAAGTCACAAGTCCTATCTCCGTAACAAATATATTTTGTCTGTATGTCCAATTTTGAATTTGTAGTTCTACCATTTTTGCCTTGATTACTACTACAAATGTAATGTGGCAATAGTAACCGAAAAGTCATAGATCGTTGACACAATATACGTGAAAATGAAAAGTCAAAAGGATAGAGCAAGTTTCTATTCTATTTATCTACCATAATTCAATTCATGTAAACCTAAAATGCAACAATGTTGTTGAAGGATACGTTATGTCACTCTTTTAGAGATTGGAATGATTTTGCACTGAACCTTTATTAATATGGGAGAATGCTTTTGAATAAAATTTTATGATCTAATAAACGATTTGCTTGTGTTTTTATTATTATCCTCAGACACAAGTTTACTGCTGGCACCGCTTTTTTAATTGTTTTCAGTGGACCATAAAAACACATTGTTTCTCTATACTTGCGAAAAACTGTTACGCTGAAAAGCATATAATGGCTGGAGTTTCACATTTTACTCACCTGACCGTTCCAGAAACTATGCGTTTGGTAACACGTTGTTGGTCTTACCTTTTTAACAATTTGGGCTTTAAAGCATCATTAACTTCTTCAAAACACCTCAGACGTTCTAAAATCTCTGAGCTCTGCTTCATTCGTTCCATCCAGATATATTTTTGCATAAAAGTCATGTTGCTGATGAGGTATAATATGTGCCACTATGAAAGGCTTAATTTTAAATGACACGAAAAAAATGCACATTATGCACATTTAACCTGTCCCGTCAACATGCCCAGCCTTCAAATCAGATAATATGAAAATGAAAGGTAAAAACCAGTCTCACATGCAATTTTTTTTTGCAAAAACCGTATCATCCTATAAGTGGCGTCAGGTTAATATGATTCATTTTTCTGCTTCAGTAGTTATATGGATCCTTTTTTAGCACTGCATTATCTCTGATATCGAGTGGTGATGTATAGCCAGCAAGGGATGTGCACTTGGGTACAATAGAAACTCAACATTGCTAATGTCAAATATTCGAAGGAGTAGCCAATTTTTATTTAATTAATTACAGTAATTTTTTATCAATAGAACTGTTTTGGAAACTCTTCACAGAGTGGAATATCATGAAATTTGGTATTAAAACTCGTAAATTTTCACGTGGAAAAGTTAACTCTTACATGCACAGATAAATTTCTTTGCATTAAAGTGCACCCACTACATGCACATATTATATTGTGCTAGTTCCGTTAGAAAACTGCGATATCTAAAAAAATGATAACTTAATCTGTGCAATGATAATAGTTTTTAAAATTTTCTATCATTTTTTTCCTTTCTTGAAACTCAACTGCGTTTCTCAGTTTTGTGGCTAATACGTGGCCAAGTTTTGTAGAGTGCATTATATTTTCTATGCTGTTGAAAACATAATAGCGTCGAAGATTCTAAAAAAAATGCACTAAACTTTACAAAAGTTTTTATTACATATAATCAATACTTTCTTTCATAGAAAAGCTGTTTGCATATTCCGCAGCGGTATTTTAAGTCCTCTTTCTGTAAAAATATACTTTGTTTGTTTCGCCAATTTTGAATTTGTAGTTGTAGCAATTTTGCCTTGATTACTGAAACAAAAGTGACGTGCAATAGAAACGAAAAATCATAGTTTAGAACCGTTAACAAAATATACCTAAAATTAGAAAATCTACCTAGTTTAATTCAAAAAGATTTGAAGTGCATCAATATTGTAGAATAACTTAGATTTAGTCTATTGAGAATTTGAATGCTTTTGCATTAAAAATTTCGTAATATGTGAGAATGCGATAAAATATCGACCCTACAAGCATTCTTTATACAAGACAATACCAATTTGTGTAAGTTGGTACCACTAAAATCTAAACCAAACATTGTATTTCAAATTTTATCAACTCAAACTAATTTAGCCAAACGTGCTACTTGTGGCGACAGGATAAACCCAGGCTCATGGCTAATTTGCTAAATAAATTGGCTTATCAAACCTTTCATAATATGTACATTCTTAATACCATCGATTTATCCCTAAAATTACATTGTCGGAAGTCATGATTTTATTAGGCGTCATCCACTAATGACGTCACTAAAAAATCGCTATTTTTCGGACCACTGACTGACCCTTGTCATTATACTGTCACTTTTTGAATTTACCACTGACCCCACTTGTCATGTCACCTTAGGTTACATGAGGTCACCTGACACCAATAATTGGAATCTCAATTTTTAAGTTTGACTATGATGACTTGTTTCAAACGTTATTAATATCTCATTGCAAATTATTTTACATATTCTTAAATACATTTAACTATGTTTGATTAAAAGTCATTGTTATTTCTGGAAAACTCAATTGCGTCGTTTGAAGGTTTAGTACAGGCTTGTAGAACAGAATACAAAAGTAAATATAATCATGTTGTTGCAGAGCTGGGATGGGATCGAGATCCCGGGATCAGGATCCTGCCAATTTCATGGGATCTCGGGATCGCGGGATCTGGGATCCTGCCGATTTCATGGGATCTCGGGATCCTGACAATTTTATGGGATCTCGGGATCTTGCCAATTTTATGGGATCGTGGGATCGCGATCCCACAATTCCATGGGATCGGGATCATGCCAATTTTATGGGATCTGGGATCCTGCCGATTTCATGGGATCTGGGGGGGGACGGACCTGGCTTCTATTTCCAATTTTTCCCCGTACAAAATGTCCAAACCAAGATTTCTTCTCCAAGATCCAAACCAAGACCAAGATCTTTCGATCCCGCGATCCCAGATACCGCATTTCGGGATCTGGGATCAAAGATCCCTTTCCAGCTCTGTGTTGTTGGCGTTTATTACAGGTTTTAAAACAAAGGCTAGTTTTGTTACTTTTGATTGATTGAATTTGAATTTTGCAAAAACCCTAGATACGGAAATTCAAAGCAGAACCAAACAGGCATAAGCTTTAGCATTGAAAGTCTAAATCTGAAACAGAGAAATATCAATAAAATATTACGTAGCATATATTCAGATGTCACACAACTAAAACAGGATAACTGTTTTTCCTTAGAGGAATTCAATAAGGGATAGTTAACTCTTTGGTGGTACGGTAGTGACGTCACTTTTTCTATTAGCCACCCACCCACCCATATCACTAGTCGTCACTCTCAATGAAAGACCACCGACTAACCCTAAAATGTGACGTCATTAGTGGATGGCGCCTTATTGCTAAACAAAAATGTCAGATTTCTGGAAAAATCTTTTATAACATACATTTTCAAACATTTTTAGTTAATGATAGTTTATTGTGGTTAACATAAAATTAATTACACACACCAAAAACAACTTCAGCCTTAAATAATATGCAGTTTGCTTGGTTTACAAAATGTTTATCTGGCATAGAAAATAAAATAGACAAACCAATAGCTTTTCCGCAGAACCAGCAAGCTATAAGCACTTCTTATTTAGAACACTACTGTCAACAGTAAACGCCATAAAAATAAATTGAGCCATCCAATCACAAGAACGTTGTCTTTCATTATCGTTGTCACGTCTAGCAAATTTAAAAACAGCAATGGTTAGGTCAGCTTTTCTCATATTCCAAATTCATCATCTCAATACATCTGCTCCAATAAGCGCTAAACCCACCTTATTTCTTAAAACGTTGCCGTTTGTGTCGGTTCTTCTTTCAAAAAAAATTGTCCAGTATGCAAATCTTCCAATCTGTATCTCCTCCATGTGTTTTCTTTCCACCATCCTCAAAGCGGTCTGCATACTCTTCCATTTTCCTCAAGCAATCCTCTGATGCACAAATTTATTGTCTGCTGTTACATTGTTTAAAAATCAATAGTCCAAGCTTGTTAAATACAGTAAATAATTTTATTTAAATTGTCGTTTAAGTTGTAAAAATTCGACCAGTAACGAAAACATCCATTTTAATCACAAGTTGATCACCTTTTTTGCTGTGTGTGTGACTTAACCACCAAATTCTAGACCATTTGGGAAAATGTTGAAGCTAATCAATTTTGAGCGTACGAAATTTTCCCAGTAGCATTTTCATTGTGTAGAATAAAAACCTCGGTCGCACTTTCCTTGACAATATTTTGTAGTGAACTGAATAGAATTTGCACAAAAATTTAAAGTCGGGTTAAAGTTTGTACCAATAAATTATACGTATGACATTTCAGTTTCAATGGCATAATTTCCAAAGAGCTCACCCTTTCAGGATAATATATGTTTCAGCACAACAATGTATTTTCTTGCTGACCTTTGTCAACAAACAACTTACAAATTGCTCTATCATTCAGAGATGGCCTGATCAGAATTTCTTCATTATTATGCCAGTTTTATTCTGCAATTTTTGCACTTAACTTCAAACATTTCAAAATAAGTTGAAATATATTTTTTTGTTAAAATTATACAAATTGCAAAATGTTGAGTCTAACTGAGTACAAATAATTGCGTAACAAATCTATTCAGGCTGTTTTCAGCTGTTCTAATAATTTTTAAGACGAAAAGCTTCCCACCGTATTTTCTCAAGTTGACCAAAAAAATCATCGAGGGATGTCATTTCTTTGTTTGCGGTTGTAGCGTGCGTTGGCTTTAGGTGCATACATGTCTTTACATGAACATTTACACTTTCAGCCCATCACCTTAGCCTACAATAACCGTAAAAATCGTAAATTTTCCCGTGGCAAAGTGAACTCTTACATGCACAGGTAAATTTCTTTGCATTTTAAAAAATTGATAATTCAATCAGTGCAATGATAATAGTTCTTTATTTTTCCATCATTCTTTTTCTTTCTTAAAACTCAACTGTGTTCATCAATTTTGTAGTTAAAACGTAACCAAGTTTTGTAGAGTGCGTTATATTTTCTGTGCTGTATAAAACATAATAGCGCTGAAGATTCTGATTGTTCATTAAACTCAGGAAGTTAGACATTGTTTGCTCTAGAACTGTAAACTGACCAATGCTAATCTGCTTTGCTGAAGTGCAAAAATATCAGCAAAGGTTCATGTTTCACGAAAACTGCATCAAACAGGTTTTATGTTTATAATTTTTTGATATGCAATGTTCATTCACCTTAAAACACGTAGGTGTAAAGTAAATAATGAACAAAACTGCATAGCACGTACTCCCCACTTCGATTTCTTTGGCTCATAATATGTATGCTTATTATAATATGTACTTCTGCTTTGTGCAGCAGAGCTCATGTTCACAAAAGCAAAAAAGCAAAGAATGTTGTATTATAAAACGCTGTTGGTATACGTGCACAGCAAAATGCAAGAAAAAATGTTGTGCAAGTACGTTTTAAGCAAGCCAGTTTTTTGTTGCGGTTCCACGTAATGAATTCACTGAATTCTTACCATGCAACAATGTAGCAACATGGAAAATTTATTATTATTCTGAACTTGTTTTATACTGGCTTTGACTGCTTTCAATGAGTGCAGGAGCGTGTTAATGAAACGGCAAGTCAGCAAAGTCAAGGTTTTTTATTCTGCTGACGCTGAGCTTGCCAGATAAACGGGTATTTTGCCTAAGGGCTATAATGAGCAGCAGCAGTAGCTATATTCTGATTTCTGAAAAAACGTTTTACTAATACTTGTTCATATGTGAGAGCTCTTACTGGATTTGGAGGGCGACATTCAGTATTCATTTCACGCATAGTTGTTGAAAGATGAAAATTTGTGTGATAATGAGAACAAAAAGTTATTGAAAATCAAAATCAGATTGAAAATTTTTAAAGTGTTGCAAACCAAGGTCATATTTACTGCTCTATTAGAATTCAATTTATAAAGAATATGCTTTAGCCATGAATCCATTTTTAATACATGAGTTCTATTTTGTAATTTATCTGGTGCCACTAATGGAGTTTGCAGGAAACAAAAAAACCTGTTCTGTTTGCTGGGTTTAGTGATTCATGCATCGTAAGCACATATTAAAGTATATTTCCGTTTGTGCACCACAGCTCTACTGCACATACTGCATGCCAATCGCGCTCATTTCTCTGAAATGTCAGAAATTATATGCTTAAAAACCGTTAGTGTGCAGTGTGCAGTTTGCAACAGGATGAGAAAGTGGCTTGCGTACAAGTACAATGTACCGTTTATATTATTTATGTTATTGCGGCTGCATAAAGTGAAGCTGTTAGCACTAAGCAAAAAAATGTTAGCTGCTGTTTCTTCGTCTTCATGCGATATCTGAGTACATAATATTGCTTTGCTGCTTTCAAACAAAAAAGAAATATACTGAGTGATACACAACAGTGGATATTGCAATATTGCTGTTTCTTTATTCGTGTTTTTTTGCGTACATGCATTATTACATGAACTCCGTTACATCAAGAAAACCAGGACACCAACTGCAAAAACCAGGAATGTATTACGTTTCAAACGTTTTTGCTTGCACAGTATGCACAAAGTGCATTGGTCACTCTCAGTTTTTATAGGCGGCTAAAATACCGGTTTACTTGCGTAATACTTTTTATGTTGCACTTGAACTGCTTGCTTTTTGCTTTGGTTAGTGAACTTCAAGAGTTTGGTTACAAAACAGGTGAAGAATTTTGTTGGTGCTTTGGTTGACAGAAAATTCATTACGTAAGCAACTGCATAAACTCATTAAAAAATTGCATTTGCTGGAGTTGTTTGTTGCTGGAATAGCAGTAGTGTTGCGGTGTAATAGTAAAGTTTCAAAAAGTGATTTTCAAATTTTCACGTTCCAGAAACGAAAAAAAATGTTTGTCAAGTTTGTCTCCGCGATTGTGATTTTCCTTAGTATTGGCTACGGGCTGAGCGACCAGCTAATCAACAATTCTAGCAATGCATCCATTACTTCGGAGACTGGTGGTGTTGGAAAGATTACTAAAAAATCCCCAGAATCTCCACGGTGTGGCGGCGTATTAACTTGCGCAGACACAATGCGCTTTATCGCACACAAACCCTACGAAACATTACTTTCTAATGAGCGTTGTGTTTGGGTTATTCATCATCCAAAACAAACTGCGTATTACATAAAACCTCAACTAGTTGGATTTGCTCGTAATGATACACAAGGTGATCTTCCGGTTGGCCTTGTAGTTACAGGAATAAATTTTGCTGACGACGGAATCAAGTCGTACCATCTGTAAGTTTTAAAAACTTTAAAAAATTAAAAACAAATTTCTTACAAATTTTCATTAAATAAAAGGCTAAATGTTTTTCTAATAAAAAAATGTAGTAAAACAAAAATATTATATTTTTACTTTAGAGAAAATCAAGAGAACTCATTGACGTTGGAGGCCAACGTGATGGTAATTACATTCTGGACAAACCAGTTGAACTCAGAAGCTGTTCATGGATTTATTTTGGAGTTTGGCGTAACCACAAGTGAAACGCTTCCTTCAGTTTCTTCTCATAGCGAGCATCATATAGTAATGCCTGACACCTATGGATTAAAGTGAGTATCTATAAGCTCAATAAATTGTCAGTAAACAAATTATTTGTAAAAACATTTGGTTTATTTTTAAAGGCATCCAAGTAAAGGTGCCGAGGTGGACACTGAAATTCCGTCTAAGGAACTCAGTGTTTATTCTTTTATTCCTCGAAACAATATGGCTCATCAGCGACAGATGAAGATCAACTACAGACGGCTAACACCGATTATCACTGGGAAACATCGATGTGACCTCCAATATGTCACCATATTTCTGTTTGAATTCCGGGAATCCGAGACTCGTCCCAACTACTACTTTACTAATATGTTAGAATAAGTAGCTTAACGAGTTTTTTTTTGAAAGAGAATTTTGAACTGATAAACCTTCTTTTTTAACAGACTATGTGAGGACAACTCGTCAAACAACCAGGGGGGAGATGACCTCATCCTCTATATTATCCGAAGTACCCGACCCAAGGCCGACCCAAACAGACTAATGGAATTCACCTACACTGATTAGGTGACAACACTACTACACATTTAGTAATAATTTGGAAATATAACATTATCAGAAAAAAATCTTAATGTGTTTTACACAAATTTTGTGAAATGTTTATGATTATTAACCTATTTTAATATGTACATCAATTTTATTTAATTCATAAGTTTAAAAAATAAAATTTCACCATTTGCTGATTTTGAAACAAGTTTTGGAAATAAAATTTAAAATAATTATTGTTTTTATTGTTCTCAGTTTATTTCATGCAGCCACATTGCAATGATAACCATTTCTAAACTTCTATAATTTGTTTACTTTCCTTCGCCTCCAAAATTTCATTTGCTTCTAGTATTTAAATTCCCAAACACATCAGCCAGTAACAACACAAATATGAAATATTTTTTATTATCCACACCACTGGCAACGCTTAAGGTGCAAGGGTGTTGTTCTCAAGACTTGCAAACAGCTTGCGTTCGGGTTACCTACCAAAATTCTTAGAAGAAAACGGTAAGCAGCCCAAACAAAAGTCAGCTGATATTCTAACTTAGTTGGTTTTTAAAGCTCCTGAGTCGTCAGCATTATTGCATTTCCCTAAAGGTAACTACGAATTTGATTTTTTGTGTCCCGTTTTCTTTCAAGTACTTGTGATTTTTCTGTTGTTGGAAAGTTTGCAAAATATGGCAGTTGCTCAAATCTGTAGCATCGTAAACACTAAAGTACATCGATAACAACAGCTACATGTGGTTAAAAAATGCAAAACAGGCAATGTTTGAAAATAAATGAATCGTGAAGTTATAGTTGCTGATAGCAACGAAAGTGATCAAATAGTGGTTTTAAGAATGGAGAAATTTTTATGTTTACTTTTTTTGCGGCAACAACTCGTGTTTAGTGACTCGGCCTGTTTCTCTTGATGGTTTCAACAAACGAAAAAAATTACTGGCGAGCACATTGTTTGTACACAATTTACTAATACGATTTCTAAAACCATATATTATTGAATATGAGGAAACATTTAAACATAATGTTTATCAAAGAAAGAAAGAATCAAGAAGGCTGGGCTGGGGAAAATCACTTTTGGTGGCGGAGCAGAAAAGATGTTAGTGTCACAAACAGTAGGCACATAGGGTACAAAAAATGCAATATTATCAACAGAAAACAGCAATTTATCAGTAATATTGCAAATATTCCCAGTGTCTTTTCTAGTACTTAATAGGAAACATTTAGTCTAATTTTATAACAATGAAATATAGGACTAGAAAATTTTCTTAAAAAACGAAATTAGCAGACTGACCTTGAAACTTCTATGAACTTATATAATTATGTAATCATATTAAATGGCTTTTCCGTGTTTTTATAAGCCCTTAAGCCATTTGTTTTTTGCACTATGAGCGACTTTAGTATTTTTGAGTTATTCATAAGTTCTCAAGACAAACATAATCAAACAGAAAGTAAAACCGGAACGAAAGCAAAGGAACAGGCATCTAGCCATATGAGAAATGTACAGGAGCGTTAGAGATTGATTCCAATTATTGTATGAACTTTTGTTCCCCTATCAAAACATTCAGAACAAACATAGGGTTAGTTTATATCTGCGTTCTGTTGAAAGATAGGAAAGCACATATTTGCTTGCTGGAATGGAATATATTAAAATTTTTTATAATTTTTTGTTATTTTGTATAGAAAATGAACAAATGGAAAGTGAAACATCGATAGTCTAATGGTACGTTTTTTTTCGAAAAAATAATATTTTAATAATATTTGAGCTTCTACCAGAAAGAAGCAATATCAATTGGGATTTGCTTGATTTTTTGGAATATGAAAATAGAACACAAAAAATATACACAATTTTCTTGTTCTTTTAGCACTTTGGATGCAATCACCGGATTCTATTACGGAAAATGATGATTTATTTGTCCTACGATTTTGTTAAATAGAATTTTTGGAAACATAAATTTTTCCCATGCTTATGAATTTTATAATGTGGCTGGTCCTCTGACAAATCATTCTTTAAAATAAATAAATTCTTGTACAATATTATACAACGTCAGGCATTTGGTTTATTGGACATTGTTAATGATTATATGAAATAATTATTAGCAATTAAGTGTTACCTGTAAGAGTTAGCTATGATATTCAGGCAACATACCGACATGTACTAAAATAAGAAAAGCAGTGGCGTACTTTCAGAACTAGGCAAGAGTCGGTTCAAAATTGTATTAAAACCACATGCATTGATTGAGTCATTTAACTGCCAAGAGAACTTTTCAAAAATTGAATTTAAACAATTGAATATGATAATACAAGTCAACTATTAGAAGTAGAATTTTCAATTTTATTTCAAACAAGTGGCCATGACGAATTGATGAAACAATTCGACTATAGGGTTCCTGATTCAGGGATCAAATTTTAGTTTCATGTAAAACAATCAAATTGTCACGTTATAACTCAACATTATGACAAAAAATCGTCATAACTTTCGATCCCTTTGACCTAGCTTGTGTCATGACACGTGGTGATACATAAGCCAAGTTGGTGATATCGTGCAAATAGTTACTAAGATATCGCGCCGACATACATACAATTGAATGTATGGGTATATAACGCCATATTATTAAGTAGCTATTGCTACATAATAACCACATTTTTGTTAATCTGCATGAACTCAATAGAAAATAAACAACTTCTGCTTGTTCTCTTTTTCTACTATTGTAAACTTTCACCACAGTAAATGAAAGCATTTTCTCTACTTTGGTGAATACTCTCGTGTCAAAATAAAAGCTGCACTTTATGGTAAACTCAAGAATGTTACTATTTGCAATAAGGCACTTGTCAACTCTCCACGTACGTTTGATAATTTACAATTGCTAATAATTTCACCCATACTGGATACAATCTGCGTACATCCTAAAATTCAATTTGGGTTTGCAGTTATAGCAAAGTGTCTAAAACATGCAGAATATGTAATGTTTCTGCAGAATATTTGTAATATTCCTATTCCTTCCACACAATATATTATGCATTTTAAACACGCCATCATATTGCTTTGCGTTGCTTCAAAGACGTTTGCAACTTTTATTATGAGTTACTGTCTTGCGGGAGAATTGTGTAAAATGTTTTGTCGTTACGTCATATGTAGCGGCCTTTGTTCTAAGCCTGTTTGTACTATTACCGATTTGTGCAATAAAGGGTGCTGTTAAAACCTGTAAATATCTGCGGATGACGATTGTCTAAATTTTGTTAGAAATGACAATGTTAGTAGGTAGGATTAAAACACACCATAATAGTAACCAAATTGTAAGTAGAAACTTTGTCGGCGATCAAAGTAAAACAACAAAATATGGCTAAACCAGAAATAAGAATGTGGTACGAAATCATTTCGCCATTTAACGGTTTTTACCAGTTGACTACGAGATTACACACTTTGAATTAGCAGGCGCTAAGTAACGGCCGGCTGTCACGGGGAGCGAGACTGGTAGGGCCGTACCATGTTCAAGATTTTAATAAAATTATAACAAAATTTAGAATGCAGAAATACACATGCCAAGTAGACAAACTACAAGTTTGTATGGTGTTACACAAACTTATATATGCAGTAAACAAGATAGAGGTTAATGTTGTTTTCATAAATATTCTATTATCAGTTTTTCATTTGAAAATGAAGCAAATCAAGTCAAGTCAATAACCATGTTGATTGGCGTCGACTTCATTAAAGTGGAGTTTCCAAGCAAGTAGTTAAAGGAGGAGAGGATAAGACTTGTTCTGTTTGGTAAGTTGGTGACGCGAACTAATTAAATGTGTGGTTATTTTAATTCTTTGCTTTTAGTTAAGAAGATATCTTTTTCAAACACAGTAAAAGATTCCAGACTTTTGTTGTGCTCATCAATGTCTTAAGAAACAAGGAAGGAATAAGTTTAAGTAATTTTTTAAACAAAGTGATTATGCTTGTTTTGTGCGAAATATATGTAATCGTCAAAAAAGCAAACATTTCTACATGAATCTTGACCTTTATCCTGATTTTTGCTGCTTCATTTAAGTTATGATACTTCCTACATAGCTGGCTGACGCTTACCTATAATGCCTTCATATGTATGTGTGGTTGACTGTTGCTTTTGATGACATTAAACGTTTTTAACTTCAGCTGTATTTTTACGTGTTTAACGCCAGAAATTTTTATAATTAAGGTATGCATGTTTCTTTTTAAACTTCAAAGATTAATATTAAGCCAATCTTAAATTTTTCGTATAATACAATTTATGTAGGTACACTACTATACATCATGTAATAAAATTTCCTTTTATACAAACAACTTTGTACGCATAAATATGCAAAGAATAATAAATTCAGGTTTCTGTCTGTTTTATTACAAATGCTATTATATACACAATGCATCGTATTCAAATGCAATCTACTGTTGGTAAAGGAGTCGAAAAAAAGATTTTGATGTTATACAAAAGGCATTTAATTCGTGAGAAGGGCGAAATACCCAGAGCTCCCGATGTACGACCATTAGCTGTTGATGAACTTAAAATACAGTAAATGTTTCCAGTTGCCATGTCTAAGTTTTTCCTCAATGGTTAAACAAATCATGCAACATGCCTAGATGGCAAAAAAGCAAAAGTAATTCTCATTTTAGTCAAATTTATACAACAGACTCTCTTCCATCCGACTTTTTGCAGACAACCCTTGCAACCTCTTCCCAAAAAAACACACAGCATACTAGAATGCAAACAGCTACTAAAGCTCATATATAAAATAATTTTAAATAAGTTACTACTATAGTTGGTTGGTTAAAATTATTAAGGAAGTTTCAGTTTTTGACTTGAGAAACACAAATTGGGTTTAGATTCGGGATGCTGCAAAATATTTGGATTGGGTTGGAAATTAAATTTTAAGCTTACGACTTTGGTTGGAATTTGAATAAGGAAATTCTGATGGGGTTGGAATTAGGATTTTGAACTTCAAACTTCTGAGGATTGTGAAGCTTTCGTTAGATTGGGATTTTAAACTTTAGACATGGGATTGGAATTTTGAGATTTTTTATAAATTTTGACTTGGATTTAACTTTACTTTGTTAATTTGATAAAAAATCTTCCAATAATCATATGTCAATTGATATTTGTTCTTGTAAAAAGTTTAGAAACCGGCGTCACCTTTTGACATAATAATTGGAATATTATTACCATTGATTTTGTATTCGTAGCCACAGTCTGGTAAACTCAAAAACTAAAAAGTAACTTTTGTGTTTAAGAAACATACAAATAGCAAAAACGTCCTAAAAATAGTATTAGTAAGATAAGCTTACAATAGATTATGCTTATCAGACAAATGAGTAGTAGAGACGCCAGATTATATGTAGTATTAGTATAAGGGTAGTGGGGTTATGAATTTATGTGTAGAAGGAGGATGAATTTATTTTGAGTAAGAGTTCCAACTAAAGTATGCTAGAAGTGCCAAATATTAGGTGAATCAATTAAGGTGTATTAAAAGTGCCAATTTATGTTAAGTAGAAGTAACAATTTTTGCGTAGTAGAAGTACCAATTTAAGAGTAACAGAAGTATCCGTTTTCCTTACCCACTTATTTGAAGACGCTTAAACTACCTAGCAGTCACTGCCAGCTGGTTTATATTTATTAGGTTTGCTTATGTATTTTTCACGCAGTTTCTAATTACCGTTGACTGAAAGTTCTATCCATTTTTTGTATTCAAATTGTACTATAAAATGCAATGAATTGTTTTTAAATGTCTACTAATCTCAGTAAAGTTCACTCTCAGGAACTAGAAAGGAAACAAATGAACTAACATTATTGCAGTTATGCAGCAATGAAACTATTATCTATAAAGTAGAGTAGGATTCATTAAATCATTTCCTCAATTTTTGAAATTCATTTTTTAACCGTTGCCGAATCCGATCACAAAGTAAGTTTTCTTTTCACTGGCAAAGAACAGTGACAGCAAAACTGCAGAGAGGTATAGACACATGTTTCTTCAAACATCTTGCCGGAAATGCTGTAGAAAGGAAACAAAGCGCTTTTTTATACTGACGTGATCAAAACTTGAAATTTGGGGTACTCGTGTTTTAAACCGATGTTGTTCCGCACTTTGTGTTCCATCGTGAACCATCTGTAATAGACTGTCTATGAAAGACAGCATTGCTGTAGAATGACCAACAAATTTTGAAAAAAGTAGATGTGTAATCAAATTTTGACTGCATTGTAGCTTTCTATGCCATTTTTAATAGAAAATTGCACCTATAAAATATATAAATATGTCATATCAATAGTTCCGTAACAGAGTAAAACATACGAGGTTGCGTGGGTGCATTATCATCCAAAAAGCTTTATTGTTCTTATCAGAAAGCACTACCCAATAATAAAGTTTTTGCATGTATTGTGTCGGTTGTATTAATAGCGACAGGCTGCAACCGGCTGGATTGCTTTGTTTAAAATTTTTTCTTGCAACCCTGGAAACTTGTAGCAAAATCACAAAATTAAAGACTAGAAATTACATATTTCGCAGCTTCATAATAAAACTGTTTTGCTGCATTAGTGATATCAAAATATTTATTAGTAGGCTAAAACTATGATTTATATCATGAGATGTATCAAGCAAACTTAGGAGATACAGGATACCATTTTGAGGATACTGGAAAAAACAACGCATTTTGAAGGAAATTTTTGAAAAATTGGTACTCTAGCTAATTTTTTCGGAAGGAACAAGTCATAAAAACCGCCTATATTATCGAAATGAGTTCTTCTTAACTTAGAAGTACATGCTTGTAGATTATGAAATTGAAATTTAATTGATCAAACAACTACCATATAATCGTAAATGATTTATTTATAGTGTTAGGAACATTAAGCCGACAAGAGTGCATGCTAGTGTAAGGCTATGTCAAATCTAAAATTTTATGTAGGACAACCTTTATGTAGTTGTTGATGGCATTTTCTGGCATTCAATGACATTTTTATACTTACAGAGTGTTTGTATAAAACATGCTTATTTTTGGTAATTGAAATTTTTATAATCGCTTTTTAAAAATGCAACCGCATTAAACTCTCACTACCTAAAAATATACGAGCACGCCAATTATACATGTTTTTCCAGAAATATCGTATTCTTGTTTACAATAGCAGTAACATGATTATCAGCTTCGAACATGAAAGTTTACGGGAAATTTTTTGTTAAATATGAATGATCGAGATTTGATCCGGTCACTTAAATTATAGAAGTCAGTGAAATTAGTTTAAAGTCATATACATCGAAATACATTTGATAATTTTGTTTTTTGTGCAAATTAATTAGCCCACATATACACGACGGTAATTTATCATACTGTTTATAAACGTAATGCCAGCATTCACGTTGCTCTGATATGCAAAGGCCAATGCGAACACGTACAAGTGTTTCAAAGCGTAGTAAAAGACAACTACAATTACAATAATGACGTACTTGAAGTCTAACTGGTAAGGTAAGTTGTACATCTAAACCCGGGCAGAGTTTTAAGAAATTTAAATATCTTTTATCAACGACACAAAATTGTCATTCACACTCATTATACTACTACTTACTTGCAACTGTTTGCTTTTGCAACAAATTCAAATTTACAGGATCTAAAAATCCAAAATTGTTGTTACTAGCAAAGCGTAACTAATATAGGTAAAGCCCAAATATACTGATGCTGTATATTTAAAGTAACTGTTTAGAAAAAATTAACCTAAATAACTGATATATTAAATGCAATAAAAAAGATTTTTAAACGTTATTTAACTTCAATTTTGACTTTTTGTTATTTTACCAAGCTTAATGATATCCCAGTCCATGAGCGTTTCCAAAAAAACAGCCTAAAGTAATAAATAATTGTTTTAATCTAAATTGCCTCCTCTTTTGACTATTTGGTGTGGTCAATGTTGAATTTTTTGTGTTTCAAGTTCATATATTTGGCTATCTATCCCTCATCACTTCATATAACAGATAATGCATTAATTCAAAAGATGAAACAAAGACAGCATACTTAGTGTTTGCTGAAAAGCAATTTCTGCTAATAATGGATGTTACACTCATAATAGTTCACAGTATTACTATTACGTGACGTCGAGTTTAACTTATATGTAGATTTATGGAAATAAATATGACCATAAATGGCATCAAAACTAATACACAAGATGCATTTCTTGTGAAGTTTACTATTTCAACATCGCAAAGCAAGTAACATATTACTACAATTACGATTGTATGCCGGCGTTTATATTTGCGTTGAATTCTTTGGATGAAATTCACTTTTATGTTTGTATTAAACGAAAGTAGAAATAACAAGAACCTTCGTAAATGAGTAACCACCGGAAGCAACGTGCTGAATTATATGAAAAATGGTGCCCAAAAACCGTTTAAAAAATGCCCAGAAAACGTTTCAAAAATGTCCAGAAAACGCTTCAAAAATGCCAATACACGTTTCAAAAATGCCCAAAAACGTCTCGAAATGCCCAAAACGTTTCAAACATTCATAGAAAACGTTTCAAAATGCCCAAAAGCGTTTCATAAACGCCCAAAAACCTTACGAGAATGCCCAGACACACGTTATAACAAGCGTTTCGAAAACGTTACAAAAATCCCCAAAACGTTATATAAATGCCCAAGAACATTACAAAAACGCCCCAAAACGTTACAAATATGTCCGGACAAGTTTCAAGAATGTCCAAATATATTTCCAAAAGTGTCCAAAAATGTTTCACAAATGCTCAAACCCGTTTCAAAATTGCCCAGAGACGTTCAAAAACGTTACAAAAATGCCCAAAACGTAACTCAATCGTTTATTTTTGCATATATTTGAAAAGTTGAGTAATAAGCCTGAAAGTTTGTATATGAGGCGCTATTGACATAAATTATCATTCTGTCAAATTTGAGGCAAATCTGCCCTGTAGTTGCTGAGATTTCGTGTCTACAGACAGACTGACAGACAAACATGGTGATCGCATTAACTACCTCAGCTATGCTTCCGGTAGTTAATAAAAGAATTCAATTAACTGTAAAAAAAGTGCGGTTTGCCGAAATCTGCACTTTTTCTGCCTAAGCAAAACGATTGACACAACTAAATGTATTGTTGTACCAGAAGGCTATGAAGGACAATCGAAAAGAAATGATTGCTTTAAGTGTACTTATAGTTCAAACTACGGAGAGTAAAATATTGCAGTACTCGCGGTAGAACAAACGATATCTAATTGTGTGTAAAATAGCTACATTTTATCCTAAAGAGAACAGAGCAAATTCTGTTGTTTTTATATTAGGTATGACAATGTAAAATGTCGTTAGCATTTTTAGATTTTAACATTGCGCTTGGGTTATAACATTTGAAAGTTTAAAAAAACTTTATTCATAAACACTTTCCAACACCCGTAATTTATTAGTTTATTACAGATCTTCTTAATTCGAAACTTGAACATTAAGGGAGGGATGATAGCTTTGGAAACGCCCACCATTACTCCTGTGTCTGATGCTAAGATTTGTAATTAATTTGTCAATCAAAGCACATAATTTAATGAAATGTTTTACAAAATCTTTATTAAACAACTATCGATCGAAATTTGGTCATTAAGTTATTTTATAATTTATTTTTGTCGAATTTAAAATAGCTCTAAAGGGAAGACTGAAAGAGCTACTATATGAATACTAGCTATATGAGTTTCAGGTGAAACTCCGAAGGAGAATGAACATTGAGATTCTTTCAATGTTCTCCTAATCCTCTTCTTCTGGTAATCTCGTGGCTTATGATATTTGAAGATGGGTGGGTACCGTGTGCTTACTCGTTGGGTGCATCATAGAACATATGTGTCGTAACCGTTTCGTGAGTAAAATTTAGCATCCTCGTAAATTTTTAATTTAATTTATAGCCAGTTGAATATAAAGTATACATGCTGTACATTTTGTAACGTCGTATTCTAAAGGAGTCACAATAACGAAACCATAACATCCCCAAATAAATGTAAGAAAAGCTACTATAAACAGATACTTCCGAGCGCTTCGATCTTTTTCTAATATCTTCCAAGATATAGCTTAGAACGTAAAGCGTTTCTTTTCATTATTTCACCTACAATTTCTAAAGTTATTGAACCATGCATACTCAAGCAACAAAACTTTTCAAACGCATTCAAGATCTTTTCAAAATGTAAGACGATTTGCGTTGTTTACAATTTATATTGGGCTTCAGTTTCCATATACTGACGACAAACATTTGCAATAAAGGAAGGATGCTTTTCATTTATTGAATGAGTTTTTTATGCGCGTAATCCTGTAATATAGCTATGCCTCTTGGATATCGGGAAATAGGGCAAAATACACCGATTGTTTCCTAGCACACTGTGAAGTATTGGGATGACCGAGTAACTTGTGTGAATGAGGTAGAGGAATGAGTGAAGGTGCGAGGAAGCTTTGCCTAAGTAATGTACAAGGTTTTATTGAGTGTTCAGTTCAGAGGCTGAATGTGGTCTGAGAAGACCAAGAGAGGAGTACAGAGTTTTAGTAGGTGTACATTAGAATAGCTAGTCTACAATTGGATAATTGGTAGGCAGACATTACTGGAGACAGATAATGACCATGAACTAGGCTTTATAAGAATATGAGAATATTCTAAGATTATGAATATGTGGATATTCTACACACACATTTTGGCGATTTTCGTGCGAAGCAGGTAATAAGCAAAAAATGCTCTTTCAAATGGGCCATGAACTGTAACCATCCAGTGTCTTATTGCAAAAAAGGCATTGGCCAAGACCACTCGTTCGTTGCACAAAGTCCGTAAAACATACATGGTAAACTGTAAAAATGC
The DNA here is from genome assembly GCA_029691765.1 of Entomobrya proxima. Lineage (NCBI taxonomy): Eukaryota > Metazoa > Arthropoda > Collembola > Entomobryomorpha > Entomobryidae > Entomobrya > Entomobrya proxima. The sequence continues at coordinate 53,071,968 of CM056168.1, forward strand.
TCGCAGATAAAGGTGTATAAACGTGCTTGGTATTATATTCTAATTGAATAAAACTTGCTTGGTTAAGAACCTATTGTATCAATTCCTTACAGTTTGGCTACGTTTAAAATTTATTTGCTTGGTGTAAGGTCAATATGCCTGGTTTAGTATTTCTTTATACATGCATGTACATTTCTATCAGCAAAGCTCTTCTACAAACGCACAGATTTTAGATGAAGCACACATGTAACGTAGCTTTCAAATATAGCAAAGCCACTTAATTTAATGTAGTTCAAATATAAATTATTGAACGCTCAGCTACTAATTTATGTGTAGCTCGAGCGTCAATTTTAATGTAGTACAGATACCAATTTAAATGTTGCTCAGCTGCAAGTTTATATGTGTCTCAGATAACATTTGAAATGCAGCTGGAATGCCAATTCAAATATAGGTCAGATACCAATTCAAATGTAATTTAGATAACATTTGAATGTAGCTAAAAACCAATTTAAATGCTTCTGAAACTCCAATCTAAAAGTTTATCAAACAACATTTTGATTTTAGTTCATATACCAAAATAAGTGCAGCTCATATAGCAAGTAAAATGTAGGTACAAATAACAAGTTACTTTCAACCTGACACTCAATGCGTAAAAATGCAGTCAGATTTTGTAGAAATCACTTTGTAGGTTCTTATGTGCCGCCAGATAAATTGTATTTTACCACTTTGCAGTAGCATTTTTTCAAAATCAATTTATTACAAAATACGAAATAACACCATTATGATATTTAAAATTATCTTAACAGTTCTAGGTATGGAAAAAATACTTTGGTTTGCTTGAGAAGGTGGGGCCTTTCAAAGAAAATTGCCTTTGAAATAGACTCTTGCCCCCATTTATCCTCATGTAAAGCAATTTCTTGGAACCACCATAACTTCTGCCCGACTTGCCCAAGTCGCTGGGGTTTTTTGCATTGCATCTGGCTTGCTGAGTTCTATCAAAGTATGTAAACTACCAAGAAAGCACACGGTTCAATGGCGAGTGAGAAACCTCCTTTCACAATTGCAAAAATACCAGTTTATATACCTAGGTAAGGGATAATCAGTATGTATTTGGTGGAAATTCTTCTGGATAGATGTTGTATATTAAAATACTTAAAGATGTATAGTATGATGTAATTTATGATTAGTTTATGGTAAATATATCAACTTGTACTGAAAAAAATGCAAAATATGTTATGATAGGGCAGTCTGAATCGCAGGAAAGGGAAAGGTTAGCTTTGTAATTCATTTTTTTTCAAAATCAACGAAAACAGTAGGAAACCGTAGCTTCAGTGTAGCAAGAAAAATTTTTTAACAGCACCAAAACAACAAAATAGTTTAGGTCGGAAAAAACAATTTATTGATGCAGAAAATAAAACCGTGTTAGTTCAGATAAACAAAAAAACTCCGCTAGGGTAGCCATTACAATTCTTGGCGTTGGATATTTTGTACTTGTTCTGAAGTATTTTAGATCATTGTTGGTGTAAAACAGAATTTACATGTGTTTTTATTCAAGTAAATATAAGAAAAATGTACATGATTTGATCTTATTGATCAATGTAACACTAAAGTTTAAATGGTTTTATCAATTGTATTTTCATTACTAAACTACGTATTTATTCATGGTTAGTATACCTTTAAGTTATGTTGTATTTTATACTTATTATGCAAACCAATAAATCACTCAAATGGGATTTACGAACATGCAAGAAGTTTAGTCGACATAATAAAGTAGAAAACTCCAGAGGGCATTCCTGGAACCGGATTTTCCTTTTAGAACCAGTATGGCAGTGTCAAAAATCGTAGCCTCCATGGTGTCAACATCTTCGCATATCCTGTAAATATAAACAAATATGCTCATTATTTTTTATCAAATTAAAAATATATAGTTAAATAAGTTAAATTTCATTAATATATTAGTCCATAATAATATTTACTGTCTTACATAAACTGGTGGCTATATTCCGGAATACTGGTCACCGTATTGCGCTGGAGGGTGTACACATTTATCTGCTGTGTGTCACAAGTGGTTGTGTTTGAAATGTGTCCATCCTTTTTGTAGTAAAACTTCATTGATTTGTTTGAAGAGTGGACGTCGCCAGCTATAAAATTATTTCTGGGCAAAATGCCAAGAACGCTGAGTTCCGGTGCAGTGCCAGATTGGCTAAGGTTCCTTTGTATGTCCGGATACCTGTTTCAGAATAAAATTTAGATCATTCATTACAATTTTACAAGAGTACACAAGCATGTTCAAAATTTATAAATGCTGCTTACTCCAATCCGTATGTGTCAGGCATTATAAAATTGTCTCCAAAATTGTTGTATGTTTTGATCCCGGCATCGTCATCTACCGCATTATATCGCAGGATAAATCCAGACACACTGGTGATATTCTCTGTTGACCAAAATGTTACAACGCCGATGTTCCCTTTTAAGCTCACTGTCATTCCTGGTGAAAACCTATGGAATGATATTAGAACATAATACAAAATGCTGCAAATAATATACCATCATTTGTTAAATTAAAGTAACTACTAACTTACATGTTATGGTTCCGTAGTTCCTCGCTGTCGTACGAAATTGCAGTTACCAGTACGCCTGCATTCTGAACCCCGGATTTGTCCCTGGCGTTGAAATATCCCAAATATTCAGCCTTTATGTCGAGTTTGGTGGTATTTGGGAAGTGAATGAACCACACACATCTCTCCATTTTACCAACGCTTTCGAAGGGTTTGTATAGTAAGTAGCCGGGATTTGAACAGGTAACCACACCCCCACACCTAAGTGTAGTGTTTACGTGTGGCTGGGCCTTCTCCTTTGCATCTAACAAAGCAGGGTAACGCTGCGTCATTTCCAAATGGGCTTGTGCAGCCACTTGCTCAGCCAAAGCATGAGCGTCCAAAACTAACACTATCAAAAATGCAGCGAGCATTTTGTGCAAAACTTTGAATCAACTACACTGATGAAACACTAAACGGTTTACGGTTTGCGGAGGGAAACAAAATAGGAAGATTTTAAGTCAATGTGCAAAGAACGACTAAATTAATTCTTTTGCCTGTTCTCGTTTTTATATATTTACACCAATTTATTTTAATCTTTTATTTTGCATTTGCTCAGCTCTAGAAGAAAGTCGCTAGCTTTTTGTGTTTAAATGTGTACGAATGAAGTTCTGTCTAATACGTTACAAGATGCGTAACAATTTAAACCATACGTCAAAGAATACAATAGAAAAAGAAGAGTAAAACAGGTGCAGAAGTTTTGGTCAATAAAACCTAATGATACAAGCGCCGGTCAGCCGGTTCCACTAAGTGGTCCCGTTAAATCTATTACTCGCTTTTGATAGGTTTACCATTGTGAATTAAATTCCCTGGCTTGCTATTTAAATTACGTTTGAGTAATAAAATAGCACTAGTAGGTTTATTGGTGAACAACGGCCATTACTTGAAAATATTACCTTGTTTGTTAGCATTTACATCTATCCTTCTTGCATGGTAATTTTATACTAATACTTTGTTGTTAAGGTGGCCTAAAATATTTTTGTTGTAAAAGCAAGCATGACAACTAAAATGGAAAGGCCAAGCAGTCAAGGTGAAAATTTCTGTGTAACTGGTATCAGCTGGAATGGGAATGTTTTATCGGACGTAATAATACGTCCTTCTACCGAATGTGTAATACGTAATTACATGCAAAAGGGGATAGATTCGTTTCACCGATCAGCTGTTCAAACAGGGACTACGGATAAAGATGTTTTTGACCAGACGTAATACTGCGTTGTGCCATCAGTCAATCAGATTGTTAGAACGGAATTTTTCGTTTTCTTTGGTTAGAGAACGTACTTAGTGAACGTAATATTACGTCTTGCCAAGCGACCAACATTTAACACAAAGCGACCTTAGTATTGACATTTTGCTGCATAAATTTTATACCTAGGTATTACACAATTTTACTTACTATGAACGAAACATGGGTATTCCTCTAAGCTTCCTGCTTTTGTTGAAGCGCTTTGCTGATAGTAATGCCCCTGTAATTGTTTGCCTATCTGTATAAATTAATGTTCAACCAAGCATATAAGTTTTTTTTCAAAATAATAAGAAGTGGTGCAATAGGCTTTAAATATACAAGTTGGATTTAATTACAATATATTATCTAGCTGCTTTATTCAAGTTTAGCAGCGAGCGTTTCGATGTTTTACCATGCATGTTTACAAGAATCCCATGGTACTATAATTCTACTATCATAGAAGTTTCAACCCGAGTGTTAGGTTAGTCATTTTAGATACATGTGAGTTAATATGGCCACATTTTCGAAGGTAATAAAATGGTTAACCTGGTTTTGCATGAACTTTTGCACGTATTTGTTACCATGTACAACGTACATGCATGCTGTGGATGAAAATTGTGAAAATGAGTGCTGGGGAAACGAATGTTGTAAGTTGTCATGTTTTTAAAAACTACAATGGCACACTTATAATACAGGATCACACACATAAAAAATTCATTTAAATACCTATATGAAATGCATCCTTCAAATGTTGCAAGTTTCTGTCGTCAGTATGTAAGCATAATATTATATGTGAGCAATGCAAGTCATACTTCTTATGTTAAATTATGAAAAGACATTAAATGCGTTTGAAAAGACTTTTCTGGTCTCAGTAAGCATGGTTCAATAACCTAGGAACTTGTAAGTGAAATTGTAAAGAAATACGTTGTGGTGTTACGCTGACCATTTCACTTTATATCTATCAAGGTAGTATAGTTTTTACAATCATTCGCTCATGATATGTTTTCGTTTTATGGGTATATTAGCAGACAACGTTATAAGTTGTAAAGCATGCATACTTTAAAAGCATCCGGCTATAAAACAAAATGAAAGTTTACAAGTAAGCGACATTGTACTCATAAACTGCACACGACACTTCAAAATGTGTTAAAATTTCGATTAAAAGCAATGTTTTAAACTAAAATATTACGATCCTTTGAAAGTGCTTATGAATAAAGTTTCTAAAATTTTTTTAAATGTAATAAACCCTGTGCAATGTTGAAATCTTCCAATGCCAACCACATTTTATATTGCCATGCCCAAATATAACAATAACTGTAGTTGCATTATTTAGAATTGCTTTGTTCTGTTTACAACAAAATGTATCTATTCAACAAATAATTGTATATCGTGTGTTCGTTTGCAAGCGATGCAATATTTTTCTTGCTATTGTTTGTATGGAAAGTACACCTATAGCAATATTTAATGTTCAACTGTTCGACAATTTCTTCTTTCACAATAAGGAGACTGCAATTTGATGTCTCATTCATTTTGCCTACTAGGAAGGAGGAAGAACTGCAAATTTCACTTAAACGCGCTTTGATGTTGCCAGCTACCATCGACCATGGGTAATATACACAAGACATATAAATATGCCTTTAAATCACAACCTTGGTACCAGCAAAACATTGAACAGCTGACTAAATCTGAACAACACTCTCCGAGCGGGTCAAGCTGGGGAGAAGCCGCAGTGATTGGGTGTTGAAGCTGGGGAGAAGGCGATCTTATTGGCTGTCATGATAGTGTGGTGAAAGTATTTTTTACGTATGTTAATATGTCTTGTGTATATATATACCCATGGTCGATGGCCAGCTACTTGTACTTTATTATTAATTTTGTTTATTAAAACATAAAAATGAATTTTATCCAAACAACCAATGCCAAAAAACCACTCCGGCTTTGAATCGTAATTCTAATAAATGTTAATAGACTTGCGATGTAGAAATAGTAAACTTTACAAAAATGCACCTTCTGCTTTAGTTCTGATGATGTTAATGAGAATATTTATTTGCATAAATCTTAAATTAATGTAGAAACTGTAAACCTTTCTGCGGACTAACATCCGTTAGCGTAAATAGGTTTTTAGCAAACATCAAGTATTTTATAGACCCATAAAACCTTTATGCATTTTTAGATGCTACTGTTATGTCAATTACCTATGCGGAATGGATGTTCAAGAAAAATTACATGGACTGTACTAAATACAATGCCCAATGTAATCTAGCAATGTACTCCAACGTAAAAAAATAAAGATATCTGTTTTGACGCTAGAGTAAATGATTGCATACTTAATATTTACACCAACTTTTTTATCTTACAGCGATGAAAGAAGGAGCAACAATCGTTCAAAAAAGGAGAAACGAAGGTTCTTCGACACTAAATCAGTACTTGAATTTGAAGCCTTCTGAAAAAAAGTACCGTTTTTTTCTGCGCAATTGCTTGCAAAACTGTCATTAAAAAATCATTACCCACTTTAAGTCGCCTATTGTTTTTTCACGAATCAGGGTAACCATACGTAGTTTGGTTCCAAAAATTGAAGAATAACGTCGTTTTAACCAAAAATCAAACTGAGCTTATGGTGGCCGCCTGGCAATGTTTCGTACTTTGACAGTGTTTGTCTTTCCTCATTTTAAAATGAAGACAGGAAAAATTGAGAAATGATAAGGCGAATATGTTGCGTCCATGCTTCATCATCTTTATTAGCATTTCGCATTATCATGAGATAATGACCATTTTATACTTGGCTTGGTTACCATTTTATATTTGGCTTGGTTACCATTTTAAATTTGGCTTGGTTATCATTTTATATTTGGCTTGGTTACCATTTTATATTTGGCTTGCTTACCATTTTATAATTGGATTGGTTACCATTTTATAATTGGATTGGTTACCATTTTATAATTGGATTGGTTACCATTTTAAAAATGGATTGGTTAGCATTTTATAATTGGATTGGTTACCGTTTTATATTTCGATTGGTTACCATTTTATAATTAGATTGGTTACCGTTTTATACTTGGATTGGTTACCATTTTATAGTTGGATTGGTTACCATTTTATAATTGGATTGGTTACCATTTTATAATTGGATTGGTTACCATTTTAGAATTGGATTGGTTACCATTTTATAATTGGATTGGTTACCATTTTATAATTGGATTGGTTACCATTTTATAATTGGATTGGTTACCATTTTATAATTGGATTGGTTACCATTTTAGAATTGGTTGGGTTTCCATTTTATGCCTTAATGGGTTACCATTTTATAATTGGATTAGTTACCATTTTATACTTGGATTGGTTAGCATTTTATAATTGAATTGGTTACCATTTTATGATTGGATTGGTTACCATTTTATAATTGTATTGGTAACGTTAGGTAATATGCAGTGTAAATAAAAACTTCCTTAACTCCAAGTCTGTTACTGGTATGCTGCAACCGGTTTCATCGTTTTATTTATTCGACATCATCAGGCAGCTTAAATTAAAATGAATGGAAATTAAAAATTAAAAATTAATTGAGAATTTGTATGAAACGTACAGTAACCATATTATGTGACAATTAGTTAAAATATTATAATAATATTTACCCAGATATTAAAATGTATTATGTATTGACTAGTCGTTTCACATAAACGGTCAACTATTGACAAAAGGTTCCTGCATAATATAATGGATATAATATTTTACATTAGAATCCTCAATGAAACTAGAATAAATTGAACATTACTATTTTCGGAATTTAACACCAAAATTGATTACCTTCAAATTGTTAGACAAATTCTAAAAATATTCACGACTTTATTGTTACATTTTAGGAAGGATTGTCCGTTTACTCTAGTTGTTGTACACAGAATGCTTGAGTCAATATGAAGTAGAGAAGACAGAAATAAAATATGCGAGCCAAAAAAATCCAGCTTTAACATAAACAGTATACGTGAAAAATGAACTGGACTATTTTGGCTCTGCCAAAGGATACCTATTTATGGTTTTTTGTATGGAGTTTGGAATAGAATAAGCTATTTGTATCCTAATGTCTTGTGCATGCTTTAACAAATTCTCGTCTTTGCATTGTTTTAGTTCGTTGTAAAATGCATTCTTAAGTATTTTTCCTGAACCAAGAATATTTTTATAGAACGGTATTACAACAAAGGAATTAGTATTATTATTAGTAGTATTTACCGCGGTATTACTATTATAATTTACTAACATTTCTGGATGATGCATTGACAAAAATGAGATAAGAATATCAGACTTGGGTTTCAATAGGTCTGTCCGTACAATTGTTTGCAGTTTTCCTATAGCGGTATTTATAATATTGTCAGGATAGTTTCTTTTACGGAATTTATCCATTAAAGAATTCATTTCTTGCTGTCTAACAATTGGATCAGAACATGTACGAATAACCCGTAAACCGCATGAATAAGGTAGTGACTTAAGTAGGTGAGAAGGATGACTTGATAGATAGTGAACAAATTCATGCTTTGACATTGGCTTTCTGTACAAAGAAGTGGAGATGATATTACGATTATCTATCATAATATTCATATCTAGAAATGTTACACATGAATTGCTATATTCGTATGAAAATTTAAGGAAATCATGTTGGAATAGATTGTCTATACATACCTTTATCTCACTTTCTATATTAGTTACATCTAGAATCAAGAATAAATCATCGATAAATCGTCCTTTAAAAACTACTTCAGGTCTGGTAAGTTGGCGACGTAATTCTACTCCAGCCGTAATATTTGCCACAGAGACACTAGCACAGTTACCCATTTGAATACCCTTATGTTGAATGAATATTTCTTCGTTAAATTCAATAAAACTAAAGTCTAAACTTAAGTTCAAAAGTTCTTCCAATTGGTTTACATTAACATCAAAGGGTATTTTAGCCTTATGCTGGTTTTCTTCGAAAAAACTTTTACAGTTTTGTTTACATTTAGCTATGGGTAACTCTAGGTACATTGCATTTATATCTGCTGTAACTAAAACGTACTTGTGGTCAGGTAATAATTTAACATGACTTAATGATAATAGCAGATGTGGAGAGTCTATTAACAGATCTGGTATAAGTAAGCTTAGTGGCTGTAAAATACCATCCAGGAACATTGATATACCTCGATTTATGCATTTTATGGTGCTACATATTGGTCTACCAACTGGAAATGATACATAATTTTTGTGCACTTTTGGCAGTACATAAAATTTTGCAGGTTTGAATTCTAACGGTATTAGAGAACTATGCCTCTTACCCGGTATTATATATTTACAGAGATTTGTGGCTTTATCTATAAATATATTCATTTTCGTATTGAATTCAGAAATTGTGGAAGTCCTATATGTAGCTTCATCGTGGAGCTGTCTGGTTATCTCACTTTCGTAGTCACTAAGATTCATAACACAAATTCCAGCGTTTTTGTCACTTTGCTTAATAACTAATTTGTTTGCTTTTACAAATTTATCTAACTCATTACATAAAAATGAGTGTACCTTATTATGTGGTTGTGTTTGCCTTTGTAACTTATTTACACAAATTTTAGCAAAATCAGTACTAAACAGAGAAGACTCGCATGGACTATGTGTTTTTATATTAGATGTTGATTTTTTAATATTATGTAAAATTTCAGTTGCCCTATCCATGGTATTGTCCTCCTCAATACTTTTAAAGAATATTTTCCAGGCTATTTTCCTTTTACCTTCCTGTATACCATTATAAATTGCTCTATAATTTGGACTCTGTGAGAGGTTAAATTTGAGACCGAGAAATAGAAGTATTTTTACAGAACTAGGAAGGTCGGTGATGGAGGACAAATTATGAATTGAAGTGTTTGAGGTTTGCTCTAGTCTGAATAGCATGTATAAATATTTTTGTTGTCGCTTTGATAATTGATTGTAAAATGGGAATAAATTATACAGATTTACAAATTTGCGACATTTCATTTTCTCTTTAGTTGAATTCTTGTTACTGTACGTTTCTGATTGTCAGTTTTGTAAAACTTGTGGTGGTATATTTGAGTTGGGCTGACTATTGCTGCCGTTAGAGTTTGGGCCCAGATTGGCTTCTTCCCTGTCTATATTTCTATTTTTGTTGAATGCTATATCCCTAGCATCTTTCCTGTCAGGGATAGCTTGATTGACAGGTTTATCTTTATCCTTAGTAATCTCTTTCACATTTCGGTAAACAGTAGTTTTCTCTGTATAGGTATTGCTACTAACCTTACTTTTACTACTAGTTCCCTGAACTGCATTTCCCCTTTCTTTAGGTTCAGTGCTATTTGCAGATTTATCTGATTTGCTGTGCTGTATAATACCTAGAGAAGAGATTTTGGCGGAGCCTTTACTTAACTTTTCACTTAGTACCCTGACGTACCTATTAGGCCTGACTAGTGGCGGTGTTGGTGTTTCTTGTCTCCGCCATTTTGGTAGAATACTTTTTACTCGACATTCTTTTTTATCCCAGTCAATATCTTTTGCTTTAAAAGTTTTTTGGAAATTACCTTCTGCTGCTACGAAGAATTTCAGAAAAAAGTACATAATTAACTGTGTAAGAGCAGCTGATTCCTGTCCTAGAGTTTCTACTTGATCCTTAATCAATTTAAATGTTCTAAGTAGAATCAGTTCCATGGTAAATGCCAAGCCGTTCACGGCGCTTGTTTGAATACCTTTTGCAAAGTTAAGTTTTAGCTCGTGACATTCACTAAAGTACTCTGCTGGTAACAGTTCAAATTGAGGAACTTGAAAGTATATATACGGGCTAAAAAGACATTTTTCACGCTGACAAGCTTGATTGATATTCAAAGCTGAATATCTACATTGTAAGTATGTAGTCAAGTTGTTGAGGATAGACACTTCGATTGGCACAGGCAGAGTGGTATCTGGAACTGGCAGGCTATTTAAAATTGACGTATCCGGATGTTCCGGTTTGATTCTGACTTCTTTCAAAATAGTAAAGTATTCCTTTACCAGTGGGTCACTCGAGTGAGATTGCAAATGATTCCATCCTGTCAGTGTCTTCTCCATGTCCAGCTCCTCCAATAAGATTTGTTCTTCGGGTTTCCGTTCTGGGATCATCTTGTCAATCAGCTGTGAAATGTGTTGCGTAAGAGAGATTTCTGGCGATGGTGGTCTTGATGGGATTTCAATGTTAGATAAAATTTGGTCTTCTTGCGTTTGAAAATCCACCTCAGGAAAAGATTCGGCCATTAGACTTTGTGGAGGATCTTGTCGATACGGGGAAGTTACTGTTGTCCAGTTAGGTAATATGCAGTGTAAATAAAAACTTCCTTAACTCCAAGTCTGTTACTGGTATGCTGCAACCGGTTTCATCGTTTTATTTATTCGACATCATCAGGCAGCTTAAATTAAAATGAATGGAAATTAAAAATTAAAAATTAATTGAGAATTTGTATGAAACGTACAGTAACCATATTATGTGACAATTAGTTAAAATATTATAATAATATTTACCCAGATATTAAAATGTATTATGTATTGACTAGTCGTTTCACATAAACGGTCAACTATTGACAAAAGGTTCCTGCATAATATAATGGATATAATATTTTACATTAGAATCCTCAATGAAACTAGAATAAATTGAACATTACTATTTTCGGAATTTAACACCAAAATTGATTACCTTCAAATTGTTAGACAAATTCTAAAAATATTCACGACTTTATTGTTACATTTTAGGAAGGATTGTCCGTTTACTCTAGTTGTTGTACACAGAATGCTTGAGTCAATATGAAGTAGAGAAGACAGAAATAAAATATGCGAGCCAAAAAAATCCAGCTTTAACATAAACAGTATACGTGAAAAATGAACTGGACTATTTTGGCTCTGCCAAAGGATACCTATTTATGGTTTTTTGTATGGAGTTTGGAATAGAATAAGCTATTTGTATCCTAATGTCTTGTGCATGCTTTAACAAATTCTCGTCTTTGCATTGTTTTAGTTCGTTGTAAAATGCATTCTTAAGTATTTTTCCTGAACCAAGAATATTTTTATAGAACGGTATTACAACAAAGGAATTAATATTATTATTAGTAGTATTTACCGCGGTATTACTATTATAATTTACTAACATTTCTGGATGATGCATTGACAAAAATGAGATAAGAATATCAGACTTGGGTTTCAATAGGTCTGTCCGTACAATTGTTTGCAGTTTTCCTATAGCGGTATTTATAATATTGTCAGGATAATTTCTTTTACGGAATTTATCCATTAAAGAATTCATTTCTTGCTGTCTAACAATTGGATCAGAACATGTACGAATAACCCGTAAACCGCATGAATAAGGTAGTGACTTAAGTAGGTGAGAAGGATGACTTGATAGATAGTGAACAAATTCATGCTTTGACATTGGCTTTCTGTACAAAGAAGTGGAGATGATATTACAATTATCTATCATAATATTCATATCTAGAAATGTTACACATGAATTGCTATATTCGTATGAAAATTTAAGGAAATCATGTTGGAATAGACTGTCTATACATACCTTTATCTCACTATCTATATTAGTTACATCTAGAATCAAGAATAAATCATCGATAAATCGTCCTTTAAAAACTACTTCAGGTCTGGTAAGTTGGCGACGTAATTCTACTCCAGCCGTAATATTTGCCACAGAGACACTAGCACAGTTACCCATTTGAATACCCTTATGTTGAATGAATATTTCTTCGTTAAATTCAATAAAACTAAAATCTAAACTTAAGTTCAAAAGTTCTTCTAATTGGTTAACATTAACATCAAAGGGTATTTTAGCCTTATGCTGGTTTTCTTCGAAAAAACTTTTACAGTTTTGTTTACATTTAGCTATGGGTAACTCTAGGTACATTGCATTTATATCTGCTGTAACTAAAACGTACTTGTGGTCAGGTAATAATTTAACATGACTTAATGATAATAGCAGATGTGGAGAGTCTATTAACAGATCTGGTATAAGTAAGCTTAGTGGCTGTAAAATACCATCCAGGAACATTGATATACCTCGATTTATGCATTTTATGGTGCTACATATTGGTCTACCAACTGGAAATGATACATAATTTTTGTGCACTTTTGGCAGTACATAAAATTTTGCAGG